>JAJHZJ010000976.1:600000-998028 GCA_023548195.1 Bettongia penicillata ogilbyi
AAGGTTAGGAAAGTATTTTGCTCACAACAACCCTGCAGGGAAGGAAATGTAATTATGCTTATTCCTCTTTTATAGATGACGAAATTGAAACTCTGAGTTTGACTTTTTCCCAGGTCATAGAGCTAGTAAATCCACACAGCCTATACCACTGCCTTTCCCGTTGTGCTCCGGCACTCTTCTTTATTCAGTCTTGGTGTTATGATGGTCTGCTCTATTGACTCGTCCTGGGTGGTGGGCATGGTTCCATGAGTGCCCAGTTTGAGGAAGGTCATGGAGTTTGTTCACTTATTGCCAAGAGCTGGCATTCTGGAGTCCAGTACATTTATTTTCTCTTTATTGAACCACAGGAAACTCTAGGATTATCCTATTCAGGTCTGAGTACCATCTTTTATTAAGGATCCAACCAAGGTAGAATGATTTGGAGAAGAGACACAAGGATTGTGAAGGTACAGGATAACATAGCATGAAAATATGAGGTAAAGAAATCAAGGGTATATAACCCTGAGAAGAGACAAATCTGAAACCTGTCTTCAAACATTTGAAGGTCTGCCAAATGGGAAGTACATCAGCCCTGTTCTTTGTAGTTGAATGGAACAGAATTAGGGTCAAAGAGAAAAGAAACAGAAAAGATTCTTCCCCAAGTAGAATAAACATTCTTTGAAGTCAGTGATTACTTTTTGTTTTTATACTCTGAATACCTAGCAGAATCAGTTAGTTAGGCCAATATGTATTTGTTAAACATTTAAGATGTGTCAGGTCCTGTGCTAAGTGCTAGGGATGCGAAGAAAGGCAAAAACACATCCCTGCCCTCAAGGAGTTCACCCTTGAAGGGAGGAGACAACATGCAGACAATTGTATACTTAGCAATCTTTGCTGCTTTTCAATCATTTTTTCAATCCAGTCAGACTCTTATTGACCCCAATTGGTGTTTTCTTGGTCAAGATACTAGAGTGGTTTGCATTTCCTTCTTTGCTCATTTATGGATGAGGAAACTGAGGCAAACAGGGTTAAGTAACTTGCCCACGGTCACACAGCTAGCATCTGAGGCTATATTTGAGCTTAGGAAGACGGGTCTTCTTGACTCCTGGCTAGGCAAGCACCTGGCCTTGCTGATTCTGGGAAGGGGGCATTATTATTATCCCCATTTTACAGATGAGGAAACCAAGGCAAACAGAAGTTAAATAACTTGCTCAGGGTCACACAGCTTTTGAGACTGGATTTGAACTCAGGTCTTTCTGATACTAGGCCCAGTGTTCTATTATGCCACCTAACTATCCCAGTGTAAATAGCACTATCACTGGAAACCGACCAAGTAAGGGCTCTTTCAGAAGATGGGATTTGAAATGTTCTTGAAAGAAGTCAGGCAGTAGAAATAAGGAGAGAGAGAATTTCAGGAACTGGGGGACAGTCAGAGAAAATACCTAGAGTTGGAAAGAGTGTTTTGTTTGAGGAAAAGCAAGAGAGCTCTTATTGCAGGATTATAAGGCATAAGAAGGAGAGGGAACAGAGTGTATGTCAGAAGCATAGAAATGCAGGACAGAGTCAGGTTGTGAAGGGCTTTAAATGTCAATCAGGAGACTATAAGTTTGATCCTGGAAGGAATAGGAAGGCACTGGAATTGGTGGTCTAGATCAGTGACATGATCAAATCTGCAGTTTGGGAAAATCACTTAGCAGCTGAGGGGAGGATGGATTAGAGCGGGAAAAGACTTGGGGCAGAGACACCAATGAGAAGACTATTGGAATAGTTGAGGCAAGAGGTGATGAAAGGCTGTACCAGGGTGGGAGCAGTATGACTGAAGAGGAGCAGATGTTATGAAGGTAGAAATGAAAAGACATTGCGCCAGATTAGCTATGTGGCTTGAATAGTTCCTTGTACATGGTACACACTTAATGAATGCTTTTTCAATTGAATTAAAATGAACAGGAAGCAGAATGTCCCAAGGCTGTCCCAAGATGGAATAGATCACATAAGGAGGGTGTGAATTTCCCATCACGGGAAGTCTTCAAATATGTCCAACTAGTCTTATAGGCAGAATTTGTCATTTGAATAGTCACTGAGCTTGATAGTTTCTAAAGTGTCTTGTAGTTCCGAGATTCTATATCTATATCCCTGTGCAAAACAGCTATTGGCATTAGAAGCAAACCAGCAGCCTACTCACTAAAAGATTTTAGTTTCCAAACATCATATCTAATCTCCAGCAAATCCCTGCAAGCTTAAACTTCTTTGGTCAAGGCAGTGGTGTTCAGTAATGAAATAAGACAGATGATGTAACATCAGCTGCTTTTGCTGGTTTTGTACTTTCTCAATATTGATTGAGAAATGTAAAAAAAAAACAACCCAAATCTGTGTTTTGGGTTCAGTACATCCTATTTCACTGTGAAGTGAATCATTAGTAGATATCCCTATTCATTTCCATTCTCACCTATGGCTCCAAAGTAGCATGCTCAGTGTCCATGTTCCAGTCAATAACCTAGAAAGATGGGCTAAACCAGGTTGAGGGCTGCTGATAGGCTTCAAACCCATTACTGAATTAAGGGGATGCCTACACCAAACATATGAAAATGTATTCTTTTGGAATGAGTGGATGAGAAAACTTGTTCCGATGGCCATGAAGGTGATTGAAGCAGGTACTGTAGTGTGCTTAGAGCTTGAAAAGATATCGAAGATGCCAAGGTCATCAACTCCAACCTTACCAATCTCCAGTCATGCTAAATTTTGTCCTACCATTAGACTTCCATGACTCTGGAAAAGAGATTGAGATTAATGGATTTGAGCAACTCTGCCTCACTTAAATCCAACTCATGTGCAAGATATTACTCCATGATGGTCCTCTTAGAAAACAAAGGACAAACAACATCAACGATTCATTTCCATATATGAAAGTGAGAACTGTCCTTCCTGTTTTTTTATTTGGAATAAAGGATACATTTCCCTGATGCTGTAAGCCTGGAAAAACAGAGCAGTAAAACAAAAAAGAGTACCAGAGACCTGGAATCCTCATCTTTGTCTTCATCACCACCAAAATAGACAGTATTTATTTAGCACTTGAACATTTGCAAAATGTTTTACATCCTTACAATGACACTGTGGCTTTAAATCTGGCTCTGATGCTCAATTACCTGAGTGACTATGGATAAATTACTATATCTCTCTGGGTCTGTTCTCTGCTTCTAAAATGGGCACAACTATGCCTATGCTGCTTACCCCCAAGGCATCATTTTGTGTTACATGTTTTATTAATTATACATCTCAATATTTGTGAAGATCTGTGGCAACATTGGTTTAGAAGTTCAATCTACTAAGGTTTATCACAGTTTTCTATGCTTATGGTATCAGGTGATCTTTGTGAATTTCTGTGATCAAAAAACATCATCATCCACTGGATAACCTTGTGGTGATACAGCACTGTGTCCTTAGCTGGGGTGGTTTTCAGAGCCCAGACACTGGACTGTCTTTAAAGTTTCTCTGGCTTAATAGAGCTCAATAGAACTTACTCTGATAGATGTGAGAATCCAAATTCACTTTGGGGCATTAGATTATAGATTCAGAACTGGAAAGAACCTCAGTGACCAAACAGTGCCACCCCTTCATTTGGGAGATGACAAAATCAAGGCCCAAAGAACTTAAGTGATTTAACCATGATCACATGGATAGCAAGCATTAGAGTCAAGATTTGAACCCAGGCAGGTAGGTGGTTCAGTGGATAGAATGCCAAATTGGATTCAGGAAGACCTCAGTTCAAATGCTGCATCAGATATTAGCTCTATGATCCTGAGCATGTCATTTAACCTCTTTCTTATCTGGAAAATGAGGATGATAATAGCACCTATCTCACAAGGTTGTAGTGAGGATAAAATTGGTAATATTTATAAATCTCTTAGCATAACATATAAATACTATTTATTATCATTATTGGGTCATCTGACTTCAAATCCAGCCTTCTTTCCACTGTACAATGCAATTTCCAAGTCATGGAGAAGCATGGAAGAAGGAAGACTTTTCAAACAAAACATGACATGAAAGTCTACTTTCATAGTTATTAATTCTCCCAAATATGTAAAAGATAGAAATGAAGGTAGGGAGGTATCTTCTTTTATAACAGTCTATGAACTAGAAAAGTCCAGAAAAGGAGAGGGTTGCACTAAGATGGAGTTACTTCTTTATTACTGGAGACTATTAAGCCCAGATCGGAGACTCCTTTGTCAGGAATTGTGCAGAAGAAATGCTGTTCAGACACTGGTTGAACTAAATGACCTTGTAGGACCCATACAGCTCAAATAGTCTGGGTTTCTGTGACCCTCAGATAAGAAGAAACAATGACATAAATTTCTTTAGTGCTTTGAGTTGTTCAAATTGCTTTCTTCACAGCCATTCTCTGAAGTAGAACAAGAATTATTAGTCCAGTTTCATGAGTGGGGACATTTAGGCTGAGAGTCTAAGTGACTTGACCAGTATTGCACTGATAAAGCTAGGATCAGAACCCAACCACCTCTGTGATTCCAATTCCAATGCCCTTGCTATTAGAGGGTACTTCCTCCAAGAATGAGTATTGCCAGTGTAACTACACTAAAAAAAAAAAAAAAAAAATTAGCTGCCTGAAGTAAAACCCAACACCTTGGAGACAATTAGGTGGTTCAATGGATAGAATACTAGACTTGGAGTCAGGAAGACCTGAGTTCAAATCCTTCCTCAGGCACTTACTAATTGTACAACCTTGGTCAAATCACTTAAGCTCTGCATGCCTCAGTTTCTTCATCTATAAAGTGGGGATAGTAATTATACCTACTTTTGAGGGTATTATGAAAATCAAATGAAATAATATTGGTAAGGTATTAACAATATAAATGCTAGCTACTATGAGTTCATTTCAGTAATATATCCTTCCTATGAAGTACCTAACCCAGAGGTAGGGAACCTAGGCCACATGGGACCCTCTAGGTTTTCAAGTGTGATCCTGTGACTGAGTACAAACTTCCCAGAACAGATCCTTTGAGAACCAAAAGGGCCACATGTGGCCCCAAGGCTGCAGGCTCCCCACTCATGACTTAATTAACCCAATCCTCTCTTCTGTAAGAAATAAGCTAATAGCTTTGGTTACTATTTTCTAATCATGGCATTGGGGAAAGAGTGTCATCCCAATCATTCAATACAACAGGAAGCACTTATTAGGCAAATGCCCTGGGGATCTGAGAATATCACTGCTGTTGTTGCTGCTGCTATTATTACAGTGAACAACAGTACTAATAATATCATTTATATGTCACTTTATAATAGCCATCATTTAGGAAAAAAAGACCAAAGTAAAAAGTGCCTGCAGAGCAAACGAAAATTTACAAGGAAGAAAAGAAAAGATAGACAGCACAGAACACAATGTGTAGCATTTAGCATACAGGCTTTCTTGAAATGGAAATTCATTGCTGTATATTTTGAATCCTCTCACATTATGTTGTGCAAAGTCAAGTGTAAGTCATGTCTTCATTTCTCTGATGTCATGGTCTTCTTTGAAAATGAAGGATGAACACAATGCACATGGTGATGCTTTTTTTAAATCTTTTTTTTTGTATTTGTTTTAATATTTAAGTTTATGTTCCTTTTTATTTTCTTGTTATGTATTTAAGTTTAAAAATATAAATAATAAAAATAAAGATAGCTATCATTTATATAATACTTTGAAATTTGTAAAACAATTTATAATTTTCTTATGGAATTCCTACAACAGCATTATCCCCATTTTACAGGTGAGGAAATTGAGGTTGTGTGATTTGCTCAGAGTCCTATACCTAAGGAGGATCTAAGACAGGATTTAAACTCAGATTTTACTGACTTTAAATCTGTTGTTCTATACAATATGCACTTTGTCTCAGAGACAAAGATAGAATATTCTCTGCCCTCACAGTGCTTACATTTTATTGGGGGAGACAATATATACAAATATTTGTGCATTTATAAATACATGTCTACACACAAGTGTAAACAGGACAAATGCAAAGTATTTTAGAAAGCAGGGCACTAATACTTGAGGGGATTAGAAAAGGTATCCTTTAGAAACCTTGAAGTAAGCCTTGAGCTGAGTCTTGAAAGGCTATTAGATGAACTGAAGAACACGAGCTGAGTCTTGAGGGAGATCCTAAAAGGCAAAGGTCTTGAAGGAGCGAATTCCAGGGATATGGGACAATCATTGAACAAGTGTGGAAAAGGAAGATGGAGTGTTAAGTGGGGGGGACTGCAAGAAGCCCAGTTGGGACTGGAGAGGCAGCAAGTGTCTCAATGGATAGAGTAGTGGGGTCTAGAATTAAGAAGACTTGAATTCAAATATGGTCTCAGATCCTTGCTAGCTCTGGGACCCTGTCTATGTCATTTATTCACTTTCTGCCTCAGTTTCCTCAACTGTAAAATGGGGAATTACAACAGCACCTGTGTCTCAGGGTTGTAGTGGAGATCAAGTGAGATAATATTTGTAAAAAATGCTTAGCACAGTGCCTAATACATACTAAGTGCGTAAGAAATGTGCAAAGATGATGAACCAGTAGGTTGAGGTCAGGTAGGTGAAGGGCTTTTAAGGCCAAATGGAAGTGTGTATTCATGATTCTAGAGGTAATAGGGAACCACAAAAGCATAGTGAGTAGAGGAGTGGCATGGTCTTAAAGAAAACAAAATAGGTTGGCAGCTGTCTAAAGGATAAAGGATGGATGGGAATGGGGTGAGATTGGAGACAGGGAGACCAATGTAGCCATCCTTGCAAAAGTTCTGGCAACACTCAACGAGGATCTGAGCCAAGGTGAGAAAAAGTATAAATATGAGGGATTTTGTAGCAGTGTAAACAATTGGCTTTAGGGTGAAGGAGAGTGAGGAGCGGGGCATAATGCCAAGATTGCGACCCTGAGGAGACTGGAGGACTGGTGGTATTATTGACAGAAGCAGAGATAGAATTCAGGAGAGGAGGAGATTGGAGCAAAAATAAATATTGGCTTCTGTTCTGGACATGTTGAATATGGTATGTCTAAGACACACAATGTAAAATGACTACTAGAGAATAAGTGATGTGAAAGTGAAGCATAATAGAGTGATTGGGGCTGGATATATGGATCTGTGAGTGCTTTGTATAGGGAAGATAAATCCATGGGAGCCGATAAAGATGCCAAATCAAAGAATATTGGGAGAAGAGGGCTCAGGATAGAGACTTGGGGAATACCCCACTTTTAAGCACAAGGTAAGTCAGTAAAAGAGATAGAGAAGGAGAGTTAGATAAGTAGGATAAGAGCCAGGAGAAAAGAATAAGGAAAAACCCATAGAAGGGCTAGTATCCAGGAAAAGAGGGTTGTGGGCCAGTTGTTTATTGTCTGAGAACTGGCCTCCTTCACCAGGTTGCCATTCACAGCAAACTCTCAATGTCCTTCTTCAAAATTAGGGCTTGTGATCTTTATCAGGGAAGGAAATATACTTACAATTACAGATTCTTTAAGAAAAATAAGAGGAATATAAAGGACTCTTTTAAGTGTTTGAATGTTTTAAAAGAACTATCAAGAGACCAACTAAAACAAGAATACATTACCTCTTTTTTTACAGTTGAGGTTAATATAACTCTTGAGCCTGGAAGTTCTGTCATTCAGTTTCAGAAAAGCATGCTGTCCAAATGAGAGAGGTTTCCTCTCCCCAGCAACTTATCAATACAATCATGCAATGATTTATTAAGGACCTTTGCAAGGAGTCTGCAAATTAGGTGCTCTTAGATGAAAGCAAAACAAAACAAATGAGAGAGGGAGAGAGAGAGAGAGAGAGAGAGAGAGAGAGAGAGAGAGAGAGAGAGAGAGAGAGAGAGAGAGAGAGAGAGAGAGAGAGAGAGAGAAAGAGAGAGAAAGAGAGAGAGAGACAGAAAGAGAGAGAGAGACAGAGAGAGAGAGAGAGAGAGAGAGAGAGAGAGAGAGAGAGAGAGAGAGAGAGAGATTAAACCAAACCAACCAACCAAAAAGCAATTCCTAGCCTCAAAGAGCTTACAATCTACCAAATTGCAGGGTGAGATGGATAGCTCTCCTTATCCTCCTTTTCAGTCAGAAAGCTGAATATGTAGAGACAGATATCAATAAAAGGTTTTTGACCCATTGCTGTATATACTGGCAGTGTTTCCAGTACCAAGGGAATCTGATTCTTTTCGGTTACCTCATAACCATAAATGCTGAGCTTCTTAATACACTATTATCCCTTCAGCCATCAATAACTTGAGATTACTTGTGCCCATGCATGACTTAGCTTCAGCAACAGTAATACATTTAGTTGAGCTAAGGGATAGAAAATATAAAGAAAAACTCTCTCCCTCTCCCTCTCTCTCTCCCTTATCCTTCTTCTCTTTGCCTTTCCCCTCTTTACCTCTCCCTTTCTTTCTTTCTCCTCTCCCTTTTGCTCCCCTCTCTTCTACCCTGCTTCTCTCTCTTTCTTTCATTTTTCTTCCCTTTTCCCTTCTCCCTTCAAACTCTCTTTTTTCTTTCTCCCCCTTTCTCCCTATTTTCCCCTTTCTTTTCCCTTCCCCCCTTTCTTCTCTCAACCTTTTCCTCCCTCCCCCATCTCTCTTTGTCTCTCTGCCTCTGTCTCTGTGTGTCTCTATCTCTTTCCTTCTCTCTTCATTCTCTAAGTCACGCAGGTTCAGTTATCATCAGTTGTTCACCCTCTCACTCCCCATGCAATTCTTTGCCAAATTTTAAAGCCTCAGTAGCCACAACATGTCTCACATATGTTCCCTCCTTCTACTTAAGTGGCTGCCACCCTAGTTTAGGGGTTCATCAGCTCCTTCCTGTACTTTTTACTTCTGGGTTTTTATATCAGTTCTGATCACATCATTCTGAAGCTCTAAAAGGTTCAGTGAGGAGGACCTATTTTTCTTTGGATAAAATATAAATGCCTCTCTTCAGCATTTAAAGACCTTCATAATCTGACTCCAGCCTGTCTTTCTAAACTGAGTTACAAATTACTCTTCTTTTATGGATATACACTCCAGTCCAATTGGTCTACTTGCTCCCAACATATGGCATTTTCTCTCAAACCTCCATGCCTCCAGGAGGTTCCCCATTCTATCTTCACCTATTTATTTTGGAATTTCATCTTCTTTCCTAACTTACCTTAACTGCAGCTGCTACAAAGTGTTTTTCCAGAATGGCCAATGATTAATGCTTTACCCCAACTCTGTCACCCAAATTACCTTACATTTACTCCATTTCTGCTCTGTATTTACTTATATGTGTAGATGTGGTTTTTCTCCTACGGTGAATATAAGCTTCTTTATTACAGTTTATTCCATTTTAATTTTTATACCTCAATACCCAAAAACAGTTCCCCATATACTGTGGTGCTTAATAAAGACTTGATTTGAATTGAATATCCAACATTCTGTTTACTCTCTGGAATATCCTCAACTTCTCTTGTATTTCTAAACTAATCTTAGAAAATACCTTCTTCACCACCCTTTCCTTTCCATCCCTCCCCATCTTGGATCCAGTGACACTGACCTCCCTGTTATTCTTCAAACAAGACACTCCATTTTCAACTCCAGGCATTTTCCTTTCTCTCTGTCTCCAGCCTTCTCTGGCTTCGTTTAAGTACTAATTAAAATCCTACCTTCTACAGAAAGCCTTCCTCAACCTTTCTTAATTCCAATGCTTTCTCTTTGTTAATCATTTCTGATTTTTCCTTTATATAGCTTGCTTTGTATATAGGTAGTGATTTGGATAGTGTGCCAGGCCTGGAGTCAAGAAAATCTAGGTTCGAATCTAGCCATAGATACTTACTACATGGGAAAGTCACTGTTTGCCTTAGTTTCCTCATCTATAATATGTGCTGGAGAAGAAAATGGCAAATCACTCCAGTATTTTTGCCAAGGAAATCCCAGATGGGGTCACAAAGAATCAGACAGGACTGAAAATGACTGAATAAAAATAGCATTGTCCTTCCCTCCCCACCACCTCCCCGCTAGATTGTAAGATCCTTGAGGGCAAGGCTTATATTGTGCCTCTTTTTATATCCCCAATAGTAGTGTTTAATAAATGTTTATTGATTGAAATAGACTGTAATAGACTCCCTTTTTAGACCTCACATATCTTGTTATACCCTTATAATTTATTTATTATAGAAGACTATATATTATATTTATTTGGGAATGTGTTCTATCACCCAGCTGGACTGAGTCCACTTTATGAGTGCTCAGGGATCCTATCTCATCTTCTACCAACTTCTCAGACTTGAACAAAATATTTGTAGACCATGTACTATATTTACCTTGTTCTGATTATTGTCACTAGTATTGTCAATATATTAACTTTTAATTTCCCTCAGTATAAAGAATAGTGTTCTTTATATAATAAGTCCCTTATAAATATTTGTTAAATTCAACTTGATCATTTTGCCATGTAAGGGAACCCTGAAGGCAATCCTCATAACACACAGTCACACACATACAAAGATAAATGTTTAGCAATTAGCTCTAAAAAAGTACAGACACAGGATATATTTTTAAATTTAATCTGCATCATTAGCATTTTATTTTTTGCTTTCTTACTAGATAATCACCAAAACAAAAATCAATACCTAATTTCTAATCTTCGCTTATTTCCAAGGTACAAATGTTCATAGTGCAATTTTAACAAGTGTCTCTCCTGAATCCCTGCTCTAAAGAATTTTGCCTCCTTTCCAGAGTCAACTACATTTCAGGACTAATAGTGACATTATAAAATGTCAATCAAGTGTGGGTCCTTCAGATTAAAAAAACAAACAAGGTAAAACATATCTTGTTAGACTACCCCAAATTTGCCCCTGCATATGTCATAGCTCTCATGATTCAGGGGAGTTTACATATTAGGCTATTCAGGCTGATGGCCAGAACATGGCTGAATGGCTAGCACTGAGAATCCATGCTTGTACTTAGCCCCCTCCAACAGCTTCCTTAGGGGAGCTGTGCATTTTCCTTGCCATAATGCAGCCCATAAATAAGAAAAATGATGTGACTGCGTATGGATAGGTACCTGTATTACAGTAACTTTTCATCAGAATTAGAGTAGTTAGAGATCACTATATTTTAGCAGTGGCTGGGAACATGGCTGCAGCAAGGAGCCAGCTGTCAGCACTTCTATTAGAGGTGCCATTTTTCAGGGGTTTATAACTCTGCAGGAGAGATTCACTTAGGGCAAAAACTTGGTTTACAAGGTCCACACTTAGAAAGCAATTTAAAAAGAAAAAAATAAAATAAAAGATTTGAACAGAGTGTATAGGGAGCAACATCCAAGGTCAACCCACAGGGAAATTATTATGGACTCCTGTACTTTTTCCCCTGTCCAACTCCAGTACTTCAATTGGGAGGCAAGGAGGGATGGGGATAGACAGGTAGCACCTGCTGTTGAGGCTATATATATGAGCCTCTCTCACACACCAGGGCTTCCTGCAATCAGTACATAAAAGTAAGTTAAGATCAGGCCCTTTTTCACTGGTATTTAAAGCTAGTCCATAAAACTTATATTTCAAAGCTGGTTGCCCTTGAACAGAAATGTAGCTAGGAATTCTTCTAGCTGGTAGGTGAAAAAAAGTCTCATTTGTGGGGATGGGGTTACAGTAGTAGTATAGCGATTCATAGGACAAAATATTAAAGTGAGGGAGCCCATGATGGTGTAGAAACCAGTTTGATTCTGGGTCTAGTACTGGGAGAGAGATCAGCTTGATTTCAGATAGACTGACTCTCCCTGCTGCAAGAGTTGAGGGAGGGGTAGTTGGGGAATAGGAGAGGGACACCACAGTGATTGGAAACTGGATGGGACACCTTATAGGGGTACTGGCTAGTGGAGGATCATGAGGTGTAGTGGCAAGGTCACAGTCAACCTATCTGGAAGAAGCATCTGCTTCCCCTCAGAGAGGAAGCAAAATGCACTCAACTTCTAGCACCAGATGTTGGTACCTTAAGCAACACCCCATTTACTCCATATAAATGACAGCTCTATTCTTGAGGAAGCGATGGAGTAAAAGAGACAGGAGGGGACTTCTGTCTTGGTGGAACAATGCTGCCTTAGGGGTCAGTTGTTTCCCCTATGTGTCTATATTTTTGTTTCTTTGTGTTCTGCATGCCCCAGGGAAAGCTAGTGGAATGAGAGCAACTGGAGCAAGTAGGGAGGGGGAAGAGGTTCACCTGTTTGCCCCATCATGCATTTCTTTGAGATTCCCAAGGTCTTCAGAGCAGCAAAGATGGAAGTGTTTAAACAGTAATGAATCTGTGCAGCAAAATCATCCACACCTGCTGTTTTTAAAGTATGCGTGGTGATCACGTTATAGGTAGTAATTGCTGAAATGTTGCCAGTGATGCCTTATTTGCTAAATCTAGTGCTCTATTCTCTTTATTCTTCTTTTTGATTTATTTACAACTTTTGATATTGCCAATCACTCACTCTTCTTGGCTTTAGAAGACTGCTCTATCTTATTCTACCACAACCTGTCTGACCATTATAACTCTGCTTCCTCTGTTAGTTCATCATGTATCTCTAAGCCCTTAACCATAGATGCTAATTCAAATTTTATCCTTGCTCCCTCTTTCCTTTCTTTTCCTCTCCTCTCCCATCTTATCCCTTCTCTTCTCCTTTTCTCTCCTCTCTTTCCTCTTCTCTCTCCATTTCTCTCGTCTCCCCAATTCTCCCTTCCTGTCCCTTCAATTTTTCTCCTCCCCTTCATTCTCCCTTTACATAACTTCATCTGATCCAATAGTTAAATTTCGACCTCTACATTGATGCACCTTAAATCTATATTGATTAACATGTACCTATACTTTCTTTCCTGAACTCTAGTCACATACCTTCAGCTTTTTGCTGAGCACTTCCACAAGTTGTGTTATTCCTTCATTCTCAAAAAGGACCATGACATCAAGATGATGGCATGACTTACAGTTGACTTTGATTTGAGTGAGGGAGGACTGTGCAAGGTCACCAGCCTCACTTTCTCCTCCACAGCCATCTGGGTCCAGTGGCCTGATATTTATCAGGACAACTGAAAACGGCCCAGCGCATTTCCACAGGATCTCGTATAAACATTACAAATTCACCTTGCCCAAAACCAGATTCATTAGTTTCCTTCCTAAATGTCCACGGAACCTAATTTCCCATCTCTCCTAGGTTTGCAACCTTGGAGTCTTTTTTTTTACTATTATCTTTCTCTCACCCTGCAGATCTCATCAGGTGAAAAATCTTGTTGAATTTACCTGCCTAAAATAAGAAGTAGGAACACTCAACAATTTCTGGGCTTCCTGTCAACTCTGAGATTTTATAAGTCTATGAATGAATGAGTACACGAAGTAGTGAATTAAAACTAAAATTGTGGTTCTTTTTTATATTTTGAAGGACTCTCTATATTATTTTTATCCCAGGCTCAATACTTTGCTGCATTTAATATAGTAAACCCTTCTAAAAATATCATATATACGTATATTTAATATATTAAATGTTATTAAAACAATGTGCATTATTCAAGATCATTAAAGCTAGAAGGGACCTTTGAGACTGTTTAAATTATTCTCTTCCTTCTACAGATAAGAAAACTGAGGCCAACAGAGCAAGAGTGATTTACTCAAGGTAATCATAAGGAATTAGAGGCAGAGACAAAGCAAAAATAAAGTACTAATGACTCACATAACTGCCCAATGAATTAGGGAGTGCCAGTTTCATTATCTCTGCCTTACACATGAAGCAACTGAGGTAAAAAACAAAACAAAACTAACAAACTTAATGATGTTGTCCCAGACTGTACAGCTAGTAGATTTTGGAGGAGGGCCTTAAATCTAGGCCTCCTGTCTCCCAAGAGAGTATTCGTTCCATTATACCAGACCACAGTTGATGTAGCTTTTTACGTACAATGAGGACAATGTGGAAAATGACATCTAAAGATGGGAAGTAGGTTATCCATGGTTACAGTTTGTGACAGAACCTGAGACAGAATCTAAAACTCAACTTCTTGGTCAATTCTTTTCCCATAATACTATTATAAGGGTGGGGGTACATGCAGACTTAGAAATTGAGTCAATCAGATTCAAATTAAGTATAACCAGTTCCTAGATATCTCCATTAAATTAATCAAACAATACTAGAAATTTCAGTTAGGTGTGACAAGAAATATTTTGGGACTGGCTGGAGAAACTTGATTATGCCCTCACATTTTTTTTCTATAAAATGACAATCTAATGCTGAACCCAGATTCAGGAATCTGGTGGCTGTGAGAAGAAAACATTTTCAAGAAGCTCCTGAAAGGAAATAACTTGGAGAGAAAAGAACTTCTATCTCTTGTGTCTCCTGACCTTGTGAACTTGGAAAGGTGGAGGTATTTGGATTGCTCATCATTGTCCTGTGTACCCCAGGATTGGTACCAATTTCTGCATCAGGAATAGGGACAGATTAGATGCATTAAAGAAAGGGAGCTTCAGGACTCTACAAGGATGAAGGCAGAAAATTACTAACTTTCTTAGGGAAACATTTTGAGGAATCCAGCCGAAGGACTTTTAGGAACTGAGTTGTTCCATTTGCCATATCTGCTCTATAGTTATGCCCGTTTCCCCCTAGATTCTATATTTTATATAATCATATACATATATACATATACACACATACACGTACACACACACGTACACACTATATATGTATAGACTTGGAGTTTTTTGTTTTGGTAGAGGGGAGTGGAATATTTCATAACAACCTTACACTATGCTCTTTTAGTTTCCAAAAGTTGATTAAGTCTGGCTGAATGGTTGATTTCAACTGACAATCATGGGAGAAAGTAAACCAATGAGGCATAATGAGTTCTAGCAATTCCCCATAACACTCTGGATTACCCCTTTTACCTGGAGTGTGACAAGTAGATAGTCAAGCGATGGGAACCAAGCTAGCTAGGGCAAGTGTTGGGTAATAGCTGCAGAGACTGTGAAACACTGTATATCGTGAAACCACATTAATGATAACTTTAACATTGCTTGAACGGGAACAGCCAACACCTAGGATTTGTGGCAAGCCCTTTCCCACAGAACAACTGGGCCACTTGCTGAGAAGAGTGTTTCAAAGGAAGCTGCAAAAGAATCACTCTCCCAAGTTTAAACTTACTAAAAGCTCATATTTTTAGAGCATTTCATGGTTTTTAAGACTTTCCTTTCTGGAGTCCCTGTGAGTTAGGAAGGGTCAGTATGGTTATTGCCCTTTCACCAAGAATGAACTCTCAACCTCAAAGTGTTGAAGAGTTGTTCATACCCAAGTAGCGATTAACTTTCAACGCTCAGATTTATATCCAGGAGTTTTTGACACCAAACTCAATACTTCAGTGGCCCTCCTCTGGATGCTTATAAGCTTGTCAAAAAGACTTTCTTAAAATATAGCACCCAGAAATAAATACAGTATTCCAGATATGGTATGATTGAAAAAGAATACAGCAGGATTATCATCTCCATCATTTTCTAGACATTCTTCCATCCTTAAATGCAGTTCAACAATACATTGGTTTGGTTTGGTTTTTGCTTTTGTCTTCCAGTGTGGACTGGCATTGAACTTCCATTCCCTTAAAATACTTATTTTTGTCATAGGAACTTTTCTTGTTCACAGCTCTCACCTCTTGTACTTGTAAAGTATTTTTTTCTTCTAAAATACTAAACTTTATTTTTATTTATTCAATTTCCATTTATTAGATTCATCCCATCCTTCTAGCCTATTGAGATAACTTTGTAAGTTGACTCTCTATCTTTCACCTTGTTAACTATATCTCCTATTTTTTTGTTTTATTTTAACTATATGAAAATCTGGTAAGACTGATACCTATGTATTTACTTCAATTCACTGGTAAAAATGTAAATGGTACAGAGTCGAGTGCAGGCCCTCAGAATCCAATAGAACATATTCTCCAGTTTGCATTGAACCATTCATTTCAATCAGTCAACCAGGTCTGAATCTACTTAACTATATCATCCTCTAGCTCAGGGAATGCTAGAGCTAGGTTATATTGGCTAACAAGAGCCAATAGTTAAATTTTTAATATGAGCACCTATATCTCTGAAATCCTAAAATACTCCAAATCAACTTGATTTATTGTGTTTTTTTTTTCTTTTTGAATTATCTAGACTTAAGAAAGTGATGGACAAAGTGTTGATAACATCTATTATACTTAAAGGTGTATCTTGGGTAATCCCCCGCATCCTGAAAGTTGGTTGTTAAATATTTACCACTGCACAGCCCATATCTTTCCATTTTTATTCACAAGGATAGCACAAGATGATGAAGTCTAGGAAAATAAAATTGGGAGTGCTTTCCTGATCTATCAATGTAATAATAGTCAATTTCACAGGATCCATTACAGATAAAGTCATATTGGATTTTAATCACCATTGCTTCTGGTTTTTTAAAGGCCACAATACCACATTAATAATATTATTTCACTACTTTCTTCAATCACAGATGATCTATAACTTAATCAAAATGGTTATTCTCAGTTCAAGTGTTGTGATCAATTCACACCTTATATTATGATATTCTCTATCCTTCAAAGAGGTCATTGCAATCTCTTCTATGCATATTTTATGGAAAAAATTTCATTGATGACAGATATAGTTTACACCAACTTGCTTTTGCTATTTGATTCATTGAATTAATTATATCATTGATACTGCTTTTTGTATACAGTCCAACATTAGAAATTGGGAACAGTTTCGTATCATCCACTATGGAATTTTTGAGAAATGTGAAAGATGCTAATATAGAATCAACAAGACTTGGGAGATAAATAGAACATTATTAGAGTTCATGATTGGCTAGAAAGTGAGGTAGAGGTTACAGTTAATTTTGCTGTGCTGTAATAGGAGGTTAATGGTATTTTGTGGCTCTCAAAGTTTTAGTGAGGATTCTTTTGTGACAAAAAAAAAGTTAATGAGCTTTGAGTTTTGGACCATATTACTCAGGGAGATTACTTCCAGACAATACAAGGCTAATCTATGACACTTCATATGTTTCTAACATTTTTCTATTTACAAAACACTTTCAACAACCCTGTGAAATAGATAATTCAAGCATCATTATCTTGATTTTACAGATGACAAAACTGAGAACCAGTGAGTTACCCAAATCTACATCACTTAAAAATGGAAGATCTGGGACCAGAACACAATTTCCTCCCTCCTAATTGAAATCATTTTCTACCACCCTGCAGTTTCTGATTATGTCTCCCACTCCCTTACACCCATCAGGAACCAACTTTTTCCTTGAAATAATACAATCTTAGACTATTAGAGTCAGAAGTGAACACAATGGTCATTTAGTATGAACCATACTGAAAATGAATCCTCAGTATGATATCTGAGAAAAGTTGTCTCTGAAGACTTCCATTAAGGGGAACCACTGGCTCCCAAGACAATTCATTGAATTAATGAATCAATAAACATTTAATGAATGCCTATCATATGCCAGGCACTGTGCTGAAATCTGGGGATATGAAAAGAGGGAAAAGATATCCCCTACTCTCACATCGCTCACCCTCTGATTGCTAGGAAATTTGTTCCTTACATCAAGCCTAAATTTGTGCAACTTCCATGCACTGTTCTAGATTCAGTCCTTTGGGGCCAAACAGATGTCCACATGACAGCCCTGGAAATACGTGAAAATAGCTTTCATGTATCAATTAGTAAACCAATAATTACATATTTAGTACTAATTACATAGGAAGTACCATTTCAGACAGTAGAGACACAGAGAAAAATTAGTTCCCTATTTTCAAAAGGGTTAAAAGTCAAAAAGCAGTGTTTATATTTGATCCTAGAGATAATGGTGAGTCAATTAAATTTGTTGAGTAGAGGACTAACATGGTCAGGCCTGGATGAAAGGAAAACCACTTTGGCAGCATTGGGTTTCTACCCAGTTGAGACATATTGGAGTGGAGGAGAGACGAGGCAAGGAGACCGCCCACAAGAACAGTATAAGAAGCATTTAATGCTTTACTATTCTAGGCTAAAAGAAGTCTTTTGTCAAAATACAGAGGTTCTTAACTTACAAACCGTGTAATTTAACTTCTGCTTGTCTCAGTTTCCTCATATGCAAAACAGGTATAATATGAAATACTTAATTCCCTGGGTTGCTGTGAGAATCTAATGAGGAAATATTCATAAAGTGCTTTGCAAACCTTGAAGTGTTTCTTCATAATAATAGCTAACATTTATAAAGCACTTTAAAGTTTGCAACTTTACAAATATTATCTCATTTAATTTTTGCAGTAATCCAAGGAGTTGGATATTATTATTAACCCTGTTATACGGATGAGGAAACAGACACATGGAGAGGTCAAGTAACTTGTCCAGAATCACACAAACTAGCAGTTTTTTGAGGTCGGATTTGAACTCAGATGCTCCTGATTTCAGGTCCAGTGCTGTACCTACTGAATTATCTAGCTGCTATAGAAATGCCATATTATTATTGCTTATGTTATTGCTACTACTATTCCTATGTATCATAGACTTCCTTAGCAGTCTGGGAAAACCTATGAATCTCTTCTCAGAATAACACTTCAAAATGCATAAAATAAAATTCAAAGGGTCACAAAGGAAATGTTAAGTTAAAATACAATTATCGCTATCTATTTATCTATCTATCTATCATCTATCTATCTATTTAAAGTTCATACACCACAGGTTAAAAAAGGATGGTATAGTAGAATGTTTTTGGATTCAAAGGACCTTCATTCAAATATAGACTAATGACCAGTGTGACTGTAGGCAAATCATTTTATCATTCTGTACGTTATTTCTTATCTATAAAACATAGTTGATTAGAATTGTTTTCCCTGACTCACAGGGCTGCTATGAGCTTTGTGGATCTTAAGTTGTGATATGAATACAGTTGTTAATATTAATATAGAATCTCAGAATTCAAAGATATTTCAGAAGTCACATGGACCTCCAAACCATGCCCAGATGTGTGATTACCTTCTGCCTATGACATTTCTGAGAAGGGCACCAGTCTGTTCAAATGTTTCTAGAAGTGGGCAATCAGCTGTCTCCTGAGCTGACCTTTCCTAGCTTTGGATAGCTCTAATTGTTAAGAAATGTTTTCCTCACATCAACTTTAAATCAGCTTCCCAGCTCTTGTCCTCTGGGGCCAAAGCAGAATGAGTCTAATCCCTCATTGTTTCTTATGTTCAGAGATGAAAGAAACCACAGAACGAAAGAGCTGAAATAAGTTTTATTTTCCTATTTCTGTGACTCATGAATGGGATAATGTTATCAGCTGAGATAATAACACCTTTAAATGGCTTGGAATTTATTTGGTTCACAAAATCCATGAGAAGATTGACAGCGTCTTAAACAGCAGCAGTCAGGGAGGCCCTGGCGTATTGACAGCAGTGATTTTGTGAGTAATGAAGGAGGTTATATGATTAAGTTTCCTGAAGCATACAGTGCCCACCATGTACACTTACTGTATATTGCCAGCCTTCTGCGTAGTGGAATGGCTCCACTGCTTCTCAGTCCAGGATCAATACGATTAGGGGATTTGCACTGAAAGCTGGCCTGTGGCTTCTTGTTAAGCGGGTAGGGTGCTGGTGATTTCTTCTTGCTGGCTTTTTTGCACCAGTCCCTGTATTAATCACATAAAAAGCCATCCCTTGGTTCTATTTTCTGACTGTTATTTTTTCTCACTCACACCTTTTTAAGCTCAGTTTTGGAATTTATAAAAAGCTTGGACTCATGAACAAGCTCTTGCTTGGGGCAATATCCCAGGTGGATTTTTCCAGGGGACAGGTTTTGAGGGTGTTGGGAAATTTCCTGTTTAGCTATTTCAGTAGAACAGAGGAGAAATGGTGTACATTTTATACATGAGTAAAACTATGATCAGTCTCCCTTCCGTCTAGAGACCATGTAGCCTGGAAGCATGAGGCTAGGTCTTCACTACGTCAATTTCTTCATTTATAAAATGAGGGACTTCAAAAAAGGGACTTTGATGGTTTCTTTTCATTTCCAAACTTTCTAGGTTCTTGTTCTAATATCTTATGTTCTAAGGTCCTTCCTGGCTCTGGCATTTTAGGTTCTAAAATACTTTCCAGACATATATTCTATTTTCTAAAGATAGACTACATTCTAGGTCTCTTCTAGAACTGCCAACCTCTTTTGTATCAGTTAACCACTTCTTGTTATGATAGACACTAAATTAAGAGCCAGAAACACAAACACAAGCATGCTAGAGAGTCTCTGACTTTTAGGACTTTCCGTTCTGATGGGGGAGCTTGCAAGGGGTAGTAGGAGTGGTGGTTTGACTGGAAAAGATCAGAGTGCTATGGAGGTCTGGGACAGAATGAGATTAGACCGAAGATGGCCCATCAAAGACCTGGGAGGTTCCAGAGACAGAGTCCAAATTTCAGCTGGAGTGGGAGTGGAGGTGATGGTTTGAGATTTCTGCATTGTTACATTGTTCGTTCTAAGGTGTCCTCTGATAGGTCTGCCACTCAACTCTGGAATTACTTCAGTACTTGTATTCAACATGGAGTTAATATTTGACTCATACCCCTATCTAGTGCATTCTCTGCCAACACAAGAGACAAGAGCTGTGGTTCCAACAGCAAAGTAATTATTTGGGACAGAATATCAAAAGAAAAGTCAGAGGGAAATCAAGCAATGAAATCATTGTAATTCCCTACACATATGGATACAATTGCCTACATACTTGCACACTGGTTTGGAGGGGTATGCTGTGATAGAAACTTGGGTTCCAAGGTGGGGAAGGTTTATACCTCTGGCCTGCAAGCTTTTCTTTGAGCATGAGACATCTCTTCTTGTCTAAGACTGTATGAACTTACCTTTCAAGCTCTTTGGAATGGGCTGGTGCACCCACAGCCTTTCAGCTCTAACATATACTTGCTTCTGTCTGAAAAGAAAGAATAAAATAAGGCCAGAGGCTGCAGCTGAATTGTTCTATCCCTTGCCATTGATGCCATGTACTAAAATTATGCCAGTGCTGGTATTCTTCGTCCTTCCCTTTGGCTATTTTCAGACTTCTTCCTTGCCATCCATTAAGGATCTGTCTTATTCCGTCCTCCTCCTGCTGCTACAGCCTTTGGCAAGTATCCTTATTCTAAAGTAAACCCACCAGAGTCAGGTGCCTTGGGCTAATCAACACATCTTCACCTCTGCCCATAAATATCCCCATGGTCTCTCTAGCTGTTGTACAAAAAGGGCTTTTCGGGCAATCTCAAATTTCTATTACTGGGGTCCTTTATCAGAAGTTCTCCCGTCTTTTACCCTTAAAAAAGTTAGGGATTCCTAACTATTCACCTTTTTCCCACTTTGGGGTCATGGCATCATGTTTTTCCCTATTCCCTTCCTAATCAACCCCTCCTACTGATTCTCTCTGAAGTTGGAAATAAACATTTGTACCCATTTCCAAATGTCCTTTCAACTTTGGCCATTTCCTTAGTCTCCAGGTCAACCTTTGGAATGACTCTGTAGTTCTGTTAAGCCCTCCACAAAGAATTAAAAATACTAGAGAAAAGGGGGCAAGTTGAGAGTGTCTGTGGATATTGCTGCCTCCCTGGCAAGGTTTCCCTGTCCCCCTTTTGTTTCTATATTCTGTTATTATCTGTTATGTTATAAGTTCTCAACTGCTATCTTTTAAAGTCCCTTCAACGTCTGAAATTCTAAATTCTACAGTTCTTTCCATTGCAAAATTCTGTGTTCTCATGTTTCCTCCAACCCTTACATTCTGTTTTATAGTAATGTTATTAGGTGCCTTCAAACCCTAACATTCTAAGTTCTAGGTTCCTGCAAGCTCTGTTCTAATGATCTTTCTAAATGCTACCATATATTCCAAGATCTCTCTTAACTCCACCATTCTATGATGGTGTTAACACCATTTGAGAAGAAAATTGATGATAAAACTAAAATGGGTCAATTCTAGATTCCATCTGGATTGGGTCTCAGTTTGTGTCACGCAATAAATCTGGGTCACAAGATCTCTCCTTATTCTCTACTTTTTAAGTTCTATAACTGGTATCTTCATCCTACTTCCTCTGTCACATCAACTGCTTCTCTACATCCAGAAACAATCGTCCCCATAGAGAAGCTTATCATCGTCTAAGCAGTTGTAGCTTTATTATTCAATGTCTACCTCCTGAGTAGGTAGTAAGGCCATCAAAGATACTGAGGAGTTGTAGCTCATGCATTCAATGCTAAAGGTTCAGTTACTGGCGAGTCTACGAGATCTGAAAATAAAAAGCAGTGATATGTAATAGCAATGAGCAGTATCTGAGGAAGTCAATGAATAAAAATAGTTGATTTGGGCAGTGCAATGATGCTCAGGTTGTTGAGAGGCAGTGTGGAATAGTGGAAAGATCAATGACCTTAAAATCAGAAGATCCAAGATGAGATCTCACCATTTTACTGAAACTGCTCTCTCCAAAGCTACCAATTATCTCTCTTCATTGCCAAGTCAACGACTCCTCAATACTCATTTTCCATGACCTCTCTGCATTATTTTTTCTTTTTTTAAAAAAAATATTTATTTTTAGTTTTCAACATTAATTTCCACAAGATTTTGAGTTTCAAATTTTCTCCCCATCTCTTCCCTTCCCCCCACTCTAGATGGCATGAATTCTGATTACCCCATCCCCCTGTCTTCCCTCCCTTTTATCATTCCCCCTCTTAACCCCTTCCCTTTTACTTTCTTGAAGGGCAAGATAGATTTCTGTACCCCATTGCCTGTATATCTTATTTCCCAGTTGCATGTGAAAACAATTTGTAACTTTTGTTTTTAAAACTGAATTCCAAATTCTCTCCAGCCTTTGACATTCTTGATCACTCTTTTCCCCTTGATTCTCTCTTCTCTAGAGATTTTCCGAACACCACTCTTTCTGAAATTTATACCTACTGCAACTACTTAGGTCAAGTGCAATGCTAATTCCTTTTCCATATGGCAACAGTTCAAATATACAAAGTCTACTATAATTTCCTCACCCCCAAACCTTCTTCCCTCCTCTTCACTGAAACTGAATTTCCTGGTCAATAAACTAGAGATATTCACATTTTTACTACCTCCGTTATAGGATTGCAAAAATTAAAATGAGACTATGTATGTAAAGTTCTTAGTAATCAGAGATGACCATAGGAATATGAAATAGATACTGTTATTACTGTGGGGTGACATCACAAAGTTGCCAGGTTTAGAGAAATAGAGAATACAATCCCATGGAAAAGCAAGTCAACAAGCATTTATGAAGATCCTACTATGTGCCAGGTACAGTGATAATGAGCACTGTGGATACAAAAAAAAGACAACAGTTTTCACTCTTCAACTCAGTCAAAGACAGTCTTCAAGGAGGTGAGATTCTCATCTGGGATAAAACATGTAAACAACTACAAACAAGAAAAACTATACAAGATCATTTGGAGAAAGTCACAGGGGAGAAGTATGGACATTCAGATGACACAGTAAAGCATTTTTGCAGAAGGTGGGATTTTATTTGAGAATTGAAGGAAGCCAGGATAAAAAAATGAAAAGCAGTAGAATGCCAAAACCTTACAACTAGAAGGAACTTCAGATACCACCTAGACTAACATGTATCTGAGTAGCATTACTCTCAACAGTGTCCCTGAGGTGGGGTCATTTGGGTTCCATTTCTAATCTCCCAATAATGTAGGAAATTATCACCCCTCCTGGTAGCCCATTCAGTTTCAGAATATCCCAACTGTCAGGAAGTTTTCTTCATGCCAAGCTGAAATTTGCCTTCTGCCATCCTTAACTCAGGTGTACATAAAAACAGCAAAAGTATCCTCTCCACCTGTGATTGCCTGCTGGGCATTTTCCATGTTGTGAGTGGGCCCAGTAAGCTTCAGAAGCAAGTGGAGGCAGGTGGATTGTCACTTTAGGGGCAGCAGATGAGACCGCACAGTGGTGAAATCCTCTTGTGGGGCTGGGGGTGGTACATATATCTACTCTTTTCATAGTATAGCTCTTCAAACAGAAAGATGGTGACATTTTCCACTACATCTTTTCTTCTATCGACTAAATGCTTTCTTCACCCAATCCTTATGTGGAATGAGGCAATGTGGTAAAATGAAAAGAGCTATAAGTTTGGTCTCATCTTCTCATCTTTGATGGACAATCCTTTTTCTCTTCAGAGTTCCAAATGACAACTGAGTCAGGCATTTTCCAAAAGGACTGAAATTATTTCTCCCTCCTTCATTTTGAGTACTCCTTTTTAATAATCTTTCCAGCTTCTGGAGGTAGGGCTGATTTACCTTTCTCCACAATGCAGTCTCATTTGCTGCCCCTGAAGTGACAATCCACCTGCTTCCTCTTACTACTGAAGCTTGCTGGGTCTACCTGCAACTTGAAAAATGCCCAGCAGGCAGTCACAGGTGGATAGTATACTTTGTTGTTTTTTTAAGCACATACACCTGAGTTAACTATTCTTGAAATTTGGCAGCAGGCTCAGAAGACAAATAATTTTTAATTCATATAACCCTGTATTAAAAACGTTCATATCCCCACACACTGGCCAAGTAGCCCAACACAAGTACTAATAAGTTGTGACTTTCTTTGTTAGAAGGGATGAGTTATGAGTTATGGTAGTGGTAAGGATCAGAGGGGAGCAGAGAAGAGAGAAGAAGAGAGGGATGAGGAGGGGAAAAGAAAGGAAAGATTCCAAGGAAACATTTAAAAAGTACACAGAAGCAAGTAGTAGATTCAGATGAAATACAAAAATGCAGTGTAGTTTTGGAATTTTTGGTTGAATTTGTTTTATACCTTACTAATCCCCCCTCCAAAAAAACCCCCACAAAAAACTCCCCCAAAACACCAAGCTATATAGAAGAGATTTACAGTTTCAAATATAATTTTCTTTTTTTTGGTCTTTTTTCTCTTACACAGAGATTTCTGTTGTTGTCATTTGTCAAGTTCAGAATAGTGAAAAAGAAAAGAAGTGCCTCTCAAATAGTCACTATAAATAAAAGCTTACCCGTACGACTTTCGGGGGGTGGGGAAATCTTTGGGCTCCAGGCCACATGTGACCCTTTAGGTCCTCAAGTTTAGCCCTTCTGCTGAATCCAAACATCACAGAACAGATCCCCTTAATAAAAGAATTTGTTCCGTAAAGCGGGGTCTCAGTCAAAAAGCCGCACCCAAGGACCCAGAAGGCCCTATGTGGCCTAGAGGTTCCCCCACCCCAGCAGTTTGTAAAGGGAAATGGAGGCAGACAAATCACTTAAGGAATAAAGATGTGCAAATGCTGCTCAACAGATTTAATGAACTTAGAAAGTAAATTTTCTTTATTGTTATAATACGTCACTATTTAAAACTCACACCAAATACATAACTGTGTTTTATTATTTTATATTGTCTTAATGAGGCAGTGCTTACTACTTCTCTGTAACCACTCTGTTATGATCAAATTAGCATGCAAGCACTTACTGACTTTTCTCTTGTCAGGTGATATTCTCGTCTGTCTTGAGGCAGCACTAGGTTTAGGAGAGAGTGAAATCTGGTGGAAATGGCAGTAAGTTTGAATTTAGAAAACTTGGGTCTAAAATCCTAGCAAAGCCTTGGTTTCCTCATCTTTAAAATCAGACCAGTGATAGTTGCATTTCCTGCATCATCTGGTTGAAGAGAGTGAAGTGGCTTACAGTGATATTAAAAACAGAGTTATTATCACTGAAAATAGAGATGTGCTTCTATTTCAGTTTGTCTCACAAAATGCTTAAGCAATCTCTTGTCCCCACTTGGCTAACTTACCTTTTTAAGGTAACTACCAATATAGTGTTGCTGTTCCCAGCACCATAATTCCTTTCATGATTCCTGGGAACTCTGTTAGCTTATGCAAACAGAACTTTTTCCCTGTCTCAGGATAGTAATAATAGTATTTCTCATTTCAATATTTTAAGGATCTGCTTTTGTGCTAGTGGTGCCCCTATCATCAACACCAGCTGATTGCAACTCTTTAATTCCTTAGGATATATTTGTCAGTTTCATTCTATTCAATATGATCCATCCTCCAGACCTATTAAGGTTATTTAGAGTTCCAATTGTTTCATTAAACATGTGAGTCATCCCTCTCAGCTTCATATCGCTTAGAGAGGAATGTGGGTGGCACAGCAGGCAGAGTGCTAAACCTTGATTCAAGTTTAGAAATGAGTTCAGACTTAAACACTTATGAGCTATGTTACCCTGGGCAAGTCATTTAACCTAGATCTGCCTCCTTTACCTAATATGTAAAATTGAGCTAACATTTCACCTAACTCTCAGAGTTGTTGTAAGGATGAAATAAAATAGTATTTTTAAAGTATCTGGCACACAGGTGTGTTCATCTTTCGTTGCCAAAGAAGACCAGGCCATCAGAGAAATAATGACATGACTTGCACTTGACTTTGTTTTTGAGTAAGGGAGGGCTGTGCAGATCACCAGCCTCACTTCTCCAGAGCCATCTGAATCCAGGGACCAGATATTCATCTGGAGGTGACCCAGGATAAGGCAATTGGGGTTAAGTGACTTGCCCAAGGTGACACAGCTAGTGAGTGTCAAGTGTCTGAGGTGACATTTGAACTCAGGTCCTCTTGACTCATGCTCTATCCACTGCACCACCTAGCTGCCCTTATCAGAAAGTATGCTCACGTGAAAACACCAAAGAATAAAACTGGAAATATTACACACAGTAGGTGCTATATAAATGTTACCATAATAATAATTTATATAATAGATGATATAATCTCACTTATATTGCTGCTATTCAGTCATTTTTCAGTCAGTGTCTGACTCTTCCTGACCCCGTTTGGAGGTTTCTTGGCAAAGATACCAGAGGGGTTTGTCAGTTCTTTCTCTGGCTCATTTTACAAATGAGGCAAACAGGGTTAAGTGACTTGTGCAGGATCACACAACTAGTTTGAGGCTGGAATGAACTCTGGAAGATGAGTCTTCCTGACCCCAGACCTGGCCCTACAAAGGACTTAACTGGTACATAGATAAGCGAATATATGAGGTAACGGGAAAACTGGGTGATGCTGTGGATGGAGTCCCAGGTCTGGAGTCAGAAGACCTGAGTTCTAATATGGCCTCAGACAGAGCCTAGCTATGTGACCCTGGGCAAGTCACTTACCCTTGGTGTGCCTCAGTTTCTTAGCATGATAGCATGATAGTAGCACCTATCTCCTAGGGCTGTTGTGAGGATAAATGAAATTTATCAAGGTCAAATAAAATAATAATTGTAAAATACTGGTATACCTATCATACACACACAGACATATACATATATGTCAGTTTATATATATGTATATATATTATATATATACACACACATATATGTAGTAACAGCAGCAGCAGCAATGGAAGCAGTAGTAGTAGCATTGGCAACATCAGTAGCAGCACCTGCAGTAGTAGTAATAGCAAAAGCAGTAGTAGTAGTAGTAATAGTAATAGTAGTAGTAGTAGTAGTAGTAGTAGTGGTAGTAGTAGCAACAGCAGTAGAGTCTGTTGGCCCCAGCAGGAGTTCTCCAGTTGGACTGAGACTCACTCCATGGTATATACTTTTCATAAAGAAAGAGTTCAATCACAGAGCTGAAAGAGAGATTAGAGGTGACAGGTGTTGCTCCTTCCCTTTTTTACCTTAAGGTTCTCCCAACATTGCTGTCCCTCAACATACATCTTGTGTTGCCTCTCTTTTCTTCCCTGAATTTTATGGATTATTTCATGTATACTGTGTTATCAAACGTACATATCATCAGAATGAATATTTTGTTATAAAGAATTGTATGTAGAAGCAAAAGATTACAGTTTTTGGTGGTCACAGGAACCTAACTCCCTATTTCCCATTGGTTTAATGTATCAATATTTGTATTTTTTTTTTTTACTTTAGCACCACCATTTTCTAAGAACATTATCCCCAGGAAAGTGGAGGACTGTTGTTAACGGGATCAGGACCAGCCTCTAACCTGGGGATTTCGGGAGACAAACAGAGCAGGTCAGAGGTAGGTGTGCCAGGGATTAAACAAAATTTTAATTAATTTCAGAGTGAAGAAAATGTTTGTAAGCAGAACCCCCATACCCCCCAAGGAGGGCTTAACATTCTGGGGCAAAGGCAGGGTTTATATACATAAAACACCACAAGGGAGTTAGGCCACAACATAATCATTTTTAGGTGCTTGAGAAAATTATATTTCAATTTGCACTCAGAGTTCATCACTTTTCTCTCTGGAAGTGAATAGCAGTTTTCATCATGAGTTCTTCTGAATTATCCCGAACAATTGCAGGCATTAATGGGTCCTTTGGTAACAGCCTCCAGGTTGATTTTCTCAAGGCTTAAGGACTGTTGAGCCTTGTGATTATTCAGTAACTAATTAGTATTAACCAGAGTTAGTGTGGCAGGAATAGCAGAACAGTACTGGGTTTGGTTCACTTGGCTGTTATAAGAAACAGGGATTGTGAGCATGTTAAGAGATGTGATAGATGGCTTTAGACTGCAGTACATTGGCTCTCAGGTCCCTGGGAAATAGGAGGAACTCCAACAAATCTAAATAGTTATTGATTAATATAAAAATCATAAATCCCTCAGTGAATTGAGATCATCCAGAACACAAAGGATTGTTGCTATGCCAAGCTCTGGGCACAGCCTGCTGGCCCAGCTTTAGTTCTGGGAAACAGGATGTCTCCAAATACCTTGACACTGTTTTTCATTTGTTCTTTGTTCTCAAAGAGGACCAGTGACATTAGGAAGGTGATTTCTTGGAGGCAAAGCTGTGCGAAATTATTAGCCTCACTCTCTCCTCCAGATCCATCTGATCTAATGGGAAAACACAGATCAGGTCAACTGGAGATAGCCCCAGATGCAATGGGAGGCCTTGATGTTTTTAAACTTTCTTTCCCAGGTCTCAGTTTATCAAAGGCAACACTCATTTAGTGATTAAATCTAGGTAAGAAATGAAGCAAAAATGGACTCTTTTCCTTAGTCAAAAACAATAGCAACCAAAGCATCAGTAAGGAAGGGGAAGACCCTTGGGGTTTCTGATCGAAACAGAAACAATTATCATTGAGCCATCAAAACCCAAATAATCGACAGAGCATTGACTGTACAAGGTGCTGAAAGAACTGGTGGATGTGATTGCTAAGGCACTATCAGCGATCTCTGAAAGAATACAGAAATGTTGAGGTGCCCTACGACTGGAGAAAGACAAACCTTACCCCAGTTTTCAACAGAGGGAACAGGCTGGATCCTGCAAACCACAGACCAGTGAGCATGACTGATTTCTGCCAAAATACTAGAGTACATTATTAAAGGGATAGTTCGTGAATATATAAAAACAGAAGTAGTGCTCACTGAGGATCCACATAGCTTCATCAAAACCATACTATGTCAAACAAAATTTATTTTCTGTTTTTGCCAGAGGTGCCAGACTTGTAGAAAAGGGGAATATTATGAGAACAGTTTTACATAGATTTCTTTTAAAAATATTTGCCAGTCATGCATCTAGGGGGATTGAGAACTGGTTGAATGATTAAGCTGAAAGAGTTTTATGTAAACTTGCAAGGAAGTTTTTAGTGGAGAGTCTTAGGATTCTATCCTGAGTCCTGCTCTATTCTTTTTCAGTGATTTGTAAAAAAAAAAAATAGCAATATCATGCAAAACAAATTGCAGATGTCACATTGCTAGGAGACACAGCTATCATGTTGGAATAAAGAGGTAGGATACAAAATGAATTTAACTAATAAACTAATGGATTGTAAAAAGAAATGTAATCCAGATAAATGTAAAGTCACAGAATTTGAGAGTTGGAAGGACTCTCATTGACCATTTAGTCTGATCCTTGCATAAAAAATTATAATAATGATAAAATAATACGATAGACGGTATTAACAATGGAGCATCATGGTTTAAAATGGCAAGATGGCCATTGCCTGAATGAGAGACATTGTGCCCAGAATGAGAGAGGTGATAATCTTTCTTTACTCTGTCTTGGTCATATCATATCTGAAGCACTATGTTAAGTTTTAAGCATGATATTTAAGGCAGGTATTAATCTAGAGATCACACAGTGGAGGGTGACCATCACTGTAAGTAGCCTTTACCAGATGAAGATTAGTTAATGGAACTTGAAATGTTTATGCTTTCAAAGTGAAGAATTGAGAGAGGGGGTAGGATGTTGGCTTTCATTCTTTGAAGGACTAGTATGTGAAAGAGAGAGGAGAATGTTTCTGCTTTCTCCCAAAGGACAGAAATATGAACGGTGGAGGAAGGATTTTTAGCCAGTTGGTTTGTTGTGTTTTAGACTAGGTTTCTCTAGCTCCCCCTGACTGAAAGTAGAGTAGCATCTCCAGGATCCCATCCCATTGCTCATCAGCACAAGAGTTCTGACCTGTTCAGTTCTTGATCTGATCTGGACTGGTTCACTTCTCCTTAGGCAATCTAGCAATCACTGCTCTCATTGACTCGTCATATTGATTCAGGACTTAGTTCAGACACCTAATTGGCTTAGTATATTACAGCTCAAAACTCCTATGCACAAGTGATTCACCATTCTCAGTCTACCTGTTATCAAAGATTGTAGGCATGTACCACCACATTTGGCTTTAATGGGATAAATTAAGGGGGTGGGGGAGGTAGTAAGGGACATTCCTATAAAGAAAGAATGTGCTGCTTCATGACTTTGTAAGTTCATTTTCACTACAGATCTTCAAGTGAAAAATGGAGAACCACTTGAGCATATTTTAGAGAAGATCCTCGATCAAATATGGATTGGACCACAAAGCTTCTGTGATCTCTTTTGAATCTGATATTCTGTGATTCTTTGTCATCCATACAGTTACACTAATAACAAGTGACAAAGGTAGGAAAAGAAAGAACTCCTTAATTTTTGACTCCCACCACAGTTCTCTTTAGAATCAGTCATGCCTAAACTTATCTCATTGCACATACCTGTAATGTTAATTAAGAGTTAAAGATTTTCCCATTAATAGGCCTCAGGCAACTTTTGTTAATTTCTGAGATACTAGGTCACAAGGGTCATGATGTTCTCCAGCTCTGAAAAGTGTATATATACTCTGAGGTGAGATTTTACTTATTTTTTTTTTTTACTTTTTAAAAAATATCTCTTTGTTTTCAGTTTTCAACAATTACTTTCATCAGTCTTAAGTTTTCCCCCCCTCCTTTCCCAAGATGGCATGCAATCTAATATGGGGTCTACATATACATTCTTATTAGACACATTTTCACATTAGTTACGTTGCATAGAAGAATTAAAATGAATAGAAGAAACCATGAAAAAAACAAAACAAAACATAACACAAGAGAAAATAGTTTGCTTTATTCTGCCTTCTGACTCCATAGTTCTTTCTCTGGATATGGATGGCATTTTGCATCAAGTCCTTTGGGAAAGTTTTAGGTCTTTACATTGCTGTGAAGGGTTAATTCTATCAGAAATGCACTATCGCTGTTATTGTGTATAATGTTCTCCTGGTTCTGTTCATTTCACTCAGCATCAGTTCATATAAATCTTTCCAGGTTTTTCTGAATTCCATCTGTTCATCATTTCTTATGGCACATAGTATTCCATTACATTCATATACCACAACTTGTTCAGCCATTCCCCAACTAATGGGCATTCCTTTGATTTCCAATTCCTGGTCATGACAAAAAGAGCTGCTATAAATATTTTTGTGCATGTGGGACATTTTCACATTTTTATGATCTCTTTGGGATACAGCCCTAGAAGCAATATTGCTGGGTCGATGGGTATGTGCATTTTTATAGCCCTTGGGGCATAGTTCCAAATTGCTCTCCAGAATGGTTAGATCAGTAATAAGGTTTTTCTTTGAGGATTACTCTTTGGAAGATGGTTCATGTGCCAGATGAGATTCTGGGTAGCTGTTAATAAGTTACCTAATTTGAAAACCCAGAAGTCAGTTCTTCTCTCTCTGGTAACTATGTATGTATGTATGTAATGGTCAGACATGTGGATCTGCCTGTTGATCTATGATGTATGTATTGCTTATGATCAGACAGTTTGAAGCCCCATCTATTGGTTTTTATTTCACTGCCTGTATTTTCTTTGGTATATAATTAAAGAAGCTTGTTAACCCCTCAAAAGTTGATTTCCTTTTAGAAAAGCAGATCTAAGAACCTGTACAGCAGGCCCACCTATGTATGCTGGGTGAGTACTGATACAATACCTATATACCAAATGAATTTAATTCAATAAGATTTTATTTGGTATCTGTGTTAGGTAAGGCACTATTAACTAAGCACAGTGGATAGGATGCTAGTGTTAAAGTAAGAATCATCTCCCAGAATTCCAATCTGGCCTCAGACACTTACTAGCTGGGTGACCCTGGGAAAATCATTTAAGCCTGTTTGACTTAGTTTCCTTCTCTGTAAACTGAGCTAGAGAAGGAAATAGCTAACCACCCTATCATCTTTGCCAAGAAAACCTCAAATGGCATTATGAAGAGTAGGATACAATTGCAACGACTGAACAAAAGGCACTGTTAGAAGCTAATAATACAAGATTAAATGGTGGCACAACACCCCGTTCTCAAAGAACTTATACCCCAATGGGGAGTCTAGAGTCTGATAGACTGCCTCAATGCCTATGATTTCTGAATAGATTGCTAGGGGTTGGGAGACTATGACTCAAGTGTTAAGTCTGGTCTGCTGACAGTTTTGGTAGACCTCACAAGCTAAGAATGACCTTGACATTTTAAAATGCAACTTATTGAATAATTAATTTTACTAAGATGGTCTATAATTATGTGTAATAAATATTTAAATAAAATTTATTTAAACACATAAAAACCATTCCTATTTCATCAGTCATACAAAAATAGGCAGCAGGTTGGATTTGCCAGTGAGTTGGTTTGCTGACCCCTGACGTAAACATTAAGGAGTATCTTGGAGTATCTTGAAGTAGTCAGAGTTTATTTGTTACTGCCTCTCATCATACTCACAAACCTTTATCCAAGGTTAAAGAAACATATTTATAAGAGTTTCATGCATTATCAAAAGCATATCACCAGAGAAACTAAATAAATGCTATGCCTGAAATACTAAAGAACCAGAGAGTTCCTCAGAATATTGATTAGATTCTTTATGTCAGATTTATGAGAAAATAGGGACCAGAATCATGTAGGACAAGATTTTTTTTTTAGGAGAATAAGCACTTAAGAGCCAGCTATGTTCCAAGCCCTGTGTTAAGCACTTTACAAATACTATATCATTTGATCCTCACAACAACTCTGTGAGGTAGGTGTAATTATATTTTTCAATTTTTTAACATTTTTATTTGCAGTTTTGAGTTTCAGTTTCTATCCTTCCCTCTCTCTGTGAGATGGTAAGAAATCAGATATAGGTTTTATATATATATATATATGTAATTATGTAAAACATTTCCAGGGAGGAGCCAAGATGGTGGAGTAGAAAGATTCACATATGCTAGCTCCAAACCCACAGCCCATGGTTACCTGTGAAGAGGAGCTCCCAGCAAATTCTGGAGCAGTGTAACCCACACAGCAACGGAGTGGAGGAGATTTCTGTTCCACAGAGCCCTGAAAAACCGGCACCAAAGGTCCATCGCACACCTGACCTGGAGTGGAGCCCAGCCCTGCCTTGGCCACATGGCTCCGAGAGGAGATGATCTGAGCAGGCTTCAGGGACAGAATCTCCTGTGGCCGCAAAGGTCCCTCCACCCACAGGTACACAGGTCAGTGCAAGAGACTTCTGGGCTGGCCAAGAGGGGTGTGGGGTGTCTCCATAACTCAGGCCCCCTCAGGAGGAAGCAGCAGAGGCAGTGGCGGCCAGAAGCTCCCGAAGCAGGCAGAAGCTCGGGTCCATTACTGATGGTCTCTGCATAAACCCGCTGAAGGAACTGAGCCTGGGAGGTTGCCCTCCTCCCACTTGAAAACCTGAATTTAATCTTATCCTGAATAGCAGCTGGCCACAACGCTGAAAGCCCTAAGGCTGGGGAGCAGCATTTGAATCTCAGACCCCAGGCACTAGCTGGGCAGATCTAGAGGTGAGGCGGCAGTGGAGAGAAATCTCAGAAGTCAAGTAACTGGCTGGGAAAATGCCCAGAAAAGGCAAAAAAAAAAAAAAAAATAAGACCATAGAAGGCTACTTTCTTGGTGAACAACTATTTCCTCCTCTCTTTTCTGATGAGGAAAAACAATTCTTACCCTCAAGGAAAGACATAGAAGTCAAGGCCTCATAGAAGTCTATCCCAAATATCTGAAATAGATATCCAATGGGCTCAGGCCATGGAAGAGCTCAAAAAGGATTTTGAAAATCAAGTTAGACAGGTGGAGGAAAAACTGGGAAGAGAAATGAGAGAGATGCATGAAAAGCATGAAAAACGGGTCAATACCTTGCTAAAGGAGACCCAAAAAAATGCTGAAGAAAATAACACCTTGAAAAATAGGCTCACTCAATTGGTAAAAGAGGTTCAAAAAGCCAATGAGGACAAGAATGCTTTCAAAAGCACAATTACCCAAATGGAAAAGGAGGTTCAAAAGCTCACTGAAGAAAATAGTTCTCTCAAAATTAGAATGGAACAGATGGAAGCTAATGACTTTATGAGAAACCAAGAAATCACTAAACAAAACCAAAAGAATGAAGAAATGAAAGAGAATGTGAAATATCTCATTGGAAAAACAACTGACCTGGAAAATAGATCCAGGAGAAACAATTAAAAATTATGAAAATTATGAAAGCCATGATCAAAAAAGAGCCTAGACATCATCTTTCATGAAATTATTAAGGAAAACTGCACCCTGATATTCTAGAACCAGAGGGCAAAATAAGTATTCAAGGAATCCACTGATCACCACCTGAAAGAGATCCAAAAAGAGAAACTCCTAGGAACATTGTGACAAAATTCCAGAGTTCCCAGGTCAAGGAGAAAATATTGCAAGCAGCTAGAAAGAAACAATTCCAGTATTGTGGAAATACAATCAGGATAACACAAGATCTAGCAGCTTCTACATTAAGGGATCAAAGGGCATGGAATAGGATACTCCAGAAGTCAAAGGAACTAGGACTAACACCAAGAATCACCTACCCAGCAAAACTGAGTATAATACTTCAGGGGAAAAATGGTCTTTCAATGAAATACAGGACTTTCAAGCATTCTTGATGAAAAGACCAGAGCTGAAAAGAAAATTTGATTTTTCAAACACAAGAATGAGAAGAAGTATGAAAAAGTAAACAGCAAAGAGAAGTCATAAGGAACTTACCAAAGTTGAACTATTTACATTCCTACAGGGAAAGACAATATTTATAACTCCTGAAACTTTTCAGTATCTGAGTAGTTGGTGGGATTACACACACTCATACACACACACACACACACACACACACACATGCACACACACACACACAGAGACAGAGAGCACAGAGTGAATTGAATAGGATGGGATCATATCTTAAAATAATTAAGGTAAATGTATAAGAGAAATGTATTGGGAGGAGAGAAGGTGAAATGGAATGGGGCAAATTATCTCTCATAGAAGAGGCAAGCAGGAGACTTTTTCGTGGAGGGAAAAAGAGGAGAGCAGAGAGAAAAACATGAAGTTTACCCTCATCACATTTGACAAAAGGAAGGAATAAAATGCACACTCTTTTTGGTATAAAAACCTATCCTACAATACAGGAAAGTGGGGGAGAAGGAGATAAGCAGGGTGGGGGGGGGATGATGGAAGGGAGGGCAATGGGAGGAGGGAACAATTTGAAGTCAACACTTGGGGAGGGACAGGATCAAAAGAGAATAGAAACAATGGGGGGCAGGATAGGATGGAGGGAAATATAGTTAGTCTTACACAACACGACTATTATGGAAGTCATTTGCAAAACTACACAGATACGGCCTATATTGAATTGCCTGCCTTCCCAAAGGGAATGAGTGGGGAGGGAGGGATGGGGAGAATTTGGAACTCAAAGTTTTAGGAACTTGCTACTAGGAAATAAGTAATACAGGTAATGGGGAATAGAAAGTTATCTGACCCTACAGTACAAAAGAGAAGATGGGGACAAGGGAAGGGAGGGATGATAGAAGAGAGGGCAGATTGGTGATAGGGGAAATTAGAATGCTTGGTGTATTGAGGTGGGGGGAGGGGACAAATGGGGAGAAAATTTGGAACCCAAAATTTTTTGAAAATGAATGTAAAAAGTTAAATAAATAAATTTATATTAAAAACATTTCCATATCAGTCATTTTGTACAAGATTGAAATAAAAGAAAAAAGTGAAAAATAGCATGCTTCAGTCTGTTTTCAAACAATATTAGTTCTTTCTCTGGAGGCAGATAATATGCTTCACCATTAGGCCTTTCTCACTGATACACCACTCTGTTTTTTAGCCAATACCAGATTGCTTGATAATTACCACTTTGTAATACAGTTTGAGATCTGGTAGAGCTAGACCACATTTTTTTCATTGATTCCCTTGATATCCTTAAGTTTTTGTTCTGCCAGATGAATTTTGTTATTTTTTTCTAGCTAATAAAATGATTTTTGATAGTTTGATTGCTATGGCACTGAATAAATAGACTATTTTAGGTAAAACTGGTTTATTATTATATTGGTTCAGCCTCCCCATGATCAATTAATATTTTTCCAATTGTTTAGACCTGATTTTATTTATGTGAAAAGTGTTTTGTAATTGTGTTCCTATTGTTTCTGGGTTTTTCTTCGCAGATAGATTCCCAAATATTTTATATTGTCTACAGTTATTTTAAATATTTTTTTTCTTTCTATCTCTTGTTTCTAGACTTGGTTGGTAATATATAAAAATGCTGAAAATTTATGTGGGTTTATTTTGTATCCTGAAACTTTGCTAAAGTTGTTAATAATTTCAAATAGGTTTTAGTTGGTTTTCTAAGTATAACATCATATCCTCTGCAAAGTCACAGTTTTGTTTTCTTATTGCCTATTGTAATTTCTTTTTTCCTGCTTACTGCTGTAGCTAACATTTCTGGTATCATACTCAATAATAGAGGTGATAGTGGGCATCCTTGCTTCATTCCTGATTGTATTCAGAAAGCTTCTAGTTTATCCCCATTACTGATAATAGTTACTGATGTACTTAAATAACCATTACTTATTATTTTAAGGTAAGCTCCATTTATTCCTATGCTCTCTAGTGTTTTTTTTTTCGTAGTAATGGATGTTGTATTTTGTCAAAGGCTTTTTCTGCATGTATTGGAATGATCATAAGGTTTCTGTTGCTTTTGTTATTGATATGGTCAATTATACTGACAGTTTTCCTAATATTGAAACAGTCCTACTTTCCTGGTATAAATGCCACCAGGTCCTAATATATCATCCTTGTGATATATTGCTGTAATCTCTTTGCAAGTATTTTATTTAAAATTTTTTAATCAATATTCATTTTGATGACTTTTTCTAAGACCCTAACCATTATGTCACATTGATTTACAGCAAATAGTCATTGTATGTATTTTTTTTTTAAATTATGGACCCTGAAAATCCTACCTGATTTAGGCAAGCATCAAGCAATGGAAAAAACATTGGCTTAGAAGTCAACAGATATGAGCTCTAATCCTCACTCTGATAATTTTATGCATGACATTAAATATGCCATTTCCTCTCTTTGACTATGATTTCTCTCTGTATAAAATGATAGGCTTGGGCTGGGTTATTTACATGTCCCTCCCTTCAATGTTTTAGGATTTTATTATTCTGTAACTTTTTTGTTAATTTATATGTTAGTTTAAACATAGTCTTATTTCATAGGTCATACAAAAACAGGCACTAGGTTGGATTTGGCCAGTGAGTTAGTTTGCTGACCCTTGACCTACACAATAAGGAGTATCTTGGACTATACTTTGAAGTGGTCAGAGTGTATTTACTACTGCCTCTAATCACATTCAGAAACCTTGGTTCAAAGTTATAGAAACATATTTATAAGAATTTCATACTTTGACAGCTCCCTGCCATTAGCACAGAGCAAACATTAGATTGTAAATGCAGAGATTTGATTTCAAATCTTGGCTCTGCTTCTAACTAGCTGTGTAACTTTGGATCAGCTACCTTCACCTTTAGGATCTCTGGGACCTCTGATGAGGCATTTGGATTTAGATAACCCAAATACTCCTTTGCAAATCCAAAATTCTATATCAACCTTTTAAAGTTTCTCTCTCTTTTCCTCTCTTTCTCTGTCTCTTTTCTCACTCTGTCTCTCTTGGTCTCTATTTCTTTTCTGTGTCTCTGTATCTTTCCTGTCTGTCTGTCTGTCTCTCTGTCTGTCTCTCTCTCTCTCACACACACACACACACACACACACACACACACACACACACACACACACACACACACTCCAGGTCCCAGATGAGATATTAGGCCAAATGACTCTTTTGATTCCCTATAAATTAATTATTTCTCAGGTTTCACCTTACTCTAAAGAAACAGACCAGTTCAATAGCACATTGCCCTAATATGGTCGGGCCATACCAATTTATTCATTAAGACATTTCCCATGTACAGCCATCAGAATCTTAAGATTTTGTTCTGAAACTTTTTTTTGGCTCATATGGAGACATATAAATATGGTTTCTAGCTACATCGGTTAGTCTATATCATTAAAATGCACCTAATTTATTTTGACTTTTAAAAGCATCCAGCTTTTTGTTGTTGTTGTTCTAATAGTCTTTCCCTTACTTGTGTGTTGTGGCTGTTGCAGCAAGTTAGAAAACAGATTCCTGAGAGCATTATGAATTATTTAGTATGAATTTACATACTCTTAGGTTGTAAGTGCTTTGCAAATGTCCTATAAATATGTGAAAATATTACTGTCTAGCCAAGACAGGACAACCAAGTTATATTATAAAATTTGTAGCATATTGTGGTGGTCAGAGCCCAGAAAGGAAAATGTCATAATTGACTCTTGATTCAATTCAATTAAAGAAGTATCTAGTAAGTACATACTGGGTATAAGACAATGATATTTGTCTGGAGTGCAAATGCAAAACAGAAAATAGTTTTTGTCTTCTATGAACTTGTACTCTATAGGGCTGTGGGGGTAGAAGTACAATATTTGCACAGATAAGTAAATACAAGATAATTGGAGAGGGAAGAGTAGGCTAAAACCTAGATAGATCAGGAAAGACTTCCATATGGATATAGTGAATCAGCTGAAATTTGAAAGAAGCTAGAGTTTCTAGGTAATTTCAAATAAGGAAAAAATGAATTCTAGGAATAGTGGGTCAAACTATGCAAAGGAACAAAGGAGGAAATAGAATGCTGATTTCAGGGAATATCGAGTTGGACAATTTATATGGAAAGTAAAGAGTGGAGGGTGGGGCAGGAAGAAATGTGAAACAAACCTGGTGAGGCAGGTTGGATCCTTATGGTTAAGAATTTTAAATGCCAAGCTGAGAAATTAGTATTTTATCCTACAGGCATAGGCAATAGGGACAAATCGAGTCTTCTTGAACAGGGTAATGGCATGGTCAGAAGAGTGCTTGCAAAAACATTATTTTGGCAGCTGCACAGAAGATAGCTTAGAGGCTGGAGAGTAATTAGGAGGTTATTGTTATAGTTTAAGTGAGAGATGGTGTGGGTCTGAATAAAGGTGATAGCCCTGTGTGTGGACAGATGGACAATAAATACAAGTTAATGAACTAATTATTTGGGAAGGGGAATGATGTTGAAAAATAGTGATGAGTAAAGTATGACTCTTAAGATTTCAGAGCTGGGTGATTGGAAAAATGGAGAGCCTTCAATAGAAATAAATAAATTTGGAGGAGGAAAGGTTGGGGAGGAGGGTGGTAATAGATTTTCTTTTGGATATGCTGAAGCTGAGATGCCAATTGATGGAAATGTCTAATTATTAATTAAAATTATTAATGTGGTATTAGTGCTCAGGAAATAAATGAAAGTAAGACAGATTTTGCAGGCACCACAGTTGGTCAGGAAATATTTTATAAGCTCTTACTATATGCCATTCACTGTGCTAAGAGATGGGGATATAAAGAAAAGTAAGAGATAATCTCTGCTCTCAAGGAGCTTGTTGTCTAGGCACCTGAATGTAGATGGCAAGTGGGACAATAGTAGGGAAAGAGAGAACCAAGAAAGAGTCACGAATTTCAGAGAGGTCAAGAAGAATGAGGACTGATAAAAGATCATCAAAATCAGTCATTAACTTTGGTAATCTTGGAAAGAGTAGTTCTAGAAAAGTAGTGGAATCAGAAGTTATATATCTCAAGGCACTGAGAAACAAATGGAAGATGTGGAAATGGAGTTGAGTATGTATCACTTTTTTTCTGGAGTCTGCCTGAGAACTGGATAGGGCTTGTGAGTATGGGATGGTCAGCTGAGGTTTCTTAAGGATGCAATGAACTGCCATGTTAGTAGGAACCAAGGAAGGACTCAGTAGAAAAAGGATGCACTGAAGATGAGAGGAGAAAAAGATATGAAAAAAAAGGACTGTGTGCTTGAAGGATGTGGAAGGACAGAAACAGATATTTAGTCTTTGCAAGGAAAAATGTCATCTTTTCATCAGAGACTGTAATGAAGGAGAGAAAAAAAGAATGATATTTAGCAGGTTTTAGGTATGTAATGGGAGGGAATAAAAAACTGACAATGGATGGTCTTTATTTTCTTAGTAAAGTAGGTAGTCAGGTCCTCTCATGAGAAGCAGTAGAGATGAGTTGGTGTAGGAAAGTTGAGAATATGTAGAATTCACTCTCTATATCGCCTGTTTGTACATAGTTGTTTGCATGTTGTCTCCCCGCTTTAAACTTGGGGGTGAGGGTTCCTTGAGAGTAGGAGCTGTTTTTTTTGTTTGTTTTTTTTGTTTTTTACTTTTTTGTATCCCCATCATTTAGCTGGCACACAGTCAGGGTTTAATATATGTTTAATGATAGAAATACAACTACAAGTTATGAAAGTGAGCCTCAGAATGGTTGAGTTGCCTAGAGTCACATGGGTAGTATCAGAGGTAAGACTGCCATCTGACCATGGGTCTAGTACTCTTCCTACTGCACCATGCTACTTTTACAAGAGTTGTGACAGTGGATAAAATACTTCAACTCTCTGCACCTTAGTTTCCCCAACTGTAATGAGAAGATATTAGAGGATTCTTAATTTTGCTTTCGTATCTAAACCATATGACTCTAGATTTTAGTTCTACCTGGAAAATAAGTGACCCATCCCAATATCTATAGATATACCAAAACAAACATCTCAGCCTTCTCTTTTCTGTGTCATTCCATAATGCTCTTACAAGAGTCAAGAATGCTATCTTCATTACTTCAGAAGATCTGTGATTACATTATTCTAGACCTCCTTTCCATTACTCCCATTTTTAATCTCCTCCCTGCCCCTAGATATAGCAGATAGATTTTCATGAGTCACCATGACAACCACATCATGAGTCACCATGACTACCACAACTAGGACAGTATGATAACCATAATAACAATAGTAATAAGCCTTACCTAGTAGTCAGCTCTCTGGAGATTGACATCTAGCCTCTCTCCATATCACTTAGTTCGTTCACTACCTGGGCTGTCTTCAAAGCCTTTCTAATTTGTAGGAACTATTTTACTGGCATAGTGGAGAAGACTGGGCATTACCTCCATACCTTGAAGCTATCATGGTCATCCTCTTTGTTATAGTCGTCATTATATTTCCATAGTGACATGATTGCAAGCAAGATAAGATTCTTTTGTTATTATTTTTTGGAGCTCAGTTTCCCAGGCTCCTACTATATTGTAATCATCTGAAGGATCAATCTCCATTGAACACTGGTAATTCACAGCTGTACCATATCAGATGCTGAGCCAAGTAGGTTTTTGTGCCTTCTGGCTCTAAGCCCATTAATTGAAAGTATATATATTCTGAGGTGAGATATTGCCTTGGGGTTCACTCAGGGGAAGAATGTTTCACCTGAGGTCTTTTTGATTTCCCTGGATGACTCTGCATAGTCATTATTAAGCCCTGCTTTCCCTCAGCTTTGTGAACCCAGATGTCCGTACTCTCTTTGTCTGGTGATGTATCTATTACTCTGTTTAGACAGTTGGAACCATATCTATTGGATCTTTACTGTCTACTTATTCCAGTTATTGTATTATTTTGCTGTACCCAGAGCCCAGATAGGAGCAGACCCTCCTCATGTAAGGTTGGAGGAGGACTAGCTGCCCCAGAGTTGGAGCGGTGCAGATCAGACAGAAGTCGGGGTCAGGAGCCCCTGAAGCCTGCTGTGCCTGGACCCCGCAGGACCAGGAAGAGCTTGGATAGGAGCAGTTCCATGGATCAGAAATGGAGAGCTCCCTGCATGTGTACCCAAGCAGGAGGTGAGAGTAGTCAGCCTCTGGACCAGCAGGAAGAACCATGGAACTTGTGACTCAACCCCAGGTTGAGATGGAGGCTTCGCAGCAGGGCAGGAGTGTGCTTTCCTACTGTATTCCCATGGGATGAGTTGGGACCAGGAGATAGAAGTGTCTATGGTGGTATGAGGGTGGTATGAGCCCACTCTGTTGGCTTTGTCACCCAGCTGCCCCTCAGGACTTGGAAGCAGGGCTGGAGCAGTGTTAAGACTTAGATTCTTTGGCTTATTAGAGTGTGTGTGCACCTGAGAGTGCCAGGTAGGAGCCTGCAACAGCAACAGGGAGAAAAATATATCCTCAGAGGACTTTACTTGGACATTTGTTTGGATTGAGGGGATTGTAACCTACTGTGACCTAGGGGTGGAGCGTGTTGTGTTCTCAGCTACCCCTGGGGATGTGCTATGCTAGGGTAGATTCTGATCTGGGATCCACTGACTGTATAAACAAATATTTTGGGCCTACATTATATTATATACTGTTGTAAATGTTTTTGTGTCATTGAAGGATAAGTGGTTACCTTGGTAATAAATTGTTATGTTGTTATGAATTGTGAATATTTCAGTTTCTTGGCTCAAGGTTTAATTTTGAATAAATAGAGTAATTATTATACTGTGTGACTCCACCATAAATATATTCATAGCAGGTGCCCTCAAGTGTGCTCTGCTGATTGGCATTACAAATGCTTTAAGTTTAGCAAAGTAATTTACATATATTACATCATTTAGTCCTTTCAATAATCCTCCGGATTAGATGTCATTGTTATCCTAATTTTTTTTAAAAGAAAGGAAAAATTAAGTTTAAGAGGTTGTTACATGCCCCTCCTCATATGGCTAATAAGTATCTGGGTTAGAATTTGAACTCAGGTCTTTCTGATTCCAAGTCCAGCATTCTATCTACTGCACAACCTTTGTACCTAAAGAAATAAAAGGATGACTGATATCAACATGTTGTTCAGTTGTATCTGACTCTTTATTACCCTGTGGACCATAGCACACCAATATGGTCATTGGGGTTTTCTTAGCAAAGATAGTGGAGTGGCTTGCCATTTTTTTCTCCCATGGATTAAGGCAAACAGAGGATGTGACTTGCCCAGGGTCACGCAGTTAGCCAGTGTCTGAGGTGGAATTTAAATTCAGGTCTTCCTGACTCTAGGCTCAGTGTTCTATCCAGTGAGCGCTCTAGTTGCCTCCAACATGAAGACTATACAATTGTGTGTACAATACAATACAAAGAATATGTAATTGCAAATGAACTGAATAAAGGAGGAATTAGATTTGATTTGTCAAAGTTCAGTAGGTAAAGGATGTTTTTTGTATGAGGTGTATGTGTTTGTGCGTGCACACACGCATGCTTAAATTCTAGGACCTACCTAAAAGGAACAACAAAAATACCCTATGATCTTATTTTATCGCTCATCATTTACAGAAGACTGTGTAAGGGTCTAAAGAAAAGGAAGAGGCAGGAGTGGCTCAGAAGGATAAAAGTGGTATTGCCTGCATATAAAATTTACATAGCAATAAAGGTAGTTTAGGAGGCCCCCAAGAAATGTGCTGCTTTGGTTTAAAGCCCTTAGAGCTTTTAAGTGGATAGATTTGTTTGGGTAATTGTAAATGAGGATGTTCTTGTAAACACTGGAGACTATTGAGTTTAATTCAGTTACAGCTGGTACCGATTTGAGGTTTACATAATATTTTTGTTTTGATACTGAACGTGATGATGGATGGGGACTTATGATGAAGAATTCATCAGTGCTCTTCTTTTGCCATTATTTCTGCTTTTGCTCCATTGTCATTCCAGGAGAGTATCACCTAAACTGTGATAATAGCCTCTTAGACTGTTTTTCTGACTCCTGTCTCTCTTCTCCTCAATCCATACTTCATGCAGCTACCACAGTGATCTTTCTTAATTCCTAGACCTCACTATGTAGCTCTTCTCTCAAAAACTATCATTGTTTCACTATTGCCTATGGGATGAAAATAAAAATTCCTTACCTGGCATTTAGGAGGGCTCCATACTCTGGCTCAAATCTGCCTTTTTAAATTATTTTTCTTCTTCCTTTCACACACTAAACACTCCAGACAAGTTGTAATGTCAGCTGCTCCTAAATCTCGACTAGACTTCTCCTACCTATATGCATTTGTATAGACTGAAAATTCTCAAAGTTTTTTTTTATCTCAAGACCCCTTTACACTCTCAAAAATTATTGAGGATGATTCAATGAACTTCAGTTTATGTGGTTATAGGTAGTGCTATTTATCATATTTAAAATTAAATCATCATTACAAAAATAGTTTGACCTCAAGGACCCCTTGGGGTTCCCAGATAATACTGGAATAGAATATTCTCCTATGTCTGGATATACTTCTTTCATGTTTCTCTATTTAGGGACAGTTGTAACACACAGCTCAGGTGTCTTTATGTGTTCTTCCTGTGCCTCCTCAATGGAAATGGTCATTTCTCACCTCACATAGTTTACCTTGTTTAGCAACGGGTCTCCTTTTTTCATTATTACATACAATACTGTATCATATTTCACAGAATCATAGAATTTGACAGTTGAGAGGGAAAGTTATAAGTTTTAAAAGTTTAACACAACCTAAAATATGAAAGGAATCCCTATCATAAGATAATATTAATAACTAATATTTATATGGTGCTTACTATATGTTAGGCACCTTATAATTATTATCCCTTCACAGTCTTCACAGTAGGTCTTCACAGTAACCTTGGGAAGAAGAAGTAGAGACTATTATGCTTATTTAACAGATGAGGAAACTTAAAGCAAACAGAGGTTAAGTGACTTGTCCAGTGTCAGACATCTAGTAAGTGTCTACAACCAGATTTGAACCCCTGGCTTTCTGGACTCACAGCCTCGAACTACTTAGCTGCCTGACACAACAAGATATGTAACAAGCAGTCATACAGGCTCTCCTTTAAGGTCTCCAGCAAGGGGAAACTTAGCACTTCTAGAAGCATATCATTCTCCTTTGGGGAAGTTTGAATCCTTAGGATGTTTTTCCTGACAGGAAGCCTCAATTGACTTCTTTTCAACTCCCACCCATTGCTCCTTGGTTCTGTCCTCTGGGGCCAGGCAGAATGAGTCTAATCCCTCTTTCACATGACAGTCCTTCAAATGCTTGATCACAGCTGTCATTTTCTCCCTTGAGTCTTCTCTTTTCTAGGCTAAATATGACCATTTCTTCAGCCTTCAACATATGTTTATGCATATGCCCTCTTTCCCCTGGAGAGAAGGGACTTTATACTATAGACTCAATGAAAGAAGAGGCTATTATTTTTCATATTCATATTCCTAAATCCTAGAATGACACCTGGTGCATATAGGTCCTTATTCCAAAGGGGATGCCAAGATTCAGAATATGGTTAAAACATCTTTTGGATAATGGCCTTCAGAACTACTGGGAAAAGATGGATTATGGAAAATGCATTGGACTTGGAAAGAAAGGTTCGTATTTGAATATCTCTAAATGCAGGTTTAGGAAGTATCCAGATACCAAAAGCCCAGTAAAAGAAAACACAGAGTTCACCACAAGAAAGGAAAGCAAAGAGAAGATAACACACAAAATGGAGCATCCCACTGGGACTCTGTGAAATCTGACAGGTGTTTATAAGGTCATCATTTACATCTGGCAGATAAAAGTTTTATCTGGGAATATATTTATTTGGGAATTTTAATATCTGGTACCGTAGGACCCCCATCCTCAAAAGGGTAACCTCTAGCTTTTTTTTAAATGTTTCAGGTTCATAAGCCCTCAAAACATAGAACAATTTTACTTAAAGAATAAAAGGGAACTAAATTGAAAGGGGAAATGCTATAATATATGCATTTAGATGCATACATTAATTTTTAAAATAGCTTTAAAAATCAATCTCACATTTCTATATTGTTCTACAGCTTATAAGATGATTCCTAACAATGTTATGAGTACAAATTTTATCACCTCCATTTTATGTTAAAAATTTGAGACAAAAATGTCCAGTGACTTGACTATGGTTACTTACCTAGTAAGTGTCAACAACAGAGTTGGAACCTAGGTCTTCCGACTTTAGACCCACAACTTTTTCCACTAGAGCTACATCTTCAGTGTGTAGGAAAGGGCATGACTTCTAATGAAAGAAATCATAAAGAAGATGACATTTAGATCTTGAAGAATACAAAGATTTTAATTTTTATGTACATGCCAATGGGATGCAGGGTGTGTTCAGCCTCGTACCTTTGGTGTGAGGCCTGCTGAGCCCTTTTAGGGTAGCTTTCCCCTTTTGATGTCTACCTGATCCACCTAACTCCCACCTGTGGCTCCAAGAAGCTGTGCCATGTGCAGTGGCCACACCCCAGTAAACTGTTTGGGCAGATGGGCTAAACCAGACTGAGAACAGCAGAAGGATCTCAAACCTGTAAATGAGTTGGGAGGTGTCTACCCCAAGCATGTTAAGACTTGCCCTGGCGGAACAGGTGGATGAGAACAATTTGTTCCAATGTCCATGAAGGCAATTGAAGCAAAGACTGTGGAGTGCTTACAGCTTGTTTAGCCACCAAAGACACCAAGGTCATCCATAGCATCTTGAGCCACAACAGTCACCTTGACTCTGTCCTGCCACTGGACTATATGATAACACTTGAGGAGAGAGTGAGGCCAGAGACTTTGTGCAAGTCTGCCTCACTTAAGTCCAATTTACACATGAAGCAAAAGATATCACCCATACCATTTTACCATTTTTACCTATTTCAAAGTCCAGTGGCAACAGGCAAGTGACAAAGCAGCAGGTGCGGATACACTGGGAGCTGTAATCATAACCCTGCACACAGGCAGCCAAGACTATAGGATCACCTTCTGACTAGAAGCAGAAGTGGGATTCGGCAGCCTCCTAGGTGTCTGAGTAGCCTTTTAAGGATCTCACTGCTCACCTCCTGATGTGAAGGGTGGGCTAAAAAAGATGACCTAAAAATTGTCTGCTTACCCAATCCTGGCCTAATTACTGTGGCAGGTAGGGATCCCACCCTGTGGTAGAAATGCAAAAAAAAAATGTACAAAAACTTCTGCAAAGATGATTCTACCCACCTCTAGTACATGGGATGTGTACAGATAACACAAAATCCAGTAGACCTGAAAGTTGAACAGTACTTGTTGCAAGAGAACTCAGCAGGTATGCACCCAAATAGCAGCCCTGAGTAAAACAAGGATAGCAATGAAGGCCATTGCTAAAGCTGGAGCAGGATACATGTTTTTTTTTATTCTGAAGTGGCCACAGTGATGAGGAGCACCATGATGCTGGCATATGTTTTGCAATCATAATTAATTTATTCAACAAGCTTGTACACCTACCAAAAGGAGTGAATGACAGGCTCATGATAATATGATTGCCACTTTTGGAAAAATACCATGCCACTATGATCAGTGCCTATGTTCCCACCATAATGAACCCTGATGAGGTACAAAAAAAAAAACCAAAATATTTTATGAAGACCTGGAGACCCTTATCATCAATGTACCAAAGAGCACAAGCTTATAACTCTGGGTGACGTTAATGCTAGAATAGTGTCAGACTACTAATCATGGCAAGAATTCCTTGGGAGGAATGGAGCTGGAAACAGTAATAGCAATGGTTACTTATTACTGAAGACTTATGCATCTCATGACTTTCTCACCACTAACACGATTTTCTAGCAAACATTATAATTAACTATGTGATTGTAAGAAGAGACAGACAGAATGTGAGTGCAGAAGGCACTGTGTGGTGCAGAGTGATGGACTCATCATAGACTTATTCTCTCCAAGTTAAATATTCACATTCAACAAAGGCAGTGGCCCCAAGACAAAAATGATTTCTAGAAGAATTAATGTCAATAGATTAGAGCACTTCTCCAAACAGGAACAATTTGTTGCTAAATTGGAGGGAAAGTTGAGCCAATACAAAGTTGAGCCAGTTAACAACAGTGGAGCATAAAAGGAGCGAGCAGCTTTCAGAGATTTGGCATATAAAACTGCATGTGCTCATCTGGGTCAGAACACTTGCAAACATCAAAACTGAATTGGCTAAAATGTTGGGGAAATTCAGAAGCTGCTAACTGAAAAACGAGAACTCCAAAAGGTTTACCAGCCAGATAGTTCATCTGTCTCTAAGAAGGTAACATTTAATTCCATCAAAAGTAAAGTACAAGAGTTTAGAGAAATGCAGGATGCTTGGTTCAGTAAGAAGGCAGATGAAACTAAGTTTTATGCTTATAGTAATAATCTGAAATGCTTTCATGATGCCCTGAAGGCCAAAGACCTATGGCACATCTCAGTTACTCAGTGCATCCTAGAAAGATAGGCTGAACATTCCCATCGTGTTTTCAACAGACTGTCATCAAGCAATGCTGAAGTCATTGACAATTTACCTCAGGTTGAAATCAATCTCTCCTTAGTTGAAGTTTCAACTGAAGAAGAGGTTTTGAGGGTCACTAGGCTCCTTTCATGTGGCAAACACCTGGTGCTGATTCTATTCCAACTGAGATTTAAAAGGGGGGAGGTCCATTGCTCATACAAAACTGACTGAAATTTTCTAGGTTATATGACAAGAGGAGGTTATCCCCCAGGAGTTCAAGGATGCCTCCATTGTCCTTCTCTATAAAGTAAAGGAAATAGATTGTCCTGTGACAATCATGGAGGGTGGAGGGGTTCTTTCTCTTAGTCAGTGCTGGCAAGATTCTTTCCAGAATTCTTCTTAATGGGCTGGTCATTCAGTTGGAAGATGGTCTTTGCCAGTATGACTTCAGAAAGGGCCAAGGAACATTTGATATGGTATTTGCTGCCTGTCAACTCCAGGTAAAATTCCAGGAGAAGTACAGAATTCTGTACACAATATTTATAGATATGATCAAGGCATTCGATACTGTCAGTCATGAGGGCTTAAGGAAAATTATGTTAAAATTTGGTTGCCCAGAGAAGTTCATCAGTATTGTATGTCAATTTTGCAACAGCATGCTTTCCCAGGTTCTGGATAATGGACAATGATCTTGTACTTTTCTAGTCACCAGTGGAGTAAAACAAAATTGTATGCTTGCTCTCATGATTTTTAGCATAATGTTTTCAGCCATGTTGTCAAATGAATTCAACGAGGATGAAACCAAGGTCAATCAAGGTCAGATACTGCATTAATGGTAAATTCTTCAACTTCAAAAGGCTACAAGACAAGACTAAAATAAAGGGGGTGTTGATGCATGATTTTTTTGTTTGCAGATGATTATGCACTCAATGCAACCTCTGAAAATGAGATGCAACAGAGTATGGATCAATTCTCTGCTGCTTGTGTTAGTTTTGGCCTAACAATTAACACCAAGAAAACACAGGTGCTCAGTCAATCAGCACTACATTGTCCATATGTGGAACCATCAGTTACAGCAAATGGAGAAGTTTTGAATACTGTGGATAAATTCACTCATCTTGGCAGTATACTTTCCAAGGATGTATGCACATTGTTCGAATGCAAAACATATAGTTGCCCAAAAGACTATTTTATGGAGAACTCACACAGGGCAAGTGCTTGCATAGTACTCAGAAAAAAATGATACAAGGACACTCTCAAGATCTCTTTTAAGAAGTTTGGAATTGATTGTGTGACATCGGAAGTACTGGCACAGGATTGTGCCCTCATCAGAGAAGGTGCTGTGCTCTGTGAGCAAATCAGAATTGAAATAGCTCAAAAAAAATGTGAAATGTGCACATTTACAGAGTCCACCCCAAATGTTCAGGTGGACTATTTGTGCCTGACATAGCAGAGCATTCTGAGCTTGTATTGATCTGATAAGCCATTGTGAGACATACTGTAATGTGACTAACATAATGATGTCATTTTGGTCCTCTTTGGACAACAGCCAACAAACCAATCATACTTCACTGTACCATAGTATATAGATAACAAGGTCAAAAGACATTTTCCCTATGCAGTCAATCCTAGCATTATTTTTGTCTTTTTTTTTTATTTCCCAGAACGTAGCACAGTGTCTGGCATATAATAAGCACTTAACAAATATGTTTTTTGTTTGTTTTCTATGGTGAGGCTGCTGCTGACTACTTTTGCTTGTATTCATCATTTCTTTCATATAACCAGAGAGCAAAGCTTAGTATCTGGATTTTCAAGTGACCTGGAACTGAGGAAAAACTTAATAGTATAGATAATAATATGTTATATAATATAAAACCATATAATCATAGGCCTGGAGTACTGGAAGAACCACAGGACTCATGTAATTCTATACATTTAAAATTTTTCTCTGCATAATATAAACAGAGAGTTAGTCTGGCATTGTAGGAAAGAAATGCAAGCCTAAAAACATGCATGTCAGGAGACATGGGTTTGGATGCTATTACAGGTATTTTCTATCATTATTAAACATAAGTGTGAATATAAATGGCATGATTTAATAAAGAAAGATCCCAAATTCAAACACAGAACTCCATGTTGCAGTCCAACACTATCTCTTACAGTGGTAACATAAAAGTAATCTTTAAATATTTGATGGACTGTTGGGCAAAAAGGGATTTAGCTTTAGAGTGCAGAGCTAGGAGTAGTGGATGGAATTTAGAGAAGCAAGTTTCTGAAAAACAGAAAGACAAATTTTCTAATATTAGAGATACTAAAAAGTTGTAGTGGTTTTCCTTAGAAGGTAGTGACTCTCTATAGCTGAGTTTAAAGAAGGGATGGATAAGCTCTTCTCAGAGATGTTATAGAGATGCTTACTGTTCAGATATGGGTTGAAATCAGGGCTTCTTGGGGTTTAGGAACTTGAAAAAAACTGTTAACCGCATTTCAATAAAATTGATTTTCTTTATAATCTCATATATTTTATTTTTTGCATTGAAAATATTATTCTGAAAAGAGGTCCCCAGACTTTTCCAGAATGACAAAGGAGTCCATAACTAAAAAAAAAAAAAAAAAATAGTAAGAACCTCTGATATAGACAAACTCAACTCCCTTCCAACTCATAGAGTCAGTGGTTCTGTACTATCTTCCCTCCTTTTCCTGTGGTATTTCTGTAATTCTACATTTCAAATGTCAAAAATTCAGGCATGCCAACCATTAAAGAAAGTACTATCAAAAGACCAATATTTTCAGATAGTTATGAAACATTTAAATAAGTCTGTAACTATAAATTTGTTCTGTTGTATAATCCACCTGTGAACTATTCATGCTAATTGGGCATCATTTTTTATGATTGTTTATGGACAAAGGCTGAATTATTTTCTGATTGGATAAATTTATAAGGATTAAAAAACTTTCTTTTTTGTGTTATTTTCTGTATTTTATTGTTTATCTTTTGTAGAAGCTGATAATGGAAATTATGTTTCTCTATCAAAACTGCAGTGAAGATGCCATCAGTTAAAATCCTTTTTGCAATATGGCATTAGTAATGGAGCAATGAACATGGGAAAATGACACGCTGTCTTGGAAAGATGACTAGAGTGACATCAGATGACTGAAAATAATATCCTAGCTTTGCCATTCTCTGAGTGACCGTAGGAAATTTTCTTCGCCTCTTTGGCCTCAATTCTCTCTTGCATGCCATGCTTTAATAAACTGTGTTCCAAGGTGACTGCCTGCTCCAACTAGCTCTGACCTATGTTTAAACACTCTGTTTTACCATAATTTTAGCTCTAAGTACTTCATTCTCTCATTCTGAATTCTAGATTTAATTCCCCTTCCCCCCATCAATGTACATTCTTTTACTTTCCGCTTTACTCATATATCCCTCCCTTTCTTCTGTGATCCATATATTTTCAAATCCCTCACCCAAGGACCACACAGATCCATGTGTTTAGACAGGAGGTGAGGAGGAGGAGAAGGGGGAATGGGGATGCAAGAATGAGCTGGAGAACACAAGGGAATTGAAGAATGGGAAAATAGAAGAGAGCAGCCGGGAGCGGTGGGACGAGGCATTCTGTGAGTTGAGACATGTAACATTTATAGCCCAACCTTATGTCTTCTGGACCACTTTTGGCTCTGAGTTCTCCTTTGCCATTCTATGCGTGACATTTTATAGTTATGCCAGACCCAGAACTGCAGGATGAGTGTCCCGTAATTTTGTGGTTCTCAGGGAATTTATGACAATGTTTAATGATGTGTTCTGCAATCGTTTACCACTCAGTTGATATAATACCTTGCATTTCTTCAAAGCTTTTAACTTTTTGAAAATTCTTTCCTATGTGTTAACTCACTTAGTTTCACATTCTCACAGCATTTTATTCTGTGAGATGGGCAGAGCAGGCATTATGATCCAATTTCACAAAGTGAAAATGGAGATGTAGCTTTCAATGCATTAGAATTACAGCATTTTCAAGGTGGATGAGGCTTAGAACATAGATTATTCGATGTGTCGATTCAGTTCTATATTTACCCTTCACTTAATTCTGTTCTGATTACCCACATTATATCTCTGAGACCTACACAAGAGGTTTCATCACAGAGGACCTTACTCTAAATCTGACCTCAGAGATTTACTGGGATTCTCAGCAAATCACTTAATCTCTGTCTGCCTCAGTTTTCTTATCTACAAAATGGGAATAATAACATCTACCTCCCAAGATTGTCGTGAGGATAAAATGAGATATTTGTAATTGCTTTATAAACATTAGAGGGCTGTGTAAGCGCCACTATCATCAACATTAGCCTTAACATTATCATCATCATTTAGTTTTTCTTAGAACTTTACATACTTTGTCTCTTCTGCCTTTCTCCTTCTCGTTTTTGATAATTGCCTACTTTCTCCATTCCTCCCCTTTGACTTTTGCCAAAAATGACTCTGGTCACAGATTTGGCCAGGATTTCACCCTAAATAAGTGTGATGAGAGAACAATTCTGCTACTATCTGTCTGTAGATCCACTTTTCGTCATCGTTTCCTCTCATCTCTGCCTCAGTGCACTCAATGTGTGGCTTCAGCTCTATAATGTTTTTTTTTTTTTTTTTTAATACAACAGGCAATCCTTCCAATCTATCAGTGTGCAGGTATCTTCTACGTGATGTCCCCTGATATCATTACTGGTCTAACATCCTCAAATTGCCCCATCAGTCAAAAATGGTGTTTATTCACAAATCATATAACTCTTTGTTTATATTGATGAGATAATATTTGCAAAGCACTTGACACAAAATTCCTGGAATACAGTAGGTACTTAATAAATGCTTGTTCCCTTCCTTTTCACTTTTACCTCTTTTAGTCACTTAACATGTTGTTTTGGTCTTCTGGTTATTTGTGCACATGCTCTCCTAATAGTCTTCTTTATGGTGGGAGAATTACAGAACAGGGTAGAATATCCATTGACCAAAGTGCAGCTTCTACCTCCTGCCTTACTTGTCCAATCTCCTACCTGATTTCTTGTTCAAAGAGGAATGACCATCTTTCTGACTGCACTCCTTCTATCTGCTGCTGCTTGTACCCTAAAGGAAGAGAAAGAGAAAGTCTGAGGAGTGTTAGGACTTCCATCTGCTATACTGGTTCAACTTCCCTTTCCTACTGCACTGTCTCTTGCCTGATCAGCTTTCACTGGGAAGATGAGTGGTAGGTACCTTTTACTCAGTGATGAACATTCTTGTGACTGGTCATGCCCTGTAGAATATCATCCAAGTGATTCTGAACTCCTGTGACTTGTCATCCAAACCTCTTTCCCCATCCCCTATGTTCCTTAGTCTCATCTTTTTTCAGTCCTATCATCTCAATTCTCTATCTAACCCAACCACTGTGCCCTGTGGATTGCCTATTTCATTATCGACAAACTTTTCTTCATCTTAAATCTTTTCTTCATTCATTTCTTCTAAATTCTGCCAATCATTAAGACTTGACTTTCCTCCTGATGATACAGCCTACTTGGCCACCCTTTCTAGAATTGGATACACTTTCAGTCACCCTTCACTCAGTGATGAACATTCTCATACCTGGTCATACCATTCATATCCAAGTGATTCTAAACTCCTAGAGATAATTAACCAAATCCCATTCCCTACCCTCTCCCCACCACTTAATTCCATATTCCCATCCCCCTCAACCCTCTCACCCCAATATTTCAGACATACTCCACCTAGGTCTTCCATCATGCCCTTCAGAATGTTTACTCCATAGGCAAGGAGCTTCTCTTCATTTTAAGTCTTTTCCTCTCTTCATCCTTCCACTCATTAGCTATTACTGAAATGTGGATCCCTATTGATGACACAGCCTCCCTAGTCACCCTTTCCAGTACTGGCATCACCTTCACTCATTATCTTCAGCTCACTGGTTGAAGCGGGGGAGTTGAAATACTACTTGAAATACTTGCTCCATGTTGCTACTTCCAGATTCTCTCCTTCTCTACTTCATAACATTTCTTCCTTTGAGGTTCATGCTGTTCTTATCTACAACCCAATCAAAATACTGGTATTTATTGTCTACAGATCCCCACAGGTCAATTCCCTTCTCCTAAGGTCTTCAATCTACTCACTTCCCCTGGTCTACTCTTCCATTCCAATTCTGGCATATACAAAGATGATTATATCCTTGATCTTGTAACCATCTACAAATGTACTACCATTTGTACATGTTCAAGCATTCCCAAATATCTTTATCCAATCATGATCTATTGACTTTTCACATCTCCCTTTCCCTAATGAAACCCTAGTCTTTATCATCATATTGATCTCTCATCCCTCTCTCCCCTAGAGTCTCTCTCAGGGCATCTCTCTTGGACTCATCACTATCTCCTCTTTTTTCCATCTTGATTTACAGGTGAACTAATTCAATTCTCCTCTGTTCTCCTCTCTTGACTCTCTGGCCCCTTACTCATATTGTTACTTACCCCAGCCAAACCGCAGATGTGGATCACTCTCACTATTCTCCACCTTTGCTCCTACACATATGTCCCAGAAAGAAGGTGGAGAAAAATCAGCATCTTTAGCTCTGGGCATTTTCGTTGGTTATCTCCTATGCCTGGAATGCTGCCCTCCTCAACTTTACCTACTGACTTCTCTGACTTCCTTTAAGTTTAAAACCCTACTCCTTGCTGGAGATCTTCTCCAACCCCTCTTAATTTTAGTGCCTTTCCTCTCTTAGCTATTTCTATTTATCCTGTATGTAGCTTGCTTTGTGTATATTTGTTTCCCAACTCCCTCCCATCATCCGCCCCACCAATTTTAAGCTACTTTAGAGCATGGACCATCTTCTGCCTATTTTTATAACCCCAGCACTTTAGAATGGTACCTGACACGTAGTAGGTGTTTCAAAAACATTTATTGATTAATTGATTCTCCTCAGAATATTCCATACTCTTAATTGCCACTTTTAAGATCTCTCCCTATCTTGATCACTCAGTAACTTCTTTGCTCCTTTGTGGCCCATTCAATCTATGCTTTCCACCCAATCAAAATCTTGATAACTATTTTCTACAGATTCGCCTTCCTTCTGTTGAGGTCTGATAACCATATACTGAGATTAGAGAACCATAATGATGAGGTCTGGGGTGCTTGGGACTCCAAAATACCAACATCCCAGGTCCTGCTGAATTAATTCAACTCAAACCTTCTTTAAGCCCAAGTGAAACAAAGTTTATTAAAAATTAGCCATATTAGGTTGACTCTTAAGGAGCCTAACCATTCCTGATGCTTGTATTGGAAAGCAGGCCAGATAGAATCTCAGGTAGACAGAATCTGAGCTGGATTGGAAGCACCTAACCTCCCACACCTCTTACCCTATGACTGTAGAAGGCAACACTATTCTTCCAGTCTCTCAGTGTACAACTAGCAGTTTTCCTTAACTTCTCAGCATCCTTTTTTTTCAGCCAAAGTAAGACAAAGATTCACCATATTGGGTTGACTCCTAAGAAGCCTCACCATTGGGGGGCAGAGTCAAGATGGCAGAGTAGAAAGACTCACGTATGTGACCTCCGAACCCACAGCCCATAGATTTAATGTAAGAAGAGCTCCCCACAAGTTCTGGATCACTGCAGGGTGTGCAGAAACACAGTGGAAGAGATTTCCGTTCCAGAGAGCCCTGGAGAGCCATCCCCAGGGTCCATCGTGCCCCGGAAAGCAGAGTCCACCCCAGTGCTGCCCTGGCCACGCGGCCAAGAGGAGCAGATCAGAGCAGGCTTCAGGGACAGAACCTCCAGCGGCCTGGAAGGTCCCTCCGCCCACAGACTCTACAGGTCAGTGAGAGACACGTCTAGGCTGGCCGAGAGGGGAGCGAGGTGTCTCCGTGGCTCGGGCCCCCTTGGGAGGAAGCCGTGGAGGCAGAGGCAACGTCAGGAACCGGTGGAGGCAGAGGTGGGGGCGGCAGCGGCGGCGGGGGTGGCCTGGGACTCCCCCAGCAGCAGGCAGGATCTTCATTCCTGAAAGTCTTTGCATAAAGCCCCTGAGGGAACTGAGCCTGGGAGGCGGCACTGCCCCCACTCCAGTACCAGAACTAAAGCTCACATTGAATAGCAGACATGCCTGCCCCAGAAAGCCCATTTAAATCTCAGACCCCAAGCACTAGCTGGGCAGATCTAGGCGGGGGTGGACAGGAATCTCAGAATTCAAGTAACTGGCTGGGAACATGCCCAGAAAAGGGAAGAAAAATAAGACTATAGAGAGCTTTTTTGAGCAGATGCAAATGATCCCGCCCTTCAGATCTGATGATGAGGAGATATTCTTGCCATCAGGGAAAGACATGGAGGGAGGGGCCTCTGTATCCCAGACATCCCAGGGGGTTGTTGGATGGGCTCAGGCCTTGGAAGAGCTCAAAAAGGATTTTGAAAAGCAAGTTAGACAGGTAGAGGAAAAACTGGGAAGGGAAATGAGAGAGATACAAGAAAAGTATGAAAAATGGGTCAATACCTTGGTAAAGGAGACCCAAAAAAATGCTGAAGAAAATAACACCTTGAAAAATAGGCTCACTCAATTGGCAAAAGAGGTTCAAAAAGCCAATGAGGAGAAGAATGCTTTCAAAAGCAGAATTGGCCAAATGGAAAAAGAGGTTCAAAAGCTCACTGAAGAGAATAGTTCTCTCAAAATTAGAATGAAACAGATGGAGTCTAATGACTTTCTGAGAAACCAAGAAATCACCAAACAAAACCAAAAGAATGAAAAAATGGAAGAGAATGTGAAATATCTCATGGGAAAAACAACTGACCTGGAAAATAGATCCAGGAGAGACAATTTAAAAATTATGGGACTACCTGAAAGTCATGATCAAAAAAAGAGCCTAGACATCATGTTCCATGAAATTATCGAGGAAAACTGCCCTGATATTCTACAACCAGAGGGCAAAATAAGTCTTGAAAGAATCCATCGATCACCGCCTGAAAGAGATCCAAAAAGAGAAACTCCTAGGAACATTGTGGCCAAATTCCAGAATTCCCAGGTCAAAGAGAAAATCTTGCAAGCAGCTAGAAAGAAACAATTCCAGTACTGTGGAAATACAATCAGGATAACTCAAGATCTAGCAGCTTCTACATTAAGGGATAGAAGGTATGGAATAGGATATTCCAGAAGTCAAAGGAACTAGGACTCAAACGAAGAATCACCTACTCAGCAAAACTGAGTATAATACTTCAGGGGAAAATATGGTCTTTCAATGAAACAGAGGACTTTCAAGCATTCTTGATGAAAAGACCAGAGCTGAAAAGAAAATTTGACTTTCAAACACAAGAATGAGAAGAAGCATGAAAAAGTAAACAGCAAAGAGAAGTCTTAAGGGACTTACCAGAAGTGAACTGTTTACATTCCTACAAGGAAAGACAATATTTCTAACTCTTAAAACTTTTCAGTATCTGGGTAGTTGGTGGGACCACACACACACATGTACATGCATGCACGCACACACACATACACACATGCACACACATACAGAGACAGAGAGCACAGATTGAACTGAATAGGATGGGACCATATCTTAAAAGAAATTAAGGTAAATGGTGAGAGAGAAATGTAGTGGGAGGAAAGAGGGTGAAATGGAATGGAGTAATTATATGTCATTTAAGAGGCAAGTGGGAGACTTTTTAGTGGAGGGGAAAACGAGGAGAGCTGAGAAAAAAAAAAAACAAGAAGTTTACCCTCATCACATTTGACTAAAGGAAGGAATAAAATGCACACTCATTTTGGTATGAAAACCTATTTTATAGTATAGGAAAGTGGGGGAGAAGGAGATAAGCAAGGGATGGGGAAGATGGAAGGGAGGGCAATGGGAGGAGGGAGCAATTTGAAGTCAACATTCTTGTGGAGGGACAGGATCAAAAGACAGAAGAGAAACAATGAGGGGCAGGATAGGATGGAGGGTAATTCTGTTAGTCTTACACAACACAACTATCATGGAAGTCATTTGCAAAACTACACAGATATGGCCTATATTGAATTGCCTGCCTTCCCTAAGGGAATGAGTGGGGAGGGAGGGATGGGGAGAATTTGGAACTCAAAGTTTTAGGAGCAACTGTTTAGTATTTTTGCTACTAGGAAAGAAGACATACAGTTAATGAGGAATAGAAAGTCATCTGGCCCTACAGGAGAAAAGAGAAGATGGGGACAAGAGAAGGGAGGGATGACAGAAGAGAGGGCAGATTGGAGATAGGGAAAATTAGATTGCTTGGTGTATTGGGGTGGGGAGAGGGGATAAAAGGGGAGAAAATTTGGAACCCAAAATTTTGTGAAAATGAATGTAAAAAGTTAAATGAATAAATAAATATTTAAAAAAAAGAAGCCTCACCATTTATGATACTTCCATAAACAAGCCAGATACAATGTGAGTTAGATTGAGTCTGAGTTAGATTGAATCTGAGCGCCTTCATGGAGGTGAGATGGTACTTATATACAGAAAGACAATGGGAAAGATCTAGAGGTGGTGTAATAGTCTGGGAGGAGGGTCTCAGGAAGATCTTGATGAGACTGGAGTAACTCATGATGTAATCAAGGACGAGAAAAACTGGAGGGAATTGGGGGATCAGACATGGGAGAGTTTGGGTGAGAAGCAGATGGGGACATCCAGAACTAATAGATAATGGAGAGCCAGGGTAGGTTAAGGGTAACAGATTTAAGTATGAAGGACCAGATTAAGAGGAAAGATTCAAGGGGAGTTCAAGAAGGTTCCCTGAATCTATACCCCATCATTTCATCAATAAATTCAGAATCTGCCTCACAATCTTTCTTTTCTCCCCAACTCTTACCTTTTTACTAGTGGAATTCAACTTACATACAGATACTCCTTCAAATACTCTAACTTTCCAATTCTTCAATCTACTTACTTCCCATAATCTACTCCTCAACCCAACCTAAGCCACACACACACACACACACACACACACACACTCAGATCACGCTACTTGTGGAAGACTATAGGGCTTTTGTTTCTTTGTTTTGGTTTTTATTTTTGAAGAATGCTTTACTTGAGGATAAAGTACCTTTTTGGAGTAAATCTGTATAAGACTGCTTTCTTGAGCTAAAAATAGTGCTTATCTGTTTCAAATTTATATTTAATTTTTGTTTGGAATTAGAAAAGCAAATCTAAATAAAATCGATGAAAACTAAGAACAAAACAAAATAACAAAAATGATTGCGCTGTGGGTCTTGCCTGGGGAGCCACATATGTTTTACCTCCATATTCAAGAGCTTTGAAATCCACTCTTATAATTATAATCTATTGACTTTCCTTCTCTCCCTCTGCCTTCTCATACCAGGCCCTATTTCTTTTCTACTTCATGGCCTCCAACCCTTCAGTCTCTCAGTTTTCTCCTAGGATATCACCTCTGTACTAGCCGTTTTTTACTCTTTTCATTCTTTTGACCCTCTGATGAACCAGTTCAGCTTTGTATGATTCTTCTCTCCTGATTCCTTGCCCTTTAATATATTGCTCCTTGTATCTTCCCAAGCCTCTGTCTTTGCTTCGTCACCTATGCTACTGGATGAAGGTGGAGAAAATCATACAACCATTCTGAATGGGTCTGACTGGGTGCAGGCTCTGGAAACTCCCTTGAACTTTCTTTGAATTTCCCTACTCCTGATCTGGTGTTTTTTTGAGGCTATGATCCTCTCAACTGGCCTGCATTTACGCAATTCTCTGTTACTCTTAACCTAGCCCAGCCCTTCATTATCTGTTTCCTCCAGATTGTTTCGCTCTACTTCCCACCCTTGATCCTATCTAAGACTCCATTCTCTATGTCTAGGCAGTCACCCTCTAGACACCCCAGGCTACTGGCTACTCCCATCAAGATTCTCCCTAGAACCCTCCTCCAGTCACCTAGACTACTTGGCCACTCCTAGATCCCTCCCACAGTCTGTCTCTATATAAGATCCATCTTGTTTCCATGAAAATGCCCAGATTCAATCTGGAACCCTTGTATTAGCAATACAAATGCTTTGATTCTTTAAGAGTCTGGCCAATATGTTACTTTTTCAGAATCCACACACCCACCCTCTATCGATGTTTTAATAAACCTTGTCTTTGGCTGAAGGAAAGCTTGGTACTAATTTATTTGTGAAGGACCAGTGTATTGCTATTTAGGGACCAGCATCCCTAAATCCCAACAGGTCTGATGGGGTTCAGACTCTGAGAACTCTCTTGAACTCACCTGAATCTTCCCACTTAATCTGGCCTTTCATATTCAAATCTTTTGCCCTTAACTTAGCCTGGCCCTTCCTTGGTTACTTCCCACCCTAGCATTCTATTGTCTGCTACCTCCCAATTGCCCTGTTTCCCATCCTATATTACATCAGCTACTCCAGTCTCAGCAAGATCCTCCTTAAATCCTCCCCACAGAATACTAGACCACATCTAGATCTTTCCCACAGTCTTTCTACATAGAAGTCCCATCTTGCTTCCATGAAGGTACTCTGAATCAATCCAGCTCTGATTCTGCCTACCTGAGATTCTATTTGGCTGCTTGTCAATATAAGTGTCACAAATGATGAGGCTCCTTAAGAGACAACACAACATGGCAAACCTTTAATAAACTGTTTTATTTTGGCTGGAAGAAGTCTCGAGTTGAATACATTTGGCAAGACTAGATGTGTCGGTATTTTGGGGTCTTGAGCTCCCCAAACCTCATATGGTTCCCAGACCTCAATAGGTCCACCACAGATTTTTTACACAATCTCAACTGTGCTCTCATTGCTGTTAGGTAATCCTATTATACTTCCCTTGTCAACTCATCCCACTCAGCACAACATACTTTCACATATTTTTAACCTTTCTAAACCCTCTCTCCACTCTAAGAACCTTGTCTCATATTTTACTGGAAAAATTGGGGCAATTTGCCATAAGCTTCTTTTTCTTCCCTTCTCATCTCTTATCACTCCGATATACTCTATCTTTGAACTTTGGGACACATTTCACATACATTTTCTCACTTAAGCCTCATAATGACCCTGTAAGGTAGGTATTATAGTCATAATTGTCTCCATTTTGTATGTCACCTTGTTAATAAATACATCTGGGAATAAGCGTTCTGTTGATAAGAATGAAATTCACTGGTTTGCTAAGACCCATGAGATAAAGAAGCACTGAATCTGAAAGACTCAACACTGTTTCTTCACACCCAGAGCAAAAAATGTATAAGAAGAAATGATGCAAACTGGGACATAAGAGTGAGGGACATGAAAGCATACAAGGTATATGGATAGTTCAAGAGAAGACTTCATCTGTGGTTTGATAAGTGGAGTAGGAGAGCAAGGCTTAATTTTGCTCTTGCCCACCATGTTTCATTTCCATGATGAAGAGCTATGTTACTCATTTATCCCACAATAATCTCCTACATTTCATCTCTTGCTATGCAGTTCCTTCTTCTAAATCTATTTTTCATCATCTCTGTAACCTCCAATTCCTCTGCCCTAGGTCTTTTCATAGGCCATCCCGCCTCTTCTTGCTATACGGTTCTTCCTTCCCAATCTTGACACATCAGTGATCCAGTTCAATGCTACACTATCCTTTCTCTAGCATCTCTTGCTTCCTTGTCCTATCATCATTACTTTCCAAACCTCAGAGCCGGATTATTCCCAACATCTACTTTTTCCATTCTTATTTAGGAATTGCTGAATGGAGCCAGAGGAAATCATGTAATTATAGTGACTGAGTTGTATGTTTGCACCAAGGCAATTCTTTAACCAATTGATCCTTTGTCTCCATCTCCTTTTACAGTGGCTGTTCTAAACCTTTTCTTCTCTTCTTTGGAATGAGAAGCAAATTCTCCTGACTCCTACCATAGGTGCTATTTGTGGTGCCACTGTAGGCTTCCATGAGGCTATTAAAAGTTTTCAAAATGATTTCTGCAAAAAAAAAAATTTTTTTTAAGACAATCATTACTTTCACTTGTATTTTAAAAATTGATGGAATAATGAACAATAATAACAACAGTCAATATTTACACAGAGCTTTAAGGTTTGCAGAGTACTTTGCAAATACCACATTTCATCCTCACAAAAATCCTGGAGTGGGGCGGGGGGGGGGGGGACGTTGTGGTGCAGGCGCTATTATATCCCCACTTAAAGGTGAAGATACTGAGGGAGATGGTGGTGAAATGACTTTCCCAGGTCACATAGCTAGTATGTATCTGATGCAAGATTTCAGCTCAGGTCTTCTTGATTCCAGGCTCGCTGCTCCGTCCAATAGCTGCCAGGAGGAGGAGCAGGAGACAATGTATTGAAACAATTTCTAAAGCATATGTAAACCGTGTTCTTTGAAGACATAATTAGTGGAAAAATAGAAAAAAAAATAAGACAAAAAGCTTATATCTATGTGATATAATATGTTTTACAATATCTTCATGAAGAAGATAATGCAATCATCATTTTTCTCATATGGCAAAAATGAAAAAGAACTTGAGGCTTAGTGTTCCAAGGCTACATGTTATAGTATGTAAAGCATTGGGCTTGAAATCAGAAGCCTGGGTTCAAATTCCTGCTGTTCCACTTATTGGCTGTATAATTTTGGGAAAGACACAACCCCTCTGTAACTCAATTTCCTGGTCCTTAACAGAAGGTATTAGACTAGGTAATCTCTAAGGGTCTTTCCATCTCTGAAGGCCTACGTCTAATTCTACCACTTTCCTGCTGTCACATGGCTAGTAAATGACAGTGATTTGACTAAAACCCTAATCTCCTGTCACCAAGTTTGATATTCTTTCCTAAGGGTCTGTCCTGAAGGAGGGTTATGGAGATGCCCTGCTAGGCTGCAGATTTAAAATATCTACCTTCACAGCAGGCAGGAATGAGTGGAAACATTTAGCCAAAGAATAGGGAAACACCTGGGAAGTACTGATCTAATTATGGACAGTTAGGCATGATTTCTCTTTTGTAAATTTATGCTAACAATGCTCTCTGAATTTTTCAAAGAAATAACAGAAAGAGCTGAGTAGAGGAAGTGTGGACATAATTTCTCAGGAAATTTCAAAAAGCATTTGATATGTAGTAGAACTGTACAAAGGACTAATCAGCACATGGGGGTGCAAATGATGAGCTCCTCAAGGGATAAAGCCTGATTTGGATATCAATGACAGGAGCCAGCCACAGCAGTGTCTGGGAAGAGTTCACAATGGGAGGAAATGGTGTAGATCTGTTGTCCAGAATCCACAGAAGAATAGAAATGTCCAGCTTTCTCATTATAAATGGTGTGAGACAATCTAAAGGTAAAAACACTGTGATAATAGAAAGCTAGAGAAAAACAGAAAGTTTAAAAGAGGATGAAAAGAGGCTAAGTTTGAACATACAAATAGAAAAGAGAGTAATGTGCTAAAAAAAAAAAAAGAAATACCACCATCCTAATATCCCAAGCTTTGGTTCCAACATAACCCAAAGGTTTTGGCTACTCATCTCAGGGTAATCGTAGAACTAGATCAATTAGGAACATCTAGTCAATTGTTTTCTTTTTTTCAAAATGAGGAAATTGATGCCTTGAGATGACTTGTCCAAGATCACACACTTTGTCTGTGTTTATGCTATAAAGTGCCATATTAATGCCAGCTAATTATTGCTGTTTTTATGCTTCCATACTTCAGGGACCTGTGATTTCATTGCAGGAGCTCCATCTGGTAGACAGTATTTGAGTTACAATGGCCAATAGTGAAGGTCAGTCTGATCAGCTCTTTTAAAAAAGAAAGGGGTAGGGGAATCATGCATATGGAGACAGCTAGAGGGACTATTGGATATCCATTAAAACAGGGTCTCATTCCAAAGATTTCTATCAATTTGCAGAACTGGGATTCAAACTCTGGTCCAGTGATTCTACAGTTTTTTCCACAGCTTTGGTGCACTAGATTTGAGATTGTAGGACCTGAGTCTTGGACTTGGTCCTTTTCGTTATTAGATGTGTGACCATGGGCAATTTACTTGTGTGGCACTCAGTTTCCTCATCTATAAAATGAAGACAGTGAAGTACCATGAAAGAGATCTTAGAAATCATCTGATAGAACCCACTTCTATTCTAGATGAAGAGACTAAGTCCAAGTAAAGGGAAACGATTTGCCCAAGCGAGGAGAAGATAAAGATTCATATCCAGCTCCTTGATTCTAAATCCAGAGCTCTTTCAACTGCTTGCTAATACTACTTAACTCCCGGAGCTTTTGTAACTTAAGCACTATATAAACTGTAAAATGTATACAAATGTGAGATATTACTCAACTATTTTGAAGTGTAGAAAACCAGGCTATAAGAAGTTGTTGGGGAGGTTTCCCATTTCAAGGTGAATAAACAAAGGCAGGCATTTTATTGTGGGGAAGACACAATATAAAACTGTAAAGCACTATTAGGAACATGAGCTCTTACCATTTGAGTTATTTTCTTTGCCTTTGTTCCTCCTGTAAACTGCTGTATAAATGTCAGCTATTATTATTACGGTTATTATGCTTTCATACTTTAGGGACCTGTGATTTCATTGGCGGGGGCTCCATCTGGTAGACAGCATTTGAGAGTTACAATGGCCAATAGTGCAGGGCACTTACATTAGCTCTTTCAAAAAGAAAGGGGCAGGGGGATCACACATATGGAGACAGCTAGAATGACTACTGAATATCCATGAATACAGGGTTTCATTCCAAAGAATTCTACCCATGCTGTTGTTTAGCCTTATCTGACTTACTTGAAAATGGTACATTCGTAAAAGCCTCTAGCTCCCTTTGTGTGTCTCAGAATAAAATATGACCACCTACAAGACCTACACATCATCCTTTCCATTCTTGTTTGGATAAAGCCCATTTTCTGGAACGAACTACCCCTGCAGCCTTATGTTCCCGGCCCAGCCAAGAATGGGGACCAAACCAGTGGAAGCAAAGCTGACCCAAAATGCAAACATGTCTTCTCCAACCATCTTGTGTGAGGGAGAATGCCCACGTGTTTTGCGTATCATTCTAGACTCTGTAGTTAAAGTTGCTTCATGGGAGGTTTTGTCTACATTCCCTAAAGTCCTGAAATTGACTAGCAAAGTCTGAACATTTTATTACCCTTATGGCCAGCCTAGTGATTTGAGCATCTCTATTTAGTTAGTCTGGCACTGGGTTCTAACCTCTGACTCCAAGAAGCTGTAGCATGCTCAGTGGCCACACTCCAGTAAAAGCATTTTGGCAGATGGACTAAATCAGGTTGAAAGTAACCAACAGACCACAAACCCAATGGTGAATTAAAGGGAAGCCTACTCCAAGCATGTGAAGACTTTCTCCGGTGGAAGGGGTAGATGAGAACAATTTTTTCAATGGCCATGAAGGCATCCAAAGCAGGCTTTGTAGAAGACTTAGAGCTTGGTCATACATTGAAGATGTCAAGGTCATCCATTGTATCCCACGTGGGCATTCTCTCTCACCCAAGATGGATGGAGAAGATATATTTGCATTTTGGGTCTGCTTTACTTCTGCTGACTTGGTCCTTGGCCATGCTAGGAACATAAGTCAGCAGAGGTAACTGGTTTCAGAAAGTGGGCTTTATCCAAACAAGAATGGAAAGAATGATGTGTAGATCTTGTAGGTGGTCATACCATCACTACTCATTTTGACTTTCATGACTCTGGTACAGAGAGTCTGGTACAGAGAAACTAATGATTGAGCAATTCTGCCTCACATTATTCCAACTCATGCACAAATAAAGACTATCTGGTGGTGTCATTGATCCTCTTTGAAAATGAAGATAAACAACAGAGCAAACCCTTTACAGTTCCCTCCTCCCACCCACCCCCCAACTCCCAAGTCCAGTGCCTAGGTCTCATTTTCCTTAACAGAGAAATGAGAACTTTGAGCTTGTACTGGGATAGGTTTCTTACAACAGGTGGCATCTAAGCTAGGTCTTAAAGGAAATCAGCAATTTTAAGAGGTGGAAATAGGGAAGAAGAGCATTCCCGACATAGAAAAGCCAGTGTAAAGGCATAGAGACAAGAGATGGCATATTCTTGGGGAGGAGCAATGAGTAAGCTAGATAATCTTACCATCTGGTATGTGTGTATTTGTGTGTGGGGGGGAAGAACTATTTCATGTACCCACTGAATGTTCTCTTGAAAGATACCTACCAATAACACATTCCCGTTTTTCCTATATGTTATTAATTTTTACTGATATTAACCCTAGACAGTCCCTTTCCCCTTCCCCATCCCTCCCACAACTCCCAAGTCCAGTCCCTTATGATTCCATACTGTCACTTAGATAGAATTAGACAACAAAGATAGATAGCTGTAGATATTTATTACATGAATATTATAATATATGAATACTATAAATAATCATATCTAAATGAAATATAAAATAAATATTATATAAATACTATATTTTATAATAGTATCGATCATGTAAATATATATTTATTATCCAAATGCCTATATATCTCTAGATATTATATATCTTTATATTCAATATATAAATATCTATCTCTATATGAATCTATCTAAGAATTAGGGCAGTGACTGACCCAGGGCTAACAAATGATCAAATTCCAGTTGCCCTTTGCCTCTCTTTCTCTGGTCTATTGAGCTGAGCAACTTGTTATGTAGAAAGAGGGAGTGATCTGAGAGCTATAACAATAAATGAATGTGGAGAATGTGCCCACGGACCATTTTTGTGCCTAATTATGCCAGTATACAAATCAGTTAAAGCAGCTGTTTGGGGGACTGCATTTCATTGACTCTGGATTAGGAGAGCTTTCCAAAGGTATTCATCAACTGTGACACCGCGCCTGTCTTTTTCATCCTTCAGAGCCTGCTCTGTAAGGTGCTGTTATGATTCACACGTCATTCACACTGGAATATCAGTAACAAAGCAAGGTTTCAAACAGGAGAAATTCTAATTAGGAGTATAATATTTCCTTTTTGTCAGTGCCTAATTAGTTTCACCATTTGCTTGTTTATAAAGGTGGCTTGGTTATAATCACAGTTCAATGAGGAAGAGTTATATAATATATTCTATTGTGTAGGAGTATGGCTAAGATCCCTAGAGGTCTTCGCCTTCATTCTGTCCACACACCAACACTCATAGCATAGAGATATCAAATAGTCACATTTCACTCTCCTCACTATTTCCTTCACAGTGTGACAGACACATTAATCAGTAGAGGGGAAAATGTATTATTATTTTACCATCCAATAAATCCCATTCCAACAGCTCATAGGTTTGTGAATTTTTCAATCATTAAAGGTTCACAGCATTTCCCTCATTTTGTGGGAAGTCTTTTTTCTTTTTTTCAAGTGGGGTAGAATGAGGTGCGCATGACAGAAAACTATACATTGGTAAAACTATGTTAAAAAATACCAAAATTTTATTTATAAAAAATTTAGGATGGATGGCACCCCAAATACATGCTAGAAGATAGAATGCAAGAGCCAGCGGGGGCTTTAAAACATGGAATATCTCAGTGGAAGAACTGAACTGAATCTGAGAACGCAGGATGCTAAATCATATTACTGAAAGTTAGAGCTAGAAAGAGACCTTGGATATAAAGTCTAAACTTTTCATTTTGTGAAAGGGCAAACTGAGACCCAGAGACAGAGGTTTGGAGATTCATCCAAGGTCACTTAAGGTAAGAAGTAGGAATAGAATTTGCATCTTCTTCCTTCTAGACCAGTGTTCTTAAGATAAATGGGAGTAGATGCAAAAGTCTAGATAAATATGTTAGGATATCTGCTGGAAAACTTGTTCCTTTTAAGATGGCAAGCTATTTTGGATAACCCTTTAAAGGAAGTCTGTGAATAAATAGGCTTTTGCATTTGTGTCTAGAGAGAAGTAGTTATAGATTATTACATAATATTAGTATAATAGAATTAGAGAACAACAGGTCTATCTTGGGAAGAAACAACAGAGGCTAGCTAGGTGGTATGATGGATAGTGCATTGCTCATAGAGTCTAGAAGAGCTGCCTAAAAGAGACACTTTTTAGCTGTGTGACCCTAGGCATTTGACCTTTTTCTTTATAAGTGAAATAAGGATAATAATGGTAGCTGCTTCATAAGGGTTTTATGAGGATCAAATGAGATCTATATAAAATCTATATTTGAAAATTTGGAGTGCTATATAAATCCAAGCCACTACTATCATTAAAGTCCAACTCCTTTATTTTACAAATAATGACAGAAGAACATACATGGGATCCTTGAAAGCAGAGATTTTCTTTTGCTTTTCTTTTTTAGTGACTGGCACATAGTAAACGCCTAACAAATGTTTATTGGCCAATTTGATTGTTGTTCTAAAGCTAGAAACAATCTTCAAGATTATGAAGACCATCTCCATCATTCTATAAATACGGAGTTTTCATAAGTACCACAGATAACATAGTCATTCATGGAGTGATGGGCTGTGTACATTTTGATGGGTTTGGAGGGAAGTATGCTAGAATGAGAATTACCATTGACCTTTCCATCCTTCCCCTCCCCTCCCTTCCCTTCCCTTCTCGTCCTTTTTTCCCCTTCTCTTTTCTTCTTTTCCCTGTGAAAATTGACAGACAATATGATGTAACAGGGGCAACTAGGTGGCTCAGTGGACAGAGTGCCTGTCCTGAAGTCAGGAATGTGCTCATCTTCCTGGGTTCAAATGTAACTCAGATGCTTCCAAGCTCTGTGACCCTGGGCAAGTCACTTAACCTTGTTTGTATCAATTTCATCACCTGTAAAATGATACGGAGAAGGAAATGGCAAACCACTCTAGTACCTATTCCAAGAAAACCCTAAATAGAGTCACAATGAATCAAGCAGGAGTGAGAAACAACTGAACAATAACCATGAGATTAGAAGAGATGAGTTTAGGCTGAAAGTGGAATCCTGTTTCATAGAGTTGAAACTGGGCAGAAGAACAGTTGCAAAGCGGAAACCCTTTTGGGTTTCCAGCTCTTTGATACATCCTCCAGGTGTGGACCCATTGTTACATTTCCAAAGTGAGCATTCACACCTTGGAAATTGGAAAATACTACAAATTGGGCTTGATTTTTTGTTTTGTTGATTGTTTAGATTATAGAAAGAGATGGAGAAAATGCTAATCTTGAAGATTAAAATTTCAAAATGTGTCATTTTGTTAAATAGTTACTATCAGACTCCTTATTCCTTCTACTTATCCAAATCCCCCCAATGAGAAAACTTTTTCCCTCAAGGACAGCCCTCTCTTTAGCTGTCCTGTGCTGCTAAATTATTCTTCACTTCTCTTTAATAAGTATCTTTAACTTTTCCTGATCTAAAATAAGAATTACTCTGATTAATGTAATATACAATATGCTTTCAAAGTTTGATAAGATTAACTTGAATTAGAGATATTCTCAGGTTGAAAGAGGAGTTAAATTAATGAAAAGAAACTTGAGGGAATGTCTGGGGGAAATAGTCTCCCATTTGCCTCTGACATTCAAATCTCTTGATTGCTCCAAAAACAATGTCAAGGATGTATCTGTGATGGGATTTGTGAGACAATCGTTATCATCCAAACCTTTCTTAAAGCTCTGCAAAGTATTTTGTATGAATTTTTTCATGTAAGCTTTATATCAGATCAGTAAGTCAGGTACCATTATTAGCTCCATTTTACAAATGAGTTAACTTAGACTGGCAGTAGTTGGGTGACTTACATAGGGTCACATAGATATTTCCTGTCAGAGGCAGGATTTGAACTGAGTTCTCTTTCTAAGTCTAGCAGCCTATCTACTGAACCACCTAAGTGCCTAATTTTCTGTGGCCAAGATCTCCAAAGGGAATACCATGTTTCTACAGGAAACAAAATAGCATATACCCAAACTGACACAGTGAAAGCAGCTAAGGAAAACTAAGCACTGGCATCCGCACCATACCATTGTGAGGATTTCTTGTTATTTGGTTCATTAACTCTTCCTTCTTCAAGGACTTTAAACTATAGTAGAATGGACTAGCCTTTGAACACTAAAAAAGGGACCAGGGAAGAGAAGAAGGAAACACATATTTATTATATCCCTACTATGAGATAGGCATTTTACCCATGTGCTCTTACTTGATTCTCACAAAAACCCTGTGAGGTAGCGTTATTGTTATCCTCTTTTTACAGATGAAGAAACAGTCATAGAAAAGTTAAGTAACTCATCTTGAGCTACATGGCTAATAAGTGCTTGAGGTCACATCTGAACTCAGGTCTTCCTGCTTATAGCGCAGTGACTCTATCTACTGTGTCAGCTATCTGTTTCAAAGAAACCTTCCTGATCTAGGATAACATTTATTTAAGGTTGATTATGTGTGAATGAGTGTGTGGGGAGGAGGGGTTGGGGTGGGTGGGTGTGTGAGACAGAAGATAGATAGACCTTGAACCCTCAGTCTATTGACTTCAATTATTGCCCTGAACTTATAGAGTTCAACTGTTATGTTTCCAGTTTGAGGTAAATCCTCCTCCTCCTAGCTTCTATGAAAAAATGGGGGCATCAGCCAAGACACCCCGTTTCTGAGCTGTTAAAATGAGAATATAGCCTATGGGCAAGATAATGCTTGGAGCCTTATTTGCTTACATTGTAGTGTAAATAAGTTCATCACAACCTTTTTTTGGAGGCAGATTTGGGCAAGGGAAAAGAATGAAAGAGAACAGAAAGAATCAGCCACTTGAAGAGGAAAACAGAGATGGAGGAGAAGACATTGAAAAGTGATGCAAAATTTGCATCTTTCAGAAATATGCCCACTGGAAAAAGAGATAGTGACTTAATGGTGGCAGACCTGAAAACTAATAGACATTTAACAGTACACGGTAAAAGTTTCTAAAAAACCATATCCTCTGACTCAATAATAACATTGCTGAGAATATACCTTGAGAATATTCTCACAAAGAAAATAAAAAGAACCATCTCTTTAAAGATTTTTATAGCAGCATTATTTGTAATTACAAGAAACTGGAAGCAACCCAAATGTCCTACAAGAAGGGAATGCATGGACAAATTGTGCTACATGAGTGTAATGGAACGCCACAATGCAATTAAGAGCAACCAGTTTGAAGAATGTAGATAAATCTACACGAGGCGTTTTGAAATAATGAAAAATAAAATACAAAAGCTGAAAGAAAGACTAAACTCATATACATAATTGCAAATATGAATGAAAATGAACAGATAAATGTGATCCAAGTTGACTTAGAGGGAATTTCTCAAAAGTAGTTGGGATGTTAATTTATTGAAATGTAAATAGTTGAAAAGTAAGTATGGTTGCAGAGATGATTCATATCCAATTAAGGATAAATTAAAAACTAAGGTCTAGCTGGGAAGAGTAAGTTGCTTATAAAGGATAAAAGGCAATGGGAAATCAACATAATGGGTTTACCTTCCATTAGCAGCATCCTTTTCCTGAACCTTATTTTTTTCATTAATAAAATGGAAATAATAACTTTCATTATCTAGTCAGAATTGTGGTGAGGAAAATGTTTTGTAAATTGCAAAGTAGTATAGAACTGATCTATTATTATGTAATAACCAGTGAGCAATGCTTAATAGCACTTGCTATGTTCCTTGATTCTCAACTCATGCCCATTTCTATACCCTACCTATCTTAGGTGAATTCAAATACTTAAAAAAAAAAAAAAACTCTTGCAGATCATCCCCTAGTACATACAATGGTAGAACAATTTAGAGGTAAGAATGCTCAATTTTGAGCCAGAAAAATTAACTTCATTTCACTTCAATTCAATTTAACCAATAGTTTTACTGTGTACAAAATATTATTCTAGGTGCTTGGGATCAAAAATACACAGAAAACAAACAAGCAAAACAATGTGAATAAAATCTCTGCCTTTAAGGAACTGGAATCTGAGCACTCATATACTCACTGTATTCTCTTTTATAAAATGAGGAAGATCAGACTTGATGCTCTCTAAGATTTGTATCTTATGACAGAATTCATCAGCCTCCTAATTTGGGCAAGAGCTGCCTCCATTCAGATCCTCTGGTATTTCCCAACATCCTCAAGATTTCTGTTGCAATTTAGTAATGAATTTGAGAAAACGACAAAGAATAATGACAACACAAAGGCATCTGCCTCACATTGAGCTCTCAGAAAATTCTACTTGAGTTGTAGTAAAAGAACTCTTTAAATAAACTGTATAATCTTCATTGTTCAGTCACATTAAAATGTAAATTAATAAAAAAACAGAATTAAACTTTGGATCCTAGCATGGTTCATTTTTCTGTGTCCACTTGTCAATAGTTTGCTCTGTTGCTGCACCTGCTTAATGAAATTAAGGCTATGGGTTTGACTAAGCTACTCAGTTTAGTTCTACTCATTGATCACAAACTACTCTCCAATAGATGAGAAACTATGGATGACTCAGGGCAAACCAACAGCCACATTACTAGAAAAGGGAAAGAAAAATCAAAATAAGACAAAACAAAATATTCTAGTTATGGGTAGATCCAATTTTCTCATCTGTGAAATGGGAAGCAAGGGCTTCTTTATACTTTATTTACTTCTCAGGGTTTTCCAGAAAATCATATGAGAAGATAGATGTAAAAGTATTGTACAAACTCTAAAACATTATATCAATGTGCAGAAGCTTTGTTGTTCTCTCTCTCTCCCTTCCTCCCTACACCCCCCATACTCATCCTCTCTCTCTTTCATTTTCCATATCTAGTTTGGTCGCAGAGAAGGAGCCAGCAAGCCACTTGTAGATGGACAGCTTACCCAGAATCCATGGGCTCAGCTTTGGGTTTTTGGTCCCTGATCTTGGAGAACCAGAAAAGTCAAGCAACAGAGAAAAAGTGGAAGGCACAGTGGTGGTAGTGGTGGCATGAAAGTGAGCTGGATAGTAGATGGTTGAGAAAGCCATGATAAGCAGGGAGACAACTACAAACCATCATTAGGAACATCTTCTGACATATAAGCCACAAAGACCTACTGGAAAATCAGAATCAATCCTGTGTTGTAATTGACCATCAGCAAGAAGGCAAGTCAGAGTTCATGGCTCCATGAGAGCTGGTCCCAGAGTTGGGATTGATCTTGGGATTCTTTTCACCTTGTAGCAAAGTCTCTTGTCCCTTTTCTAGTTGCTTCTTTAATTCTTTATCCATTACTTTCTATTTAGAGTTTGCTTACTTTCCATAAAGTCCTATTGGCTGGCAGAAATGCTAACCTGCTATTTTAGGAGGGGATTCAGCTACACTTAATTGTTGCAAGTACTAGAGATTTGTCTTCATTCCTCATCATGCTAGAGTCTAGCCATGACTTTCTATACCTTCTCTGCTATTCCACAGCAATCTCCTCACCATGAAAGTTTACTCTGCTCCCTATGGCCACTTCCTTTGATGGTTAGGCACTCCTAGGACCTTCATTTTAAGAAAGCCCCCAGTCTTTTAAAGGATCTTTTAAGGGGCTTCCAGGAGCCAATATGGCAAACTGAACATGAAATTACCATTACTCTCTTATATTCACCACAAACAATCAAAAAGCAGCACCCCAAAACAAATCCCGGAAGAGGAGAAGCAGCAAAAAGATGGAGTAAAACAGTCTTTTAGTTCCAGAAACTTGGAAGATTACTAGGAAAGGTCTTTCTCATTCAGGTAAAAAGGGAATGCAGTCCAGAATGGGAAATGTCCCAGCAAGCCAGCAGCAAGCCCTACCTCAGCAAACTCATAGAGATGCTAAGCCCCAGTGTGGGGGAGCAGGCAAATGACAAAGCCCGGATCCCTCACATGTCTCAGAGTAGCCAGGGGAATGAGCAGCCTCCAGCTCTGAGAATCACCACATGTATCAGCTTAGCCCCAGGCAAACAAGCAATGTCTAGTGCCAGACTGTCATGTGCATATGCTTAACCCTGGACAAACAAGAAGATGCCAACCTTGCAGGTGCTAAACAAATGGGCAGACATCAGCTCCAGGATCCCACACATAACCCAACAGAGCCAACAAACAGGTAGCCACCAGCGCTGGGACCACCAAATACTTCAGTGTAGCTAAGGAAAACAGGTAGAAGATAACACAGGAACACCCAACTGGCCTCAACACATGCCAGATACCAGCACTGGAACCCTGGCTTAACATTAGGCAAGTGGTCAAATGCCTGTGACCTCCAGTAGTGCCAGTCACCCTGCCACTTTACTGCCTCAGAATAGCACCAGACTCTAGGCCTCTGTAGATCTTAGGACACCATCAGTGCAGCACCATGGAAAACAACCAGGGCCTGCAGCTCTTGGCATAAGAACCATGAGTGCCCCTTCAACTCCAGGAGCAGAACCCATTTAAAAGAAAGGAAAAAAGGTAGAAAAGATGATCAAAACCACAAAACAACAACAATAACGAATATGAAAGTTATTATGGTGATAGGGAAGATCAAGATACAAATTCAAAAGAAGACAATAATGGGAACCAATGGGAAAAACCCCAAAGAAAAACGAGAAGTAGTCTCAAGCCCAGAAAGAACTCATAGAAGAGCTCAAAAAGAAGTTTAAAAAGTAGAGAGGCAGAAGAAAAAATTGGAAAAGAAAAGAGAGTGATGCAAGAGAATTATGAAAAAAGTCAATGTCATGGAAAAAGAAAATGATTGCTTAAAAATTAGAATCAGCCAACTGGAAAAGGAGACACAAAAATCTACCGAAGAAAACAACTTCTTAAAAAGTACAATTGGTCAAATGGAAAAGAGGGTACAAAAGCTAACTGAGGAAAACAACTTTTAAAAAGTTAGTATTGGGCAAGTGGAAATGACTCTATGAAACATCAAGAATCAATAAAACAAATTAAAAAGAATTTTAAAAATGGAATAAAATGTAAACTATTTCATTGGAAAAACAACTGACTTGGAAAATAGATCCAGGAGAGACAACATCAGAATAACTGGATTAACTTCAAAGTCTTAATCAAAAGGAGGACCTGGACAGCATCTTTCAAGAAATCATCAAGGAATATTGCCCTGATATCCTGGAGTTAGAGGGGAAAATAGGCACCAAAAGAATCCACCAGTCACCTCAGCAAACAGATCCCAAAATACAGATCCTGAGGAATATTATAACCAAATTACAGAACTACCAGGTTAAGGAAAAAAAAAAATACTGCATGTGACCAGAAAGAAAAATTCAAATATTGGGGAGCTACAATCAGAATTGCACAGGACATAGCAACTGCAACATTAGAGGATTGGAAGTCATGGAACATGATATTCTGAAAGACAAAGGCATTAAGACTACAACAAAGAATCACCTACCTGACATAATACTCCAATGGAAAAAAATAGTTATTTAACGAAATAAAAGGATTTCAAGTTTTCATAAGGAGACCACAACCAAACTAAAAATTTGATCTCCAACATCAAGACCAAGGAGAAGCCTTAAAAAATAAAAAAAGGAGTGGGGCAGAGTCAAGATGGTGGAGTATAGAGACAGACCTGTAGAAACTCCCCCATATAGCCTATAAAATACCTATAAAAAATGACTCTAAACAAATCCTAGAGTAGCAGAACCCACAAAACAACAAAGTGAAGGAGATTTCCAGCCCAGGACAGCCTGAAAGACTGACAGGAAGGGTCTATTGCAGCAGATGTGGAGCACAGGCCAGTGTGGGCCACACAGCACAGCAGGGACAGGACCCAGAACAGGCTTCAGGGCACCATCAGCAGCAGAAGTTCCCAGATCTCTCAACCCACCAACATCACAGACAGCTTAAAAGGTCAGTGGGAGAGCTCCTTCACCTAGGAGAGGGGAGTGCAGTCTGGACCACGAGCAGCAGCCACTGCAGTGGCAGCATCCATTTTTGGAACCCTCCACCTAGAGCTCCTAGGGGAATTAAGCAGCTGATCTGAATCTCAGTCCTGAACTCGGCCCTGGGGTTAGGAGGAATGCTGGTGTGGTGGAGCTGGAGGTTGTTGTGGAGAGGGTATTCTACTTGCAGATTCTGGGCAGAAAAGTTTTTGCTGCTCCCAGACCAGTGCGCAGGCCAGGAGAGGAGTAAATTTCTCTCCCTTGAATGTAGTTCCTTGGAGGAACTCAGAACTTACAGGTCCCTAGAGTATACCTTCCTCTTGACAAAGGACTCAAAAGTCAAGGAACTGTCTGGGAAAATGCTGAAAAGAGGGAGAAAAAATAAGGCTATAAAATTTTACTTTCTCATCTCTCACATGAGAAAGAACAATGCATACTGTTGAAGGAAGTCAAGACTTCTGCATCCAAAACCTCCAAAATAAATATGTAATGGTCTCAAGTCATAGAAGAGCTCAAAAAGGATTTTGAAAATCAAGTAAGAGAGATGGGGGGAAAATTGGGACGAGAAATGAAAGTGACGGAAGAAAATTATGAAAAGTGAATCAACAGCTTGCTAAAGAAGACCCAAAAAAATGCTGAAGAAAACAATATATTTAAAAATAGACTAATTCAACTGGCTGAATAGATCCAAAAACCAATGAAGAGAAGAATGCTTTAAAAGGCATAATTAGTCAAATGGAAAAGAAGGTTCAAAAGCTCACTGAAGAAAATAGTTCTTTAAAAATTAGAATGGAGCAGATGGAAGCTAATGACTTTATGAAAATCAAGAAGTTACAAAACAAAACCAAAAGAATGAAAAAATAGAAGATAATGTGAAATATCTCATTGGAAAAATAACTGACCTGGAAAACACATCCAGGAGAGACAATTTAAAAATTATTGGACTACCTGAAAGCCATGATCAAAAAAAAAAAAAAAGCCTAGACATCATCTTTCATGAAATTATTAAGGAAAATTGCCCTGACATTCTAGAACCAGAGGGTAAAATAAATATTGAAAGAATCCACCAATTACCTCCTGAAAGAGATCCAAAATCCAGAAACTCCTAGGAATATTGTAGCCAAATTCATAATTCCCAGGTGTAATTTATACCAGGAACACAAGGTTGGTTTAATATTAGGAAAATTATCAACATAATTGACCATATCAATAAGAAAACCAACAGAAATCATATGATTATCTCAATAGATACTGAAAAAGCTTTTGACAAAACACAACACCCATTCCTGTTAAAAACAAGAGGGAGTATATGAATGAAGGGAACAGTACTTAAAATGATAAGCAGTATCTATCTAAAACCATCTGCAAGCATTATCTGTAGTGGGGATAAGGGAGCAGTCATTGTAATACAATCAGGGATGAAGGAAGGATGCCCATTATCACCAGCGTTATTCAATATAGTACTAGAAATGTTAGCTATATAAATAAGAGAAGAAAAAGAAATTAAAGAAATTAGAATAGGCAATGAGGAGGCAATTTGATCACTCTTCGCAGATAATATGATGGCATACTTAGAGAGCTCTAGAAAATTAACTAAAAACCACTTGAAATAACAACTTTAGAAAAGTTGCAGGATAGATAAGCTCACATAAATCATCAGAATTTCTTTATAGGACAAACAAAGCCCAGCAGCAAGAGATAGAAAGAGAAATTTCTTTAAAAATAACTGTAAACAAAATACTTGGGGAGTCTACCTGCCAAGACAAACCCAGGAACTTTATGTACACAATTACAAAACACTTTTCACACAAATAACATCAGATCTAAACAATTGGAAAAATATCAGTTGCTCATGGGTAGGCTGATCCAATATAATAAAAATGACAATTTTGCCTACTAATTTACTTATTCAGTGCCATACCAATCAAACTACCAAAAAATTACTTGATAGATCTAGAAAAAGTAAAAACAAAATTCACCTGCAAGATCAAACGGTGACAAATATCAAGGGAATTAATAAAAACAAATGCAAAGGAAGGTGGCCTAGCAATACCAGATCTCAAACTATATTACAAAGCAGTAATTAACACTGGTACTGGCTAAGAAACAGGGTGTTGAATCAATAGATAAGGTACACAAGACACAGTAGTCAATGACAATAGTAACCTAGTTTTTGAAAAAACCTGAGGGCCCAAGTTAGGCATAGACTGATATTTCACACTGTATACCAAGATGAGATTAAAATGGATGCTTGATTTAGACATAAAATTAATTAGACACCATAATTAAATTAGAATTGCAAAGATTAGTTTACCCATCAAATGTATGAAGAACAGAAGAATTCAAGAAGAAAACAAGAAATATAGAGCATTATGAAAAATAAAATAGATTTGATTATAAGTAAATTAAAAAACAAACTTTTGCACAAACCAAACCAATATAACCAACATGAGAAGGAAAGTATAAAGCTGGGAAATAATCTTTATAGCAAGTGTCTCCGATAAAGGTCACTTTTCTCAAATATATAGAGAACTTAGTCAAATTTATAAGAATACACCTGATAAGTGGAGTATAAATAGATAGTTTTCAGATAAAGAAATCAAAGTTGTTTATAGGCATATGAAGAAATGCTCTAAATCACTTTTGATTAGGGAAGTTCAAATTCAAATAAGTCAGAGTTGTTACCTTATACCTATCAGATTAGTTAATATGACAAAAAAGGAAAATTATAAATGTTGGAGAGGATGGTGGAAAAATTGAGAAATTAATACACTGTTGGTAGATTTGTGAACTGATCCAGTCATCCTGAAGAGCAATTTAGAACTCAAAATCTTGTAATAATTAATATTAAAAATTGCATGGATATATAATTGGGGAAAAAAATAAAATGTTATTAAAAAAATAAAAAGAAAGTTCCCAGTCAGTTATGTCTTCATTCCACTCTCCTCTTTGACTGTCCATGTTATTTCTACTATGTCACTTTATTGCTACTTTCTCCTCCCTCCTACTTTTCAGTATCTATCTAGGTATTGTCTTTCCATATTAGAATATAACTTCCTTGAGACAAAGGACTGTCTCTTTTGGCTTGTATTTGCCTTTCTAGCACTTTGTACCATATCTGTCGTAAGCTCTTAACAAATGCTTCTTGATTACTTGGATTGGTGTTAACTTAGAATAGTATGGAATAGTAGGGAGGTCAGTGTGATACTTTGCATGCCTGGGAAGAACCTGGTATAAAGATATGCCAAATTTAAAATTGAGAGTTGGCATAAACCTCAGAGTTCAACTGGCAAAGTAGTAATGCAAAGGACATTTTCTTTTCCTTCCTTGTCCCCCTACCCCCCTTCTGGGGGGTTACAATCTGGCATTCATTCCAGTGTTTGAAATGATATCCATTTTCCTATAAAAAGAAAGGGAATGAGTAATCTGGAAGGGAAAACCATAACCTGTGAAGGAGAGTGAACTAAAAGAAAGCTCTACTAACGAATATGGAGGATGGAGTGATTTGTTCTAGTACGCTCAAATAGGTCTTTTGACTCAAGGGATGATTGACAGCTCAGTCTGACTCACTTACCAGTATCATCAGATTGCCTTATATACAGAAGGCAGAATATCATCATAAATATACTTCCAATAAATAGTGTCTTTATTTCTCATTTCTCACCTGGCTGCACTACTCTGGGACATGTCTGGCTTCTCAGTCATGCCCCAGGAAGCTCATTTATTGAGAAAAACTCATCATTCTACAAGATTCCACTAGCCCTAGTAAATCCATCTCATCCCTAGCCTCTGTCTCTCTAATTGAAGGGTGAAGTCGCAAACCCCAAAACATTCATTTGAAAGGGGAGTTCAGCTCAGAACATCACTTCCTACCTCACGCTACTTTGGAACATCCCTCACTTCTACACTGCATCTCTGTATTGATTATCCTCCCACTCCCAGATTTCCAGCTTTCTTTTGTGTGTTGCCTTCATTAGATTGTACCCTTCTTGAGGGAAGGGATTGTCTTTCCTATTTGTATCCTCAGTGCTTATCATAGTGTCTGGCACATAGTAGATTCTTAAAAGGTTTACTGATTAACTACAGTTTTCCCTTCCACGTTGCTCCTTTTTCCATCTCAGTTTTGATATATCGTGGGACAGCATAAGAAATTTAAAAAGAAATTTGGGGGAGTTTAGGGGAAGCCATAGATGACGTGCAAAGACCAGCAGATGATGCAGTGCCTGTGACTAAATACTTAACCCAAATTTTACAATAATATGCTGTAAACCCCCCATAGAAGAAAAAATCAGATTTCTTCTCTGATACAAAGGGAGGGGCAAAAAGTTATACATAGATTTTCCAGATCACAGAGGTGCTGCACCCTAATTCCCACAGGATGGAAGGGATACTGGTATACACTCTTACAATATTTTCACCTTAATACAAAGGGAGAACCAATATTAAGAGTTGGATGTGACTTTTATCAGTCAACTAACATTATGAAGCAAGCACCTACTATGTTTCAAGCACTGTATGAAATATACTATACTAATAACATATAACATCAGAACTGGAAGGAAACAGAAATAAGAATATTTGAGCAGGGAGAAACTTAAAACACAAATGTTTCAAATACACAGAATGTTAGAATTGGAGAGACTTCAGCATAGATGTTACCATAGATAACAGAAAATGACACCTCTGGAAGAGAGTTAAGAGACCATTGTCCAACTGTTTTATGGAATAGAAAATTTGAGGCACCAGGAATAGAAATTATTTGCCCAAAGTCAGGCAGTAGGTCCACAGCAGATCATAAAACAGAATACACATCTCCTAGTTCTTATGCTGCAATTTTTATTTTTCCCAGGATACCACCCTCACCTTCCAAAGAACCGGAAAATTCACACAAAAGGTTAATGCGGCAAGGGAAGGTTCATAGCTGCTCAGTTAAATGTAACAAACTTTCAGAAAGCACCAATGGAATAGGCAGACCTGTGGAGAAGTGTAGTCTCCTGCTGTTGATTCTCAATCAGCCCTGCGGAGTCAGAGAGCTTCCACACTACATTTGCAAGAAAACTTTCCTGCCTATTCACAGCAGGTAAAACCTGAAGTCAGTTAGAAGCGGATGACAGCAGTACTGTACTTAGAGAACTATAGACTTCTAATGAACACCTAATGAACTTCATGAAGAAGACTGATTGACTTCTGAGCTGCTCTGAGGGCTAGAACCAAAAGGACCAGACTGCTTTGTATTTTTTATTATGCTTTAGGCTAAATGGTGAGATTCCCCCCCGCCCCCACTCCCTTGCAACTATTTTTACTACCCGGGAAAGTCAGGTAGATGAGAGAACGTCAATATGCTAGCATTCTGTGAAGAAAGGAAAAAAGAAAGTGGGAACAGTGGTACATGAAATTTCATGGGAGAAAGTAGTGATATTTACTTGGAGAAGAAAAGACTTGGAGGTAGCATGACAATCAAATATATAAAGGAGTATTGTGTGAAAGAAAAATTCAACTTTTTCTGCTCAGTCTTGGAACTAAAGATTAATTAATAAAAGTTGTAGAGAGGAAGATCTAGGATTGATAGAAAAAGCCAAAAGTAAGAATAAAACAAAATAAAGAACCAAACAAAAAACTCATCCAAAAACCTTTTTCCAAAGTAGTATGGGCTTTCTTAAGAGGGAATGAGCTCTTCTCCATTGAAGATTTTGAAACAAATGCTCAATGATCATTTATTTTGAAGTTGTAAAGACAGTTTTTATTGGTAGGGATTAGATTACATGGAATTAGATATCTCAACATTGAGACTGTTTCTAAAATAGTCCTAGTAATGTGGAATTGAACTTTAATAAATGTCCATAAAATGTTTCCATATGTGAAAACTCACGTTAGTCTCCTTTCTTCTTTTCTGAGATTATCACCTTCACTACCCATTTAGATTAGAGATCTCTCCTGTAACATAGTGTAGAAGGGGGAAGAAATTGTTTTAAGCCATCATGTTATCTTTGCTAGATACAGCAGGAGGTAAGAGCACTGGATGTGGAGTTAGGATCACTTGAGTTCAAATCCAGGTTCAGAAACTCACTAGCTGTGTGACCCTGGGCAGGTCATTAGCAGAGATTTTTAAAAATTAAAATGTTCAAAGTCATGCTGCTGATAACTGGAAAAACCAAGGTTCAAACCCAGTTATTTATATACTAAATTCATTGTTCTTTCAAATCAGAGCTGGGGAACCTGTGCCCTCGAAGCCACAGGTTCCCCATCCCTGAACTATACTGACATGATAATTGGATGCTGGAATACCTGGGGTTCCTGTATTCAATAGTCTGAGAGATGGGGTCTTAGGATTTTAAGAAAAAAGTGGGAAAGTAGTTGAGACCGTGCTGCTGAAATAACATGATATTTTCCCTGTGCAACAAACACTTCTCCTCCTCTCTGACTGAACTTGTATTACTAAGGTAATCACTTTCTTCCAAATTGTTACACTCACACATTTCCAACTCTATCTCTAAATGTCTGGGTCACAGTAAGAAAGAACTGATACAGATAAATTGCCAAGATAACCTTTTGCTGGAGTTGTTAGCATGATTGATATGAGTCATTACATAAGTAGAGATCATTATTTTTTTATTGGCAAAATGGGATTTTTCCAACAAGGAGTACCCACTGAGTCCTAAATATGTGTCTGAGAGACAGATCTACTCAGTTTCAGTGGTGAGGATTATGGCAAGGAGCCTTGGTGTTTCAAGGGTAGAAACTATCTCCCTGGGGGGTCAGCATAGAGATCAGCTGTGGGATCTACTTCTGCTCTGTAATTTGATACATTCATTATCTCTTGAGTAAGAAGGGAAGTTATTAAAGGCAATGACAGATTAGTTGGAGCATATCATATATTTTAGCAATAACAATTGGGCTCCTGAGGAACAACTGGTACTCACTCCATCAATACAGATTAAAACCTGTGTACATCTTGGTACATAAGTCCTGGGGACTTGCCACAGGTGCATAGAACAGCTAGTGCAAGACAGAGTATTTGAATTCAGATCTTCTTAAATCCAAACGCAGCATGCTATCCCCATTGACAAAGTGCCTCTTTTCATAGAAAAATAATTAAGTTAAATCAAATGAAACTAGTATTTATTAAATTTCTGCTGGGTACAAAAAATTAGGAAACTATAGTCTCTACTCTCAACAAGCTGACCTTTTACTTAGGGGTTCATGTTATAAACTCTAGCAAAAACAATATAATTAAAAATAGATTTCTATGAGGGAAACTGGAAGACTCAAGATTAAGTGTTCTGAAACAATCTGAGAAGGTAGAATACAGTTTCAATTTGGGATGGTACAGTGGATAGAGGACTAGGCCTGGAATCAGGAAAACCTAAGGTCTGATCCAGCCTTATGCATTTACTAACTCTGCATTCCTGGGCAATTCAAATTAAACTCTATCTGCCTCAGTTTCCTCAATTGTAAAACGTAGATTATAACAGCATGTATGCTGTAAGGTTGTTGTTAGGATAAAATGTGGTATTTGTTAAAAGCACTTGGTATATTATAGGTGAGACAGGAAAGTAGTGCCATAGATAGTGATGGACCTGGGGTCTGGAAAACTCATCCTCTGAGTTCAAATCTAGCCTCAGGCACATAATAGCTGTGTCACCGTGGGCAAGTCACTTAACCTTGTTTGCTTAATCCCTAAAATAGATAGAGAAGGAAATGGCAAAGCACTCTAGTCTTTGCCATGAAATTCTCAAATATGGTCATAAAGAGTCAACCAAGACTGGAAAACCCTTTATTTACTTTTCTTTTCTTCCTGAAATGAAACATGAAGCTCAGCATTCATAAGATGATTCAAATAAACTCAGGAAACATTTACTGACCACATAGTTTTTGTACTAGACATTGAGGAAATATGAAGAGGGGGCAGGCGATCATTTCTAGAGGTCCCCAGTAATAGGGGAGGCTGCCTAGAGAGCAGACTTGAAGTCAGAACAACCTGGATTTGGATCCTGCCTCAGAGACTTATTAGCTTATTGATCCTAGTCAAGTACATCTTTCTGGGTTATATCAACTACCTGTAGTGCCAATGCAATATTCACAGTGTCCACAGAGGCCATGAATATTCAAGCACAATTCTGAATCATGAAATACCACAGACTCTTCATATGGAAGGCAGAACCAAAATATGTATTCAAACTCCAGAAAGCCAAATCCATTATAGTAACAAAAATCTATACACAATAACAATGCAGAGAACAACAACATCCCCAAGCCTTTCCTCTGCTAGACTTTCCACAAATCAGGTCTATTAAACAAAGCACAACCAGGTTCTCTTAAACAAAATCATAAACAAGCCCTTTCACTCATGCTAGCCAGTAGCCTGCATCCTTTCTTGCTCTGTCTGCTCTCAAGAGTAACTTCATCTCAGTTCTGCTATAGCTCTACCTTTTCCTGTTCTACCCATTCAACAAACTCCTCCCACCACAGACTCCATAGGGTCCAGGCAGATCACATAGGTCTATTAATAAATATGAAAGATTTTTCATTTATATCACCATTCCCTTTAACCTGGAGAACTTTCATATTCATTACATAGGTCATGTCCATGGGGCGACTGGTATCCACAGAACTTTAACAGGATAACAGAAAAATAAGCATACCAAACAATATCTTGGGCAAATGGTGTCAGTAGAATTTTATAACGGTGTAACAGGGATCACACAAAATGAGCACATAAAACAATATCTTAGGGTAAGGCTTGAGCACAAGCACCACGTCATTCACCCCATAATGAATGGGGCCCAAAATCTTGGGGTAAGGGGAAAAGATCTCTTATTCTATGGCTACTTCCTGCTGAAATTGGACTTTAAGCTGTCCCTGCCCCAAGAGTTCCCATTCAAGGCATCAGTTCCTTAGCTGGCATCTGGAGTTGGTCAACGGCAGGTCCAGGGGTGACATAGCACATTGGACAAGGGGTGACATCAGGCTTAAGCAATCAGGCATCTGCAGGTGGAGAGTACTAGACACTCAGAAAACAAATCTGACAAACAAGGTGAACAGCAAAAAGCCAAAAAGAAATAAGGAGACAATAATCAGAAGCAGGGTAGATATAGGGTCAGCCATGCTTCTGGAATCCATGAACCCACTATCATAGCCTCATTCATGATTGTTTACTGTTTTCCAGTTTGAGGTCCCAGGGTCATCATTCTGGCTAGAGGCACATCCTCTTTAATATGAGCTGGGGCCTCGCCAGCCTCCTCTCCCCCATTCTCCCAGCAGATACGATGAACCTGGATACAATGCTTCAGAATGATCTGCAGGGACAGCTCCTACCAGCCTGCTCAGTCTAAACTCAAACCTCTTTCCCTGATACATTTTATACAGTTCATTAGCGGGCATGCCATCTATTCTTCCAAAATCTAGCCCTGCTCTCAAAAGAGCAGTAAACAATTCTTTTCTTATCAATCTATTATGACTATGATTCCACTGGTTATTTATTCTACTCTCTGGAGGAAATTTCTCTTTTTCACTGATTCTCGCCATCCAAGGTACCAATGATTCTCCCATCCTTGGGTGGACTGACTCATAATATCTGTGACCTCCTGCTGAGTAAAATCCTCAATTATCTCCCCAAACACTATGGGGATCCCCTGACTCTCCTGCTTCCTCTTTAGTATGACCAAACCTCAGCCTCCTCCTTTGTTTCCTCCTGGCCTGTGTTTAGGCAGGAATCAAGCCCAGCCTGTGCGAGGGCTGCATTCACTTTCCTATTGTTAACTTTCACCCCTTGTGAGTCAAACCAATAAGTGAAACTCTCTAGCTTCCTCTCCTAAAGGACAGTTTGGACGCTGCAGGATAAAGAGCTTTGATGAGGGATGGAAGGGTGGTGTGATGAGACCCCCACAAAGACCAGGGTACCAGGAGCAGGCTTCCTGGAAGGAATCCACTAACTCAAGCATTGTTGAGGTCAAGGTAAGGGGGCAAGAGTTCTTAGGGAACCTGCAACCTTAGAGGGATACAGGGAAAGTTAATATAGGATATTCTATAGTGAAGCATGTGCCAAATATGCTAACTAGGTGTTTTGAAGTGGAATTAAGGAGTGGTTAAGGAGTGGTCAGTTCTTAAAGGAATATGCACTTTTGGTATCTACTGTACAGGTATTTTACCTAGAATTCATCAGGAAGTAGCCCAAGAAGTGGGCTACCTGGAGGTGTGGTTTTAGGCTTGAAACATCACTAAGTCAACACCAGTCAGAGCTGGCTCAGAAATACCAGGTTGCTCTTATCAATGTCTTGTTAGACAAGATAAATGTAAGGGAGTATATGTATGTTTAAGTCTAGGATACATATGATTGTTCAGTGAGTAGTAAATGTTATGACCCAGTGCACAACCAGTTCAGTCAGTACATGGTTGATTCAGACTAATGCGTTGTATAGGTGCAGCTGGCTACTGTAGCAGGAAGGAGGATAACAGTTGTTGTTGGGGCAGGCTGGGTCCTTCGGCTGGGAAGAAACTGCCTGAGATGATATTTTGAGAATAAGGAGAAATGTGATTTTTAAAGAGAAATGCAATTTTAGAATTGGGGCCCAAACACATGTACCCAAGCACCCCATCAGCTTCTCCTGCAAACCAGTCAACTCCCATTCCATCTGAGCCCTTCCAGCTTGATATAGTTATTTTTTTCTTTTGCTCATTAAAGGGGTCATTCCCTGATTACTTCTTAAAGAGGTCTATTTACTGACTGGGCATTACCTTCCTTTAAGTGAGTGTCTGAAAAGGCCTTAGCCTAAAAAGTCCAAGGTCTCCCATTGTGTCCTGGGCCATCTCCAGTCATCCTGATGAATAGCTGGTCACTGGATCCAGATAGTACAGGAGGAGAAGGTGAGACTGATGACTTTGAACAGCCCTCCCTCACTCATAACAAAATCAAGTGTAAGTCATACCATCATTTCTCTGATGTCATGGTCTTCTTTCAAAACGAAGGATGAACACAAAAATAACAACCATGTCTGCTTTTACATATAATTCCATAGTTTGTGAGCAAGGCCCAGCCTCTCCTACATACCCCTGTCATTTCTTTTGCTGGTTCCATTGTTATTTTCTGCAAACATCTCTCCAAGTCTCTGGGTACTCCCTTCTGTAGCCTCAGTTCCTAGTTTTCACAAAGCCCTGTGCCTTTAGCCCATTCTCTAACAGGGAAGAATAAAGCAAATCATCCCACCCTGGGACATCCATTTCTTCCTCTGTCTCCTCTGTCTTTCTGTCTCCAAATAGAGGTCTGATATTTCGTGATCCCATACCTGTGGCTATTTTTAATGCAATGAGATATTCACAGTGCCTATGGCATCCATGAATATCCCAGAGCAGTTCTGAATCATGAAATACCACAGACTCTCCACACTGAAGGAAGAACCAAAACATTTATTCAGACACCAGAAAGTCAAATCCATTGTAGTAACAAAATTCTATATAGAATGACAGTGCAGTGAACAGCACCATCTCTAAGCCTTTCCCCTATTAGACTTTCCACAAACCAGGTCTATTAAACAAATCACAAGCAGCTTCTCTTAAATAAAATCACCAACATGCCCTTTCACAGCCTGCATCCTTCTTAGCTCTGACTTCTCTCAAGACTAAATTCCTCTCAGCTCTGCTCTAGGTCTATTTCTTCCTGCTCTATCTCATCAGCAAATTCCTAGCACAGGATACATGTGACCCAAGCAGGTTACATGGGCCTATTAATGAATGTGAAAGATTGTCCATTTAAATTACCATTACACTACCCTACCGGACTGTTGTGAAAGTCAAATGATATAATGTAGGTAAAGAGCTTTGCAGGCATTAAGGTACTATATAATCATATTCTATAGTAGAATTTTTGGAGAAGAATCCTGGGGGCAGGGTGCCATGTTAAAACAGAAGTGAGAAATACTTCTAGTTGGTTCATGTCTCTTTTCCTTCCTCTTTCTCCCTGCTATTCTTTCCAGATGAACAAAGACAAGGAAATGAGGAAAAGGTTTACTGAATTCAACACCTCTTTTCTATAATTTTCTAGAGGAGAACACTGAGACACAAGGAAGTCAACTGATTTATCTAATGTCATACAGATACCAAGCACCAGAGATCAAAATGGAGCCCAGGTCTTCTGATTAAGTGAATTCCTTTGTTTGCTTTTTTTTTCCCTCTCTTGGTACAGATAAAGAATATTTATCTACTCTAGTACTATTGAGCTGTTGTTATTGGGGGGAATGGCATTGCTGGCTACCACCTACTTATTGATGAAAATTTTAAGCCCTTAGGTTGGTTTCCTAATGACAGATATAGATAGACAGACAGACAGACAGATAGATGACAGATAATAGATGAATTTTGTTGTTTAGTCATTTCAGCAATGCCTGACTCTTCATGATCTTACTTGAGATTTTCTTGGCAAAGATACTGGAGTCATTTGCATTTCCTTCTCCATCTCCAGATGAGGTTAAGTGACTTGCACAGAGTTACACAGTTAGTAAGTGTCTGAGGCCAGATTTCAACTCAGGAAGACATCTTCCTGACTCCAAGACCAGCATTCTATCCACTTTATCATCTAGCAACCCTTTAGATAGATGATAGATTTATAGGTAAGAGATAGATGATTGACAGACAATTAGATATATAGATGACAGTAAGATTAGAATTCTGTTCAAGAATTTCTAATTTAGTAGGACCTACATCTGGATGAAACATCATTTCGGGGCTTCAGTGGAGGGACTGAAAGATACTGAGCTAAAATATAAGAGGTGCACCTTTGAGAATTTAGACACACTTATATGGCTTTCCAAGCTATACCTTACCTGAGATCCTGACTCAGGAGCTGATACTGAAAAAAAAACTTGTTGATTTTATTAGTGTGTAGAGACCATTAATACTTACTCTACAACTCTAATATTAGAGAATTGCCTGGAAGCACTAAAGTTTAAATGTCTTGCTCAGAGTCATGCAGCCAGTTGGAACCAAAGTTGAGACATGAATTAGGATTTTGTTTTTGTTTCCCTTTAAACTTTGTGCAATTATGTTTTGCCATTCTACTTTAATGTAACCTATTTGCACATGCTCTTAATAAGTGAAACTCAAATCTCGATCTTCCTGATGCCCAGATAATCTCTTCATCTATATGCCAATATATTTTAAAATGACTCTTTTTTTTTCTACTATGTCCTCTCAAATGAAAATTCTCATTCATTGCAGCCACAATTTAATTCTGATCTGATTAAGGCCATTGAGAATTGAAATATAACTGAATTTAAACTTCTGAATCACATTTGTATTCCAAAGCACAATTGTGGGAGCTTCAGTGATTCTCTACCTCATGGAACACCCTAAGGAATATATTTTTTTTCAGTAAAAGTCAACTGTGTTGCTGAATTCAGCAAGATTCCTGTTCCATTCCATTCAATTCAATTCGATACAAAGACTGTGATCCGGAATCAAATATAAACTCCCATTCAGTTATGGTCTGGACAAGATGACCTTTTACATCTCTTCCAAGTATACTTTCTGAGATTGTTTGTGTCAGTCATGTAAGGACCATCCCATACTGCTGCTGGAGAATCATTACTAACAGAGGAGTTTGAATCATGAAAATGTAGATCTGGAAGGACCACAAGAGTGCAGCCACTAATGGACCAGCCAATATTAGAACACCACAATTTCTACAACACTCCAGAGAAATGGAGTGGACATCTAAACCCTGTTTTAAGAACTCCAGTAAGTCCCAGTATCATATAGAGAAAAGAATGCTGAATAGAATCCTTTTCCTCTGATCCTTGGTACCATGCCAAAATATGACTGTATTTTTCCTTGCCATCCCTTCTTCCCCAAAAGGAACATTTTCCCAGGAACTGAAATGAGATTAGCTTCTTTGAGGAACAGGTAGTTATATCTAATCACTTTCCCTTTAACAGCTTGCAGAATAAATTCTCTATATCTACAGTGTTAGTAAAAGCAGAGTTATATAGATAGACTAAGCATTTTTTCTGAGATAAAATCAACGTTGTTGAATCAAAATTTGTTTGGAAAAATTGTAGGACCTTTTATATAAGCAGAGATATTTGGGGAAATGGGGTGAAGGAAGGCTAATGTCTAAGAAAAAAAAGTCAAATGTATCCCAATGTTCTCAAAAACAGAAAAATGTCATGTAACAAAGAAGTATTTATAGCATCATTTTTGTGACACCAAAAGCTAGACATGAAATGGGTGATCATCAACTGGGGAATAGGTAGACAAACTGTAATATATATAATATATGAATGTATAGGAATTTTATTACACAGAAACAACCATAGAGAATTAGATCAACATGAAATAACTGATGCAGAGAAAGTAAGGAGAACCAGGAGAACAAAACACACAATGATTACAAAATTATAAATGAAAACAACCCTATAAGAACAATCAAACTTGTATAAATTGCAATGATTGATGCTGATACCAGGTAACATGATTGAAAATGTCCCCCTCACCTCCCAGGAGAAAACAGAGGAACAGCCATAACACCATTAATAAAGTAATATTTCCATAACATTTACTATGTGTCAGGCATTGTGCTAAGTGCTTTATAATTATTATTTCATTTGATCCTTACAACAACTTCAGAACATAAGGGCTATTATGAGCGTCTTTTTCCAGATGAGGAACCCAAAACAAACAGAGGTTAAACGACTTGCACCAAGTCATATAGCTAGTGAATGTCTGAGGTCACATTGGAAATAACATTTTCATGAGTTGAAGCCCACAACTCTATCCACTAAACTCTGGGTATGGATTATATTATCTGATATACTTCTTCTCTAGGTCTGTCTTCCTTGACTGCCTTTCTTTGTTACAGGGGAAGGATTCAGTGTTGGAGAGATATGTTGGGCAATATTTCTGGTGTTAAACAGAAGACATAAATCAAACTTCAAATAAAAAGGCAAAGAAGGACGCTATTACCATGACAATGAGACATCTAAGCTACAGTGCTCCATATGGTGCTCCATTTTATCTTCAGTAATTGCTGTTTCTTCACTACATGATTCTCCACCTTTTCTAGAATTCATATCCCAATGTTTCCTAACTTGATTCAGTTATTATTTGCTACATATGGTCACAAAAAACTATTATAAAAGACAGAAAGCAACTTCTATGCATTTAAACTATTATTATGTGATTCCTTATATCAAAGATAAATTTACTATGCATTTCATATAGCCCTGTCCATTGGGACCAAGCAAAGCCATTCTCATCTGTCTTCTATGTAACAGCCATTTTGAAACCTGAAACATTAATCATGACACTCATATGCCCTTTTTTCCTTTGTCTCAGTATTTATGGTTCTTTCAAAGGATCCTTATATAGAATAGTTTCAAGTCCCTTCACCATTCTAGTTACCTTCCTTCAGCTTGTCAAAAATTTTCTAAAATATAGTGCCCAGAACTTATGACTAATATCCAGGCAGAATCTAACCAAAATTGCACTACCCTTACCTTCAATTCCACATGCATTTTAAAGTTCATTGTATGTGTAAGGCACTTGGGATACAAAAACAAAAATAAGGCAGAGGAGGAAGAATGTATCATCAAAATATCTACAACATTCCAGTGAAATGGAGTGGATATCCAATCCCTGTTTCAAGAACTCCAGTAAGTGCCAGTATCATATCAAGAAAAGAATGCTGAATAGAATCCCTTTCCCTCTGATCCTTTAGTTTGCTATTCTATGAATCATAGATATGGGACATAAATGTCCCTTAGAGGTCAACTGGTGCAAGCTTTTCATTTTATAGATGAGGACATTGAACCTGTAGAGGTTAAGTAACTTCCTTGAATGTTCAGACAGTGGGGTCAGAGTCAGGATTTGAACTCATGTTCTCTGCCCCCAGAGTCAGGATTCTTGTGATGTTATCCCCCTTTTTTGTTTATATAGTCTAAGTTCATATTAACTTTAAAAAATGTTATGCCATTGATTCATATTAAAGTTTTCTTAAATATTACATATTTATTATTCTGAAATATGATACATTGGATGGGATGGATATTGGTCAAAAAATGTTTGACATTTATGGCACTGCTATTTACTACTTGTGTAATCCAGGGCAAGTCACATAAACATCTGGGTTTCCATGTCCTCATTTATAAAACGAATGGGTTGGGTTAGATAATTGCCAAGGATTCCTTTAGTGGTAAGATAGGGTGATTCTGAAATTTTTCATTTTTAAGTCGTAATACAAATGAATAATGTTATAATGGAGCCAGGTCACTTTACCTAGAGTCCAATCTTACTGGGCAAAAAATACAGCTCCTTTGGTTTAGTCCAAACACTTCGTGCAAACCATTTTTCGGATGATAGCAAGGAATCAGCAAATACATTACCTGATGCTTGGGAATAGTAACACAACATTACCTCTTAATGCATCATGACATCACAATTGTCAATCTTCTCCTCAACCTTCCAGATCTGCTCTTCAATGACTCTAATGGATGATATAAGGCATTTGCTGAATATTCTTCCAATAATCAGTGTTTGCTTTTGGTTGCACTAGTGGAGTCTATCAGTGTCATGAAAGTCCAATACTAAAGCAAATAACGGGTGGTTTTTTCTTCTTCTTCTAATATCTGTGTTATATCACATTTTCTAGACGGGGGAGAGGGGGAGGAAAAACCAACCTTTGCATTTCCACACAGTATCTGTCATCCCAAGTGACAGCATATTAACTTGGGAAGGGTAATTTCTTTTTCGTGACTTGTTTATAACGGCCCCACAATTTCCCAGACTTCAATTCCATCAGGGGACAAGAAATAGAGAGCAAATGAAACCCTGCAGAGGAGGAATGATTGGTTCTTTTTCCCTCATCTTTTTTGAGAAAAAGCAGCTTCATTGGAAAATGAAAACAAAGCAACAGAGCATAATTTGTTGCATTGTGGGTTTGAAGCCCTACCAAATGGATCATAACATCTTGTGACTATTAACAGGAATGGAAATATTGGGCTAGATTGAGTGTCGAGGGGGCATTTGGGGGATTTTTGAACTGTCAGGCTGGTATAACAGATCCTCTGGCAGGAGACATAAATCCACTTCTCTGCCTTATTAGTCACACTGTTGGAATTGAAATTTGGACTTTCTAAAACTCTAATTTGATAGAGTCTAGCATGTAAGGTTAGGAAGAGAAGTCTTTGTCAGCTTCCTCATTTTAGTTGAATTCTCTCCAGGGTGTTTTTCTCTTTATTTGTCCAGTAGAATTGTTTTGAAGTAAAGAGAGGTGGTATGGCATAATGGATAATGAACTGGATTTAGTTGGCAATGAATGAGTGAACAAGTGAATGAAAGTACATTTAGGAACTGGATACTAGTTCCATAATAGCAAGGATTATCTTATTCTTGTGTGTGTATTCCCAAGAAATATGCTTAATAAATTATCTGCCTATCTAAGTATCTATCTTCATTTATCTATCATCTCCCACGTGCTGTATATGAGGCATACAAATATAATATCCTAATAAGGGAAAACAATATATATTTATATATATATAAATATACACATACATAAGGAGTGGTAGGCAGAAAAGCATAGTGGTGGTTAATTACAGTTCTGAGAGCAAGATAAGGAAAGAAGGAGGCAGGGGAGCATAACCTCAAGGCAAGAGTTCATACCTGGACATCATTTTTGAGGCTTTATTTAGAGACTAGAGGAGGAACACCAGCAGCAATGCCGAATATGTTTGAAGGTGAAAACAATCTAGATACGTGTGTACAAGAATGGGCATATCCTGAAGACTGAGTGCTAGGAATTTTTAAAAACATGCGCGCATACATAGACATGCATATTTCACATGTATTTATATACATATAGTTTTGTTCATGTATGTACATGCATGTATAAATCATGCACAATACATTTATACAAAACTTATAGCAATCTGAAATGTATATACATGTAAAAATATATGTCCATATGTGATACACATCTGAATATATAGTATTTATGTGAAATAATAACTAACAGAAACCTCTACCAAGATTTAGAGGGGTTGGGATCCATCCATGTCAATGGAGAGAATTGCCCATGCCAAAAAAATCTCTTATTTTTTGAAGTACCTAACTATATTGTTATATATTTTTAGGCAGAAAGAATCATAAACCTCTAGAGGTCTACCAATTCAAGTACCCATACATTGCAGGAATGCCTTATACCCTACTCTAACAAGTAGTCTATGCTCTCTACTCTGCTGCTAGTAATAGGCAGCTCAGTATCCTGAAAAGCAAACATCCCATTGTTATTAACTCTGACAGGAAATTTCATTGTTTAATCATTAATAATACTTTCAAATTGCAATATATTAACACATATATCTTTATTTCAAATCTACTTTTAAATGAGTATATCCTTTTCCCACACATATATGTAAGTATGCATGTATGTTCACACATACATACATATATATTTTGAAATGAAAAAATTATATTTCAAGTGGTATTCATAGTTCATTGGTTCATTCTCTGGAATTGGATAGCAGTTTTCATCATGAGTCCTTCTGAAATGTCATGGATTTGTATGTTCAAAGTAATTAAGTCTTTCACAGTTGCTCATCATTACAATATTGCTGTTACTACGTACAGTAATCTACTGGTTCTGCTTATTTCACTTGGTTTCAGTTCATGTATGTCTTTCCCTGTCTTTCTAAAACCATTCCCCTTGTTATTTCTTATAGCAAAATAGTATTTCATTACAAACTTGGTTGAGATGATGGATATCCTTTTAATTTCCAATTCTTTTACATTACAAAAAGAACTGCTATAATTATTTTTGTACATATAGATCCTTTTCCTTTGTTATTTTTAGGGATGTAGTCTTAGTACTGATATTGCAGAGTCAAAGACGCGTACAGGTTTATAGACTTTTGGACATAGTTCCAAATTGTTCTCCAGAATTGTTGAATCAGTTTACAACTCAACAAACAACTCATTGGTGTCCCAATTTTTCCACATTTCCTCCAGCATTTGTCAAAATTTCTAATAGGTGGTAATTTTAACTTGTCTTTCTCTAATCAACAGTGACTTGATTTAAAGGATCTCTTCATATGACTATAGATATCTTTGATTTCTTTTTCTGAAAACTGCCTGTTCATATTCCCTGACCATTTATAAATTGAGAGATGACTCTTATTTTTACAAATTTAATTTAGTTCCCTACATATTTGAAAAAGAAGTTTTATCACAGAAACTTACTGTAATTTGTTGTATTGCTTCATTGTCTATGGCAGCTTATATCAAAATAGAGTTTCCTTAATTATCTCTTTTAATTAGGTCTATTTTGCTTTTCCTTTGTCTAAGAACCTGATTGCTATCCATGCGTTTTTTGTTCTTTTTTTTTAACTTCAGCCAAAGCATAATAGATTCTGCTCCACCCTGTTGTTCTCTCTGTGTATGCCTTTCTGTTTCAAGTCTATCTCTTGTGATATATTGTTGGATTCTGGTTTCTAAAGTATTCTGCTTTTTACTTCCATTTTATGAGTTTATCCCATTTACATTCACAGTTATGATTACTATGTATTTTCCTTCACTCCATTTTGATCTGTTTATCTTTCTCTCATTTTACCCTGTTCCTCTTTGAGTCTGTTTTGATTCTGACTACTGCCTCCCTTAGTTTGCCCAGCCTTTTATTGTCATCCCTCTCCCCCTGTTTTCTGTTATCTTTTCCCCTCCTATTTCCTTTCTAGGTAAGGTAGGTTTTTATACTCAAATAAGTGTGCATTACATAGATAGATGGATGGATGGATGGATGGATGGATAGATAGATATATCTATAGATACAGCTTTCTCTCTTTGAACTAAATGAGCATTGTCAAAATACATCCTTTAATAAATGCTGTGGATAAGTTCACTTACATTAGCAGTATACTTTCCAGGGATGTTTACATAGATTATGAGGTTGATGCAAGCATTTCCAGAGCAAGCCAAGTATTTGGGAGGCTCCAGAAGAAAGTGTGGGAGAGTTGGTATTAGACTACCTATCAAATGGAAGGTCTAACAGAGCTGTTGTGCTGAGCTCATTGTTGTATGCCTATGAAACCTGGGGAGTCTGTCAGGGCCATGCCAGGAAATTGAACTGCTTCCACTTGAATTGTATTAGGAAGATTCTGAAGATCATAGGGCAAAATAAAGAATTAGACACGGAGATCCTTTCTTGAGCCAAACTGCCAAGCATTCAAATTCTATTAGAGAGTAGCTGATCACATTGTTTAAATAGCATATGTATTTTTACCTAAAAGACTATAAAGAGAGTTAACACAAGGCAAGAGCTCAAACAGAGGTCAGAAGAAGCAATACAGGGGCACTCTTAAGGTCTCTTTGAAGAATTTAAGTACTGATTGTAAGACATGAGAGATGTGGGCACAGAACTACCCAGCATGATTTGCCTACCTCAAAGAATATGCTGTGCTACTTGAGCAAAGTGGAATCACAATACAAAGGAAACGTTAGCTGTACAAATCTAGAAACATCTGCATCTCAAATGTTCAAATGGACTATTTATGCCTGACCTGTGGTAGAAAATTCAAGCTCATTTCAGACTGATCAGACACAGTCAAACACACTGTATCTTGACCCCAATATTGTGATATCATTGATTATTTATGAATACAGAGGATAATCAATAACAACCATATCTACACTGGACCTTATTGTCACATAAGTGACTGAAAAGTGCAGAAGACATAAGATGTCACTATGTTTATTGTTTATTGGTTTAGGGAAACATTCATTTTTAGTGCAAAATACATCTTTTAAAGCTTTACTCAGTTCAAGAGTCTTACACACACATTGCAATATCATAAGTCTCCATGGCAGAATCTGAAGATAACTAGATTTCATTCACTCTCTACTTCTATCCAGAAAGAAGTGAAGTCTGGAAAACTTTGCAGCTATTACAATAAATCACAACTAGAAATAGCTCTATATCTACTTATTTATCCATCCATTCATCTATCTATGCTTCTATGAGTCTATCTATGTATCTTTTAAAGGTCAATAAGATTGCATTTTCTGGATGTTGTGCAAATCTAATCAGGAGGGTTTTAAACAGAAAAAAGGATTAAGAAGGCAATAGATGGCCAATGGAAATCCCCCTAAGCTAGATATATTAGAGAGTAGATAGAATGAAGTATAACAGTTGAGACAACCAAAAGTTCACAGAAAAGATTTCGTAAAGAAAAATCCAGTAGTCAGACTAAAGTTCCTAAATACGTATAAACAATGCCTAGAGTTCACATAATCATCTAGAGCAGGAGAACTTAAACTTTTTGTAAATCATAGACTCCATCAGCATATTGGTCAAGTCTATAGACCCCTTCACAGAATAATGTTCCTAATTACACAAAATAAAATACAAAGGATTACAAAGGAAACTAATTACATTAGAATGCAGTTTTTTTTCTCATCTAAGTTCACACACCACATGATATCTAGCCACAGATTCCTTAAAGAATCTGGATTAAGAATTCCTCATCTAAAAAATACTAGAGGCTTTAACCTGCAGAGGTTAATTTGACCTCATCATTTTCACTGAGATTTGCTCTATAGGTCTGGATGGCTATCATTCATTCCAAAGAAACAGGATATGTAAAAAAGAATGGTAGCATTAAGTGTAACAAGATTTGTTAGGGCAGAGCCAACATGGCAAATTAGAGGCAGTTACCCAGCTGAATTCTTCCAATATTCCCTTTCAAATAACTTTAAAATAATGTCTCAAAACAGATTTTGGCAGGTGGAGCCAAGAAAAAGTGGGAATGAGACACTTTTCTGGCCTAAGAAAACTTAAGAGGTTGGCAGGAGAAATCTATGAAACAGGTGTGGGGGTCTCGTAGCACATGAGCGGAGGAGGCAATAGAAGTGACAGCAAGAGCATCAGTCGCTTTGGGAGCTTTGAGCCCAGAAACCATAAGGGAACCAGAAAGAGATTACAGGAGGCCATTTTCTGGTTCTGGGGACAACTGGCACTGATTGGCAAGTCTATTTCCCATACGCGGTTTGAAGTCTCAGTTTTAGGACAAAGAGGAGTGCTGGGCTTTGGGAGCAGGGGTCTTGGTTGCAATTCCAAGGCAAAGAGGAGTGCTAACATGTGTAGATGCAGGGAATCAGGATCCTTTTTTGGGTAAAGATCAGAGCAAAGACCAGGAGAGCAATGACCATACTTTTCCCCATATAATACCACTTTGGAAACACAGAAAACTTGCAGAACCCCGGAATTAACTCTGAAAACAGCAGTACCAAAAAGCCTGAATGTTGAGACAGTGCTTTCCCACCTCCAGGTTAGCACACTGCCCTGTCTTTAACATAAAGTTCAAAGTCAAAAATGGGCTAGAAAAACGTGTAGGCAACAAAAAAGAATTTGACCATAAAAACTACCAATAAATTCAGAAGAAAACTTCAAGGTGAAAACAGCTACTAAAAAAAACATCACAAATGCTCATTGGGCTCAAACTCAACAAGAATTCCTGGAAGAGTTAAAGAAAGAGAAGAGTAATAGAGGTACAATTGAAAAAAAGAATGAAGGTGATACAAGAAAATTATGAAAAGGGAAGTAATAACTCGGTAAAAAGTTACCAAAAAATACTGGAGAAAATAATGTCTTAAAAAACAGAATTGGCCTAATGGTAAAAGAGGCACAAAAAATTCACTAAAGAAAAGAACTCCCTAAAAGGAAAAATTAGTGAAATGGAAAAACAGGCACAAAAACTCACTGAAGAAAAGAATTCCTTAACAACTAAAATTGGTTCAGTGTAAGTTAATGACTACATGAGACAATAAGAAATTTTTTTTAAAAGCCAAAAGAATGAATAAAACAATAGAAGAAAATGTGAAATATCACATTGGAAAAACAATTGATCTGAAAAATACATCCAGGAGAGATAACTGAAAAATTACTGGACTGCCAGAAAATCATGCCTAACAAAAGCACCTAGATAATATATTTGAAGAAATCACAAAGAAAAACTGCCTCAATATCTTAGATTTAGAGGGTAAAATAGAAATTGAAAGAATCCACCTATTGCCTCCTGAAAAGACATCACAAAACAAAAACTTGCAGGTGTATTACAGCTAAATCCCAGAGCTCCCAGATCAAAAAGAATATTATTTCAAGCAACCAGAAAGAAACAATTCAAATATCATGGAATTATAGTCAGGATCACACAAAATTTAGTGGTTCCCATGCAAATTAGTGGAGGGTTTGGAGTGTGATATTCCAGAGGGCCAAGGAAGTAGGATTACAATCAAGGATAACCTACCCAGGAAAAGTGAGTGTAATCCTTCAGAGGGGAAATGGATATTTAATGAAATAGAGGAGTTTCAATAATTCTTAAAGAAAAAGAAACAGAGCTGAATAGAAAATTTGACATTCAAACCAAAGATGCCAGAAAAGCATAAAAAAATAAATATGAAAGAATAATTACAAGGGACTCTAAATAAAGTTAAAGTGTCTGCATTCCTATATGGAAAGATGATACAGGTAACTCCTAAGAGCTTTATCATAGTTAGGGTATTTAGAAGGAGTCTCTATAGACAAAAGGAATGGGTTTCAGTCTGTTATGCTGGGATTTTCTCCCCAAAAAATGAAGGGATGAGAAAGAGGGATGCACTAGACAAAGGGTGAGAGGAGAGGAAGAATGGGGGAAATTATGTCACCAAAAAAAAAAAAAAAAGAGGCCTATAGGGAAGAGTTTTTATAAAGGAGGAGAAAATGGTGGGTAAAAATGCTTGAGCTTCACTTTCGTCAGAATGGGTTTAAAGAGACAAAACTACACACACGCACACGCACGCACAGACACAAAACTACTCACACACACATACTGAATTGTGCATAGAAATGTAACTTAACTATTAGGGAAATAGAAGAAGGGGAGGGAAAAGGAAGAGAAAAAGAAAAGGGAAGGGATGAAAAAGAAGAGGGTGAATTAAGTAGGGCAGTGGTTAAAAGCAAGTAGATTTTTGAGGAGGGACTGGATAAAGAGAGAAAGAGATGAAAAACCAGAAAATAATGGGATAGAGGAAATTACACAATTAACCAACATAACGGTGAATAGAAATAGAATGAGCTCACTATGAAGTAGAAGCAGATACAAGAATGGATTAGAAACCAGAGTACAACAACATGTAGTTTAAAAGAGACATATTTGAAATAGAAATTCACCCACCTAGAGTTATAATAAAGACCTGAAGCAAGATCTAATAAGCTTCAGCTGAAGATAAAAAGGCAGGAGTACCAGTCATGATCTTATAAAGTAAGAAAAAAAAGATAATCAAGTAAACTACATTTTGTGAAAAGCTACCATAGACAGTGAAATAATATTACAAATTTTGTAGCAAGTTTTTCCTAATAAAGGCCTCATTTCTCAAATATATACTGAAAATAGAACTATGTCAAATTTATTAAAATAATAGCCTTTCCTCAATTGATAAGAGGTCAAGGGATATAAACAGGTAGTTTTCAGAAGAAGAAACTGAAGCTATCTATGATCATATGAAAAAATGTTCTAAGGCACTATTTATTAGAGAAAGGCAAATTAAAACAACTCTGAGGTAGTACTTCAGACCTCTCAGAAATGACAAATGTTGGAAGGGATGATGGAAAAATAGGTACACTAATGATCTGTTTGGAGTAGTAGTGAAGTGGTCTAATCATTCTGGAGAACAATTTAGTACTTTGTCCAAAGGGCTATAAAACTATGCATACCTTTTGACCGAGTAATACCAGTACTAGGACTGTATTGCAAAGAGATCAGAGAGAAAGAAAAAGGACTCATATGGACAAAAATATTTATAATAGCTCTTTTTTGCTTTGGCAAAGAATTGGAGATTGAAGAGATGCTCATCAACTGAAACAAGTTGTGGTGTATAATTGTGATGAACTATTGTTGTGCTGTGGGAAAAGGCAAGGTGGAGGTAGTTTCACCAAAACATAGCAAGACCTATATGAACTGTGGCACAGTGAAGTGAGAGATCATTGTGTATAGTAATAGCAATGTTTTAAGGGTGATTAACTGAAAAATTTGGCTTCTCTGATAAATGCAATGATCCAAAAGACTTTTGATGAAAAAATGTTATCCAATTCTAGAGAGAGAATTGAGTACAAATTGAAGTACAATTTTCTCACTTTAATTATTTTGCTTATATACATGCATATATATGTATATAAATATGTTTTGTATAGTTTCACATGTGGAATTGATACCATATTGATTGCCTTCTCAGTAGGTAGAAGAGAGTATGAGTGGGAGGGAAAGAGAATTTGAAATTCAAAATATAAAAAGAAAAGATAGTTAAAAATAATTTTAAAAAATTGGAACCTGGGTGAGTGGAGAAAAACAATAAAAAACACAGAGATAAATTTTCCTTAAAATTTATATAAAATTCCTATAAAAATTTATATAAAATTCCTATAAAAGATACTTTTCCTTAAAATGATGAATAGCGTATATCTATATGCAATGGGTATAAACTATAACACCTTCCAATAAAACCAGGGATAAAACAAACCAGCAAATGAAGGTAGGCTCATATGAAGAAATCAAAGAACCAGAGAAAGAAATATGGTGGAGAGGATTATGGTGAAAATCAATAGAAGAAAGAACAGAGTTGATTTTTGTCATTAAATTATACTGCAAACCAGTCAAACAAATAGGAAATAGATGAAATGTGGAGAAAATTACAAGCTTAGCACTAAGGTTTAGTATAGTAATAATAAAATACTTCAAATATCTGGACATCTATTGGATCTCAGTCATAAGAAGAACAGGTAGTAACTTCTTTATCTAGTCATAATTTAATTCTTCAAAAGAAGGAAAAATCAATGAAAGGAAAAAATTTTTCTGGATCTGATTCTTTGTAACAGGGAGGAACTCATTACTGGCATGACATGATTGAAAGTTTGGGTGAAAGTGACCTCTCCTTCCTTTTTATGTTTGTCCTTCCTTCTTGAGGGAAGATGATGATATGACTTGCAGTTGACTTTGATCTGAGCTAGGGAGGGCTGTGCAAAGTCACCAGCTTCACTTTCTTCTCCAGAGCCATCTGAGTGAAGTGGCCTGATATTCATCAGGATGACTGGAGATGGTCTAAGATGCAATGTGGGACCCTGGCCAATTTAGGCTAAGTTCATGTCATATTCTCACTTTGATTGACATACACCCATTCAATTAGTAGACCTCCTTAAGTAGTAACTACTCAAGGGATGACCCCTTTTTAATGAAAAAAAAATCAAACTGGGAGAGGAAGACCCTCAGGGTGCCTGGGTAAAAGAGGAAAAGTTACTATTTAGTATTAACATTTACTCTGTGCTAGGCGGATGGGAAACGGTTGTCCAGTCTATGATCTCCAGAGTGAATTGGGCTTAAGGCTTGATTTTTGAGCAAGAAATCTAGCCAGTAAACCCAAAGGAAAAAAGGCAGCTTTTGACTATACCTTCCTTTGGGTAGGAGGAATGATTGAAATTCCTCTATTTCATTAAATATCCATTACTTGTATTTTTATCTCCAGCTCTTAGCATACTTTGTGGTAAATAGTACATACTGTACTTAATACATCCTCTCCTCCCCTCTCCTCCCCTTCCCTCTCCTGTTCTGTCCTGTCCTGTCCTCTCCTCCTTCGGGTTTACTAGCTAGATTTCTTGCTCAACCTCCAGGCCTTAAGTCCAATTCACCCTGGATATCATAGATTGGACAACTTAAAGAGACCTATTCATTGAATGGGTGTATCTCACTCAAAGTGAGAATCTGATAAGATAACCTAAAATGGCCAGGGTCTCACACTGCATCCTGGACCATCTCCAGTCATCCTGATGAATATCAGGCCACTGCACCCAGATGACTCTGGAGGAAAAAGTGAGATTGGGACCTTGCACAGACTTCTCCTTCCTAGAATTTGTGACAAAGAAAGAAAGGAAATATGAGCATAATCTGAAAATATGCCCTATGTTCTGGGAAAATAAATTTCAAAGGTCTCAGAAAATGATAGATAGAATCTCACAGACCAACACTCTGTTGGGAAAGTCAGTCATGAAGGTATGAAAGTCTCAAAAGTAAAGTTATGATGACACAAAGAGAAACAATTTCAGGGAGGAGGAAAATTGGGATGTCTAAAGAGAGTAATGCAGATGAAGAGGGAACTCACCTAGTACCTTATACATAAAAAATAAATATCTGGAAGATGGTAACAAAGACAGAGAAAACACATAGATATGTTATAGTCCTGTAAAAGCAGTGTCAGAAGTACCAAAGTTCAGAATGAACTGAGGCCACAGAAAACAACTAAAGACAATAATAAATGAGGGTTATCATTTCTGTTCTTGTTTTTGCTCTGCTGCTATTCACTAAAATGGGAGGGAAAAAAGTTCTTTTGCTTAGATGGGTCTGATAATGCTAACTGAGCACGAACTAAAAATTGAGTTGAATTTTTTTTTTACTCTTTTTTTATGCCATTGATGAAACCATTGCATTTGAAACTACAGATAAAAACCAACAAACAAGCTGATATTGAAGAGAAGTGAGGAGAAAGAAAGAAATCTCCTAGTTGCCCTGGATGAAGTCATGCCTCTGGCCTAGAACTTCTTCCTTCAATAATGATGTGATGGCTAACCCACTGTCAGTGATATTTAAAGTATAATAGAGAGAATAGGAGGGGTACCACAAGATAAGATGTACTGATTTTCAAAAAAAGGCAAATAAACAGAGATGGCAAACCATACACCAGTGAGCTTGACTATGATTCTTGGGAAAATTCAAAAATTAATCATTAAAGAAAAAGCTGCTCAATATCTAGAAAAGAGAAGCTGTGGTTATAATTATAATGGGATAATAAGGTTCATGAAGAAGTCATGATAGACTTACCCTATTTCCTCTTTTTTGACAGGATTTTCTTCACTTGCAATATAGAAGAAGAGTTATGCATATTTACTTGAATGTTTAGAGATGCTTTTTATTAAATATTTCAAGCTATTCTTGTGGAGAAAAGGAAGAAATGTGGAGTAGATGATAGTACTGCAACATGTGTTAAGAACTTGTTTATGACTAGATTCAAACATAATTGATAGTAATGTAATGTCTAAGTGGCAGTACCCCAGGTATCTGTGCTTAGTTTTCAGCTATTCAAGTGTTAAGTGTCATTTAGAGACATGAATAGATGTGTTGTTATTCAAAACTGAAGATAAAATAAAGTTGGGGGGATAGCTAACATAATGCATGAGAGTCATGATCCCCCTAAAACTACTGATAAGCTAGAAATTTGGGTTGGATCTATTAAGATGAAATGCAATACACTTGAGCATAAAAATCGACTTCACAAATACAAGAGGGTAGAGACAATTGATCAAAAATGGCTCCAGGAATTGTAGTATACTTCAGATTCAATATGTGTATTGAATTAGCATTTTTACTTATTGTTAATGTAATTTTGCTTCTTAATGGAAAGATCTTTCCCATCCATTAATAGAGACATGTGACCTGCTCAAGTCACATAGAATCTTGAGTCACATGAGTCAAATCACATGTAATAGGAAGGGTTGGAGCAAGAAGAAGGGAACAGAAAGAGGCAGAGCTAGAGCAGAGCTGAGAAGAAGTTAGTCAGAGAGCAGACGGAGATGGGAAGAACACAGGCAGTAAGCAGCTTGGGCTGTGAGTGTTTGTTTGTGGGAAGGCCTGATAATGTTTATAGACTTTTTGGTTTCTATGACGGGTTTCTTTGTTGCTGTGATGGATTTGGCTTTCTGGTGTTGGGATTTGGCTTTCTGATGTTTGAATGTTTTTCTTCTGCCTTCTATTGGCAGTCTGTTGTGCTTTGTGATTCAGAACTACACGGTTGGTGCTGTGAATATTGCCTTGGTGATAGGAGACAGCAGCATAATCTGGCAGCCACAAAAGTGAGTACAGTCTTGGGCTGCATTAAAAAGGTCTAGGTTCTAGTAAAAAGGAATTAATAGTCTGAATGTACTCTAATTTCATAGGACTCCATATGTAATACATTTTTATTTCAGTTTTGTGCACTAGGAACTATCAATAAGAACATTGATAATGGGGAAAGTGTCCTGAGTAGAGTAACCAAGATGATGAAGGTCCTTTCACCTATGTTATTTGATGATCAGTTGAAGGAACTGGGTGTGTTTAGCCTGAAAATAAAAGACTCAGGGTAGCCTGAAAATAAAAGACTCAGGGAAGAAAACATTCTAGCTTTCTTCCAGAATGTGAAAGACTATACTATGAAGAAGGGATAGGACTTACCATCTTTGCTCCCAATGGGTAGGACGAGGAGCAATGGATAAAAGTAGCCAAGGGGAGAATATACTATAGTTTAAAATGTCAATTCATAGCCAAAACTGATCACTAAGTAAAAACCCACCCGCACCATTATTTAATTAATCCACAAAAAATTCATGATTTCTTTAATATAGGTACCCAACCCTCTCCCCCTTCCCCCACTATCAAAGCAGACCATTACAGTCATTAGGATCATTTGCAGCCAAGATATCTATCCCATGTTAGTCACCCTTTCAATATGAATTTATTCACATTTAGCTACATTTGTGGAAGACAGGCACTATCCATCACTAGGTCAATACTTGAAATCTCACTTTTAGATAGGATGGTCAGATGTTTCACTGAAGAGTTCAAGGTCACGTCCATGTTCTAAGAAGACCTTGGAGGACTTAAGAGAACGAATGCTTAATAATCAATAAAGATAACAAGACCTTCTTTTCCTCTTATCCATACTTCATTCATCAAAGTTCCTGCCCCTTCGTGGGGATGAGAAAAGTACCTTGGAAACTTGATTTTTAAATAATCCAAATTATCTCATTCAACATTGATTTAATTAACTGGAAAAAATGACAAATCTCTGCTCACTGCTGTGGAGACATAGCCCCTTTGCCACTGAGGTCAGCCTCAAACTTGTGGCAGATGTTGTAGCCACAGACTTTTATTTTACTTTATTTGCTCAGCCTGTTTTGATAATCTTCACATTCGCTATTTTAATCATTTTTACAAGATTGAATCACATAATTTTCTCCATTTAAAATTTTTCTTCTTTGTTACTGAAACACTCCCTAACAATTAATCAAACCACAAAATTATCAAGATTTCCCAAACAGATTGGTAATTTCCATACTTTTCAATAACTATTTTGGACACTTGCAGTTTAGCACATTAAGATGCTTATTAGTGGAGAGTTGTGGAATGAGCTCCAATTAGTGAATTATAGTGTATTCATTTCACTGCACCAAATGCTCATTAACAGATTGTTTGATTTTTTTCCCCCATCCATGCTATAAAAATGGCTAATATGCCTTACCAGTAATACATACTCTCATGGTCACATGATGGGTGTCTTTTGCTTACAGCTGGTCAAAGCAATAGTATTTTCAAGTTGTTTGACCTTATTGAGCCAGATTCTTTCCCATACTAATTCCCTTGTATTACACATGTTTTTGAGAAGTTCCTCTAATTCTACTAGGGGTACCATTGAGTATATTACTGATCTAATGCATTAAATGGTCTCATTGTAGCCAAAATATGTACTATTTATTGCTGTTTGATTAAAGAATATCTGTCTCTCCTACTATGATGGTGAAAATAATCATGGGATCATATGATTATGAATGTAGGTCTTGAAGAGATCTTTAAGTTCACCTAGTTCAACACTCAAATTTCATAGATGCTTGTGGTAACATAATGATAATATAGAATGGGAATAATGCTGATTAATGGTAGCAATGACTGATGAGTTAAAAATAATAACAGTTGTCATTTACATAGCACTTTGCTTACGTATCGATTTCTTCCCAACAATCCTATGATGGTGACAGTGCAAATATTATTACCGCCATTTTACAGAAGACAAAACTGAGTCCCATAGGGATACCCAATACAGAATTAAAAACCATTTCTTCTAACTCCAATCCAATGTTCTTTCTATTGCAACATAAGTATGGTGAAAGTAATTATGTTGAAATCATGGTAATGATGATTGTGATGAAATAATATTTCCATTTCATGAGATCTTCAGGGTGTTGAAGCTTCTAGGGTAAACATCATACTAAGAGGCTTCAAGTAGAATGGCTCTCATGCCTCCTAACGGCAGCAAAATTTCACTATGAACTATAAAGCATTTTACTATGCATATACTTATTTATTCTGCAGGCCAAGCCACATCTCTAGTTGGCAAGTTGATACTCAATATGTCCCTCATGACTGCACAGGAAACCCATAACATGTAATCTCCCTAGCTTCTGAACAACAGTTGAATAACTAGATTTGATCTTATTTCATTGGCATAAAATTTGCTAGTTTATAATTGGTATGAACTATTGCAGCCCAGAATAAGATGTGATAAAAATGTCAACTCTCTAATCTTTTTGTATCTTAAAATCCAGTTAGACAGAAAGAAACATTCAAGATTCAATGTTATAGAATAATAGATTATAACCCAGTGCTATAGAATGGGTCCTCAAAAGTCATATAATCCAACTATAGTCATATAATAATCTTGTCCTTTAGCCACTATTGAAAATTTAGGTTGATAAGAAATTCCCTATTTCCTAAGGCAACTACTCTACTTTTATATAGCCTACTTGTTATGGAGCAGCCAAATGAGCTGCCTTGGAGCTCCTCTACAAAACAATATTTCACCTTTTTTTTGTATTTTCATTGCTTAGTACAATGTTTGACACATAATAACATTTAATAAATACTTACTGACTGAATGACTAGTAATTATAGATGAGAATATTGAAGCCCAGGTTAGGGAAGTAACTTACATAAATTGAGAAAGTGGTAGAGTTATGAACTGAACAGAAATTTTTTGATTAGCAGTCTACAATGCCATGGCAAAATATGGAATGAAAAAGAGGAAATCAGTTTCCTTCCTGCTTAGAAGGGATTGTTTTATTTTGTGAAGCAAAGCTATCAGTTATGTTTCCTAAATGACTTGTATGTATTACCTCCATGGAATCTGTCCTGTTCATAGAATACTATAGGGTCAAAAGCTTGGAGAAGCATCTTAGAACATTCAGTCCCAGAGATTTTAAAAGTCTTGTTTAAGAGCACACAGGTAGTAAGTAGTCGGTCTGGGATTTGAACCTTGGTTCTTTGCCAATCTGGGACTCTTGCAACTACATCAAGCCACCTGATTTCTTCCTTCTTTCCTTCCTTCCTTCCTTCCTTCCTTCCTTCCTTCCTTCCTTCCTTCCTTCCTTCCTTCCTTCCTTCCTTCCTTCCTTCCTTCCTTCCTTCCTTCCTCCTTTTCTGTCTTTCTCTCTCTCTCTCTCTTTCTCTCTCTTTCTTAAATTTCTTCCTTCTCCTAGAAACTAGTCTTTTTAACTGCAGCTATTGCAAAGAATGAAAAATTAGCATCTAAACTAGTTCCATTTTCTCTGATTCTGTCCCATCTGGTGTTGTCTCAGTATTGCCTGTCTGACCTACTCCTGATTTATCAACTCTCATTTATGTAGTTTGAGAGTGAACTGGAGAATGGGAAACCTTTCAAGGGAAAGGAGCAGTGATAAAGGAGACCAGCCCTAAGAAATACAAGAACTCTCTTCACTTTTCCTGCTAATCTGCATTCACATATCAAGGGAAGAAGGAAAGGAGGAATGAAATCACCTAAGGGGAAGAATAATTTTGTCTTTTGCTCCCAGGAAGAATTTTGATGCAGTGGCAATTCTAACCAATATTCCTTCCTTTCATGCCTCCTAAATTCCCTTTGTGAATGAAGGGGGGGGGGGGGTGTGCTTCTCTCTCATGGCAAATAATGCTTACTTTAATATTTCTAAATGGCTGTTATTTCATTAGTGTGAATATTCTTTCCACCCATAAGGATCACTAACTTGAAGCAGCAAGGTGGCAAGATAATTGGAGTTTACATCTTTCTTCACAATAGTTTTGTAAAGTTAGAGTCACTTATTAACCTTGCCTCAGTTTTCTCATCTGTAAAATGATGGTAATAATAGCATCGTACCCATCTCACAGGGTTGTCATGAGGATTAAACGAGAAAGCATATGTAAGTAAAGCTCTTTATAAACTACTGTAAGCTATTATTAACATCTGTCAAAGTTTTAGTAACTCAAAACAATTTAATGAAAATTTCATAACTATACACTATATAAAGAGTGATGTATTAAGCATTGAGGGAGAGAGACAAAGTTAAAGAAAGACAAGATAGGGGTTCACAGAGCTAGAGTTTTGGAAATACTCTTTAAGTATCCTTGTTGGGCAAAAAATTTCACCTAGGTCCAATATTGCCAAGTGCTTTGTCATTTAGAATCTCTGCACTTAACTGTGAAGATCATTGAACAACAGATACAAAGTCCTTTTCTGAGTTTATTCTCAAAGACTTTTTAATATGATGACACCTTATAGAGTGCGGTCTTTGGTGACAAACCTTTGAGAACCTAGGTCACATCCATACTATAAAAAAGCATTAGAGCAGAACTGTAGTGGAGAAAATCATGTTTTAGTAACAGATCTAACTTAAAGAATATTTTATGCCTTACAAAGTGCTTTACTTAAAAAAAAAGCAGCTGTCAAGGAGGGAGCAAAAGTATTATAGTCTTTCTTTTACAGATAAGGAAAAAAACTCAGTCATTTATTCTGAGTAAGAGCAGTGTATGGTGAAGAGAAGAACCTCGATTTGGATTGGGGTCTTCTGATTTCCAGTCAAGGGCTCTCTATGATATATCACACTGCCTCCTAAATCTCAATGATTGTTACATTTTACTCATAATTCCAAACTCTTACCCAACTATCATTCTAGACTCTAATCATCCATAACATAATCAACCTGAAAACCAACTTTGATTCTAATGCTGTTTACAGGATTAGAGTGATGGGATCCTAATAAAGCTGCCCCAGTCTCAATATTCTAACTTCCTTATTATAGACCCCACTGAAGAGCATGCCCACTGCCTTTACCTAGCCACTCACCACCCTTCACCCCTCAACATCCTAACTTTTTCATATATGCCTCACTGCACACTAGAACAACAGGTATGTCCACGAATTCATATTTCTCACAGAAACAGCAGGTATATCCATGTGATGGGATCCCAGCCATTTCCTCTAGCTAGCCACTACCCCCAGACCCATCCTCATACTTCCCACAGAAACAGCAGGTGTGTCGTTGCACTCAACTACAGCCACATGCATCTAGTCTCAGACAGGACCACAATACACAGCCAATCAGAAAGCAGCACCACCAGGATGCCCAAGCAGAATGTGGATCCCAAAATAATAGAAATGACTTTCCCTCAGTTGGTACCTGCACACTTAAATAGCAAAGAACTGACCTACTGTGAACTTAAGACACAGAGGCTTGTTATAATATCATCATCGTACATACATACCTCCCCCAATGGGTTTTTCTTTTTGCATTGTGGATAATTGCATGAGCAGTTGCAGTGTGACTGAGACCCCTCGCCTATTAACTGATCCCTTAACAAACCCCTCCTACCTTTATAACATTCATAATTTTTGTTGTGTAGTTCTATCAATACCCTATAAAAATCCATCTTGCTTTCTCTGAAGTTGCTGGTTTCTCTTAGAACTTAGCCTGCTTCAGGAGAGGCATTATTCTCAATAAATGCCTAGTTTTGGATGAGAGGTAGTCTGACTGAATACTCTGAGAGGGTTCCACCACAACACATCATGAAATCGCAGCAAGAGGATTTTAAGTTAGAAATCCTATTAGAAATTATATATTCCAGTAATGCTTAATTTTTTTTTGTTTCGTGGACCCTATTGGGCTGTTTTGTTAAGCCTATTGACCACCTTCTTAGAATAAGATCTTTCACTGTGTGAAGAATGTAGGATCATTAAGGAATCCATTCATGATATATACAACAAAATATTAAACTATTAAAAGAATAAATTTCTAGACTTTTTATTAAGAACTCCTAATCTGTTCTAGGGGTGGCATAGTGTCTAGGGTCAGGCCTAGGATCAGGAAAACTCCCTCTGAGTTCAAATCTGACCTCAGACACTTACTAGCTGTGTAATCTTGGGCATCATTTGCCTCAGTTTCCTCTTCTGTAAAATGAGCTAGAGAAGGAAATAGTAATTCATTCTAGTATCATTGAACACGATTGAAAATGACTAAACAACAACAATCTTTTCCAACATCTTCATTTTAGTACTGAAGAAATTAAAGCTCAATAGGGGAGGTAAATTTGCCCAAGGTCATACAGCTAATAGATTTTAGTGGCAGATTTGAACTCAAATATTCAGACCTCAAGATCCATACTCTTGTCTCTCCACTGGGGCACCTCTCAAAGAATCTCATAGCTTTAGTGATTAGCTTCTTTTTCCTTTTTTTCAAGTATCAAGTGGTTTAGCTCTTAGATGCTAATTAAAAAACAGAACTAGAGACATACCAGTTCCCTACAGCCTGCACCAACAGCATCATTCATTAATTTATGACATAAATTGGCTAAATAATGCAAGGTAGGGGGATTTCTCCTCCTTTCTCCAGAGGCTACCATTTTGAAGAATTACCCCAGCCCTCTATCAATTCTTTAATGTCGCCACTGAAAACAAAGTAATAAAATACTGCTTAAAAACATGTGGTCCTAATTGCTGGATTCAACAAAAGTAATAGTAATTAGCCTTAAACTGCAGTCTACATAGAAGCCCTATGGCTAAAATAATTTATTCCCCAGCTGAATATGAAGCCATTTCTAAAGAGTCTCATTTGTTTTATACATGGCAGTTTTCAAGCCAGTGGATAAGTTTGGGGTGGGTGTTCATGCCATGGAAGGGAACTCCTGGCAGAAAAATGACTGTGAACAAAGGTAAAAAGGTGGAAAATAATGGTCACAGGTTCAGGGAATGAGTAGACTAATGTGTCTGAAGCATGAGTTTCATGATAAGAATAGTGGGTCATAATCAACAAGTTACAACTCCACCAAAGGGGTCCAGCCTTTGGCAAAATCATAATTCAGTAAAAGTTGCATCAGCTTTTCTTAGTTCCCTGTTTTATGTCTCTCTCCTAAAAGATTTGGGGATTTTATGTTTCTCTTTTTCTACCTAGATATACCCCCAATACAGCCTCAGTCAAGGTTGCCTTTATTATGTCATTCTCTACCCATTTGCAGTCAATATCCTTCTATTAAAATTTGCCTTCTGGTGTTCCATTCCCTTTGACTCTGCCTTCTGGCAAGATCTGATAAAGTAATGGAATCCTGCCTTTCCCATTTCTGTCAATGACTTTGGACACAGCAGATACAGTATACTAAAAGAAGAAAGTGAGAGGGGATTGTAAGAACTGGGCACCAGTATTTTGTTTCAAACATGAAAATCCTATACGTGGGCTTTGATAGGGCCTCACCTGATTTTCCTGTAGTTTGATCTCTATTTATCCTGCAGTTTAGTTCTACTTCCCCATTAATATTCCCTATATGAACCTCAAGTTCTAGGTCTGGAATCAGAAAGACCTGAGTTCAAATACGGTCTTGGACACTTACTAGCTGTGTGACCCTGAAGTCACTTAAGTTTCTTCATCTGTAAAATGAGTTGTAAAAGGAAATGTCAAACTACTGAAATATTTTTTTCCAGAAAACCCTAAAAGGGGTCATGAAGTTTTGGACACCACTGAGAAAAACTAAATAACTGAAACAAAATATGAACATTATTGAACCTCCCTACTTATTCATCTCCACAAATGGCCTTGGAACAAATGGGCCTCCCACATGATTCTATATAGTACCGAAAAGACTGCTGTGTTCTAGGTCTGTGGAACAGAGTTCAGATCCTAGTTCTATTACTACCAATGTGACTTTTGACAAATTTTTGAAGGATTTCTGGCCTTTCAATTTTTGCTCTGGAAAGTTAGGGAACTGATGTGGCAAATAAAGCACTGGAGTTGGAGTCAGGAAGATGGACTCAAATCTCATTTGATTCATTTTTGTAGAAGCTGAATGACCCAGAGTATGTTACTTAAACTCTCTGTTTCTTCATTTATAAAGTGAAGATGTTATATTTGAACTCTAAGGTCCCTTCTAGCTAAATCCTACCAGAACTCTGTCAGGTGAACAGTGATCATTACAATTTGAGACTCTTAATCAACTTCCAAGGCCAAGATCGCATCTCACCAATTCCCAGTCCACAATTCTATCTTAGTCACCAAATTACAATATGTTGCCCTTTTTATTACATTAATGAAACATGCATTGTTGAGTGAATGTGAAAATATTCACAGCTTGTTTCTGGTTAGATATGTGGGAGATTTGGGTGCCTGCTTCTAGCCATTTGTGACTAAGGAATTTGCAATGGAAGCTAAAAAAACATTCCCTAAGCAACTGCTGACCCAGAAGAACTGAGGACTCAATAGATGTACAAAATGGAGAACGTTTGCCTGATATCTCCTTTCTGGCGGTAAATCATGGGGTCTGTTTCCAACTTTATCCTAAGAGTCAGATTGGGAAGGAGTTATTTGTCTTACTTCTTACAAAGGCTCCATGTGTCCATGGATTCAGGTCTACCTTTCCCTTTTTTATTTGTTCTTTTCTGATCTTAGAAAAATGATTATTTCATGGTGCACATATTCAGGACAGGCAGTGACTGTGAGAGTTCTAAAATGGCTAAATGTCAGGAGAGGCCTGTGAGTGCAAAGGTTATGGTGCTTCCAGAATGGCAGTGACTAACGTCAAGAAAATCTGTATCACAAAGAATGGGAACATATAAGATTACTGGTGCACCATGGCTAATTTATCCAGAAAATGTATTGGATGTTGTTTGCTAAGTGTCTAAGGCCAAGAGGAAATGTAAAATAACTAATTAATATTCCTGTTAATTGTTTTATGCTCTTATGGAGCTTAAATGTTAGACTCTCAACAGTAACAATAAATTGAAAGTAAAGTTACAGAATTCTCCCCTAATCATTCTAGTATATGTGTTGGAATTCTTTTTGCTTTGAATTTCTTTTGTTTTCCTCTCTCTGTTGGAATAAATTACCTGGACCATCCTTATTTATGTTTATACATTTTTAAACTTTCCCCTTGTGGGGGAAAATTATAGAAATTATCAACTTGCAAACAATAATTCTAGCATATTTAACATTATCCCCAAGATGCTCGAGTCTTAACAAGGCAATGAATGTGAAAATGGTGAACCTTATCTTCCTTATTAAAGGGTATGATTCACCAGAACTAAATCTTGTCCCCAGACTCAAAGTATGGGTATGAAGTAGGGAGGAGGGAATGTCTTCAGACTGTAGACTTCCTGAGAGTGGATTCTGTCTTTTATAATTAAGCTATGAGTTCCTTGAGAATAGGGATTATTACTATTATATTATTATTTTTGCTATTATTTGCTTTTCTTTGCATCTTTAGCCATTAGTATAGTGCCTGACAGGTAGAAGGTATTTAACAAATGCTTGTTGATTAGCTACTTTTCACTCATCCAAATGCTTTCTCCATCCTACATAAAAAATAGAAACGTCTTCTTTAGCCATTCCCCTTTTGGAAAGGAAAAGTGGACACATAGACCATGAAGAGAAAGGACAATCAGAAAAGTTTAAAGTTTATGACTTAGTAAAGGTAATAGGAAAAACATAAATTCATATTGTTAACAATATTTTATAACTAATTTGGGTTCTATTACAGTGTTGTAAGGGATAAGCCTGAATTGAACTGGACATAATTACAACTCATATTTATATAGTACCTTAAGATTTGCCACTCACTTGACATATTATATTAGTTTATTCTCATTATAATTCTGGAGGGTAGATAGTCATTATCATTCCCACTTTACAGATGATGGATCTGAGGCTGAGTGCTTAAATAACTTGATAAAACATGATATAAGTAACTTAAACAACAGAGTCACATAGCTAGGGAAAAAATCCTGAAGGTAATTCTGCACTCAGGTCTTCTTTTTTCAAGTCTAAGGCATTCTTATACCATTCTACCTTTCTGAAATGAGGGGTGAGGGAAAGAGAAGAGTCAAAGAAAATTACATAATTTTGAAAAGCAAAGACTATGTGATGTGCTTCCCATGAAAAATTCCCTTTGATAAATTCCAACCCTATGTTGGTTGAACTAAAGGATGTTTTCTGTCAGTAGGTTAAATTTAAAAAAAAAAAAGATCTTGGCACCCCTTTGGGCTAGGGTGAAGTCATCTAGTTTATATTCCCAGGAAAAATTGATGGAGGTGATGGCAATAAAAGTTGTGAAAAGTCATTCAATGTCTTTCTAAGCTCATTGGATAAGGAGATTTCTATTTTTTATGTCTATTTATACCACCTATCCCCAAAACCTGAATGACCCAGGATATGTTACTTAAACCATTGAGTATGGTCATGAAGCACTTGTTTCATGTGCAGTCTTTCCTTCTACTCATTTGCTTACATTCACTGAAGTTGGGAGAATCTCTACAGCCTGCAAATTCCTGAATTTGCTGAATTGTGTGTGTGATTCAAAATATTTTACTATAGCTACATAAAAATTACTGTAAAATTTAAGCTGTTGAAAAGGTATAAATACACTGGCAAGTTTATAACAAAGCTTGGCAATTTTTATTAAGCTTCATGTGTTATCATGCAGAAAGAGATTAGGAGGCAGAAGACTTGGGTTTTGATTTAGCCACAACTTAGCTCTGTGATATTGAGGAAACCTTATCTTTCTGGAATTTGCTTCCTCTTCTGTAAATGACTAGCTTGCAAGTTTTCTTCGATCTTTGACATTCTATAAATCTATAAAAGCTGAATTCTAATACTGATTCTTTCTCAATTTAGCTATATAACCTTGGACTTGTCAATTCTTTTTCTTTGTCCCTTGGCTTTTTCATCTGTGACATGAAGGAAGTGGTTTGGTATCACTCTTAACAACTGACAAGTTAAATTTGTAAAGCAGTTTTTTCCTTAACAATTTTTTGAGGTAGATGAAGAAAGAATTATTATTTCCATTTTAGACAGGAAAAAACTGGAACCCAGGAAGGTTAGTAAATCTATGATCACTTTGGTTTCCTCATGTTGAATGAAGCATTCATACGATGACAGATTTAACATTGGAAGGAAACTAAAGGGTCATCTGGTCCAACCTACTCATTTAAAAGACAGAGAAAATAGTTAACTCATAAAAGGTTAAGCAAGTAATAAGTGGAAGGGTCAGAATTTGAATGCAGACTTATTGATTCCAAGGAAACCCCTTTTCTACTACAACTGCTTCTCTTAGTCTTTGACCAAGTTTAAGCACTAGTGTTGAATCAATTAAAAACAGTAATTGTTAGAATTTAATTAATTCATGTATTTTTATTTTTCTCAATAAGGTCAAGCTTTTTATTCAAATGAGGCAAATTCTGGAAAGCCAGAAAATGTGAACCAAAAAAACATATTTGGACAGGTGGTGTCTTCCTACTGAATAGAAAGAAAAAGAATTCCTTTTACTCAGCTTTATGCCCATAAAGTCAACAATCTAAATGAGATGGATGAGTATTTTAAAAAAATATAGATTTCCCAGATTAACAGAAGAGGAAGCTGAATGCTTAAACAACCCTATTTTAGAAAAAGAAATTGAAAAAGTCATCAATGAACTCCCTAGGAAAAAATTTCCAGGGTGGTATGGATTTACAAGTGAATTCTATCAAACATTTAAAGAACAGTTAATTCCAATGCTATATAGACTATATGGGAAAATTGGGGAAGAAAGAGTCCTCCCAAATTCTCTTTATGATACAAATATGGTTCTGATACCTAAACCAAGAGGAGGCAAAATAGAGAAAGGAAATTATAGACCAAGTTCTCTAATGAATATAGATGCAAAAATTTTAAATAAGATTTTATCAAAAATAATATAGGAACTTATCAAGAGAATAATATATTTTGATCAGGTAGGATTCATATCAGGAATGGAGGGCTGGTTCAATATTAGGAAAACTATTAGCATTATTGACCATATCAACAATAAACCTAGCAGAAGCCACATGATTATCTCAATAGATGCAAAAAAACTTTTGACAGTATATAACTATTGAAAACACTAGAGAGTATAGGAATAAATGGAGCTTTATATAAAATAATAAGCAGTATCTACCTAAAACCTTCAGCAAGCATTATATGCAATGGAGATAAGCTAGATGCATTTCCAATAAGATCAGGGATGAGACAAGGATGTCCATTATCACCACTATTATTCAATATAGTACTAGAAATGTTAGCTGTAGCAATTAGAGAAGATAAGAAATTGAAGGAATTAGAATAGGCAAAGAAGAAATTAGAATAGGCAAAGAAACTCTTTGCAAATGATATGATGATTTACTTGGAGAATCCCAGAGATTCAAGTAAAAAATTACTTGAAATAATAAATAATTTCGACAAAGTTGCAGGTTACAAAACAAGTCCACACAAATCTTCTGCATTTCTATATATTAGCAACAAAGCCCAACAGCAAGAGATACAAAGAGAAATCCCATTTAAAGCTAGGGTAGACACTATAAAATATTTGGGGGACTACCTGCCAAAACAAATCCAGGGAGTATATGAACACAATTACAAGACACTTTTCTCACAAATAAAGTCGGATCTAAATAAGTGGAAAAACATCAGTTGCTTGTGGGTAGGCTGAGGCAATGTAATAAAAATGACAATTCTACATAAATTAATTTACCTTTTTACTGCCATACCAATCAAACTATCAGATAATTATTTTCTGGAGCTGGAAAAAATAATATCAAAATTCATCTGAAAGAACAAAAGGTCCAGAATATCAAGGAGACTAATAAAAAGAAATGCTAGAGAAGGTGGTCTAGCTCTACTAGATCTCAAATTGTATTATGAAGGAGCAATTATCAAAACTACTTCCTACTGGCTAAGAAACAGAAGGATAGACAAGTGGAATACACTAAGTACTAAAGACACAATAGGCAATGAATATAACAGTCTACTGTTTGATAAACCCAAGGACCCCAGCTTCTGGGACAAGAACTCACTGTACGACAAAAATTGCTGGGAAAACTGGATAGAAGTGTGGTAGAAACTAGGCATAGCCCAATGCCTGAATGCCTGATACCATACACAAGAATAAAGTCCAAATGGGTGCATGATCTAGGTATAAAGATTGATAGTATAAAGAAATTAGTGGAACAAGGAATAGTGTATTTATCAGATTTATGGAGAAGGAAAGAAGTTTTGGCTAAAGAAGAGATAGAAAGCATTATGAAGTGCAAAATGGATAATTTTAATCACATTAAACTAAAAAGTTCTACAATCAAACCCAATGCAACCAAGATTCAGAGGGATGCAAAACAATAGAAAATAATTTTTGCAACTAGTGTCTGTGATAAAGGCCTCATTTCTAAAATATATAGAGAACTGAGTCAAATGTACAAGAATACAAGTCATTCCCCAATTGATAAATGGTCAAAGGATATGAACAGGTAGTTTTCAGAGGAAGGAATTAAAGATACCTATAGTCATATGAAAAAATACTCTAAATCACTATTGATTAGAGAGGTGAAAATCAAAACAGCTCTGAGATACCACATCACACCTATCAGATTAGCTAACATGACAAAACAGCAAGATGACAAATTTTGGAGAGGATGTGAAAGAGTTGGAACACTAATTCATTGTTGTTGGAGCTGTGAGCTGATCCAGCCATTCGGGAGAGCAATTTGTAACTATACTCAAAGGGCTGCAAAAGTGTGAATACCCTTTGACACAGCAATACTGCTTCTAAGACTGTATCCCCAAGAGATCATAAAAATAGGAAAGGGTCCCACATGTACAAAAATATTTATAGCAGCACTCTTTGTGATGGCCAAAAACTGGAAATCCAGAAATCAAGGGGATGCCCATCAATTGGGGAATGGCTGAATAAATTATGATATATGAATGTAATGGAATATTATTGTGCTATAAGAAATGATGAACGTAAAACTTCAAGAGGCCTGGAAAGACTTACATGATCTGATCCTGAGCAAAAGGAGCAGAACTAGAACTTTTTACACAGCAATGACTGGAGTGTGCGAGAGTTTTCTGGTAGACATGGAACTTCATTGCAATGCAAGGATTTAAAAAATTCCCAGTGCTCTTTTAAGGCAAAATACCTTTCACATCCAGAGAAAGAAATGTGTAATTCAATCATAGAATGTAGCAGATCATTTTCTTTTATGTTATATTTTGGTTTGTCACAAGATTTCTCTCGTTCATTTTAATTCTTATGCACAACATGACTATGGTGAAAATGTATTTAATAGGAATGTCTGTGTAGAACTTATACAAAATTGTATGCCATCTCAGGGAGGGAGGGGGCATAGAAAGGAGGGGAAAAAATCTAAGTTATATGGTAGTGATTGTAGAACACTGAAAATAAATTTTTTAAAATGTCAAAAAAAAGAATTCTTGTCATAACCTGAATATGATCTAGGTCACAAAAATACATACATCCAAACATCATTTAGTCTACAGGAAACCAGAATAAGAATCCCTTCTACCACCAGTCTGACAAATGGTCATCCAGCCTTGACTTAATTACTTCCAATGAGTGGGAACTGACTACTCCCCAATGCAGGTCATTCCATTTTTGAACAGATCTGATTTTATGGAAGATTATCTTCTCTCCTTTCACCAAGTCTAAATCTATGTCCTTGCAATTTCTGCCCATTCCTTACTTAAGGAAACTAATATACACATAGTCAACTATCCCAATTATTCTTATACCCTCATCTGGTGTTTTTCCTCCTCTTTTTACTTTTTGAAAAACAAAACTACAGAAAATAGTGAAGAATCTCTCTCCATTTTAATAATCACCACCTAATTTCTCTGTAGAATTCCAAATTTCTCTAATTCAGTCCTCAAATGTAGTTATCTCTCAACATAGGTTTTCCTGTAATAATATTGCACATTTCTACAGTACTTTACAGTTTACAAAGTACTTTTCTTCCCAAACTTTGGGGGTTAGATAGAGCAAATATTACCGACCTCCCCCACTCCCTCCATGTTAGAGATGAAGAAACTGAGGTGCATAGAGTCAAAATTCTGAGCATCATAGACAGGACAGAAAGCATCTTAAGTTCACATAATTTAACATCCTCTTTTACAACAACAATAGTAATAGCCAGTATTTACATGGTGCTTAAAGGTTTGCAAAATGTTTTTTGATGCATTATCTATATTTATCTTCCCAAGGAATCTGTTATATAGGCATTATTATTACTTAGATTTTACAGACAAGGAAACAATTGCTCGGATTCATGTGATTTGCCCAAGGTCACATAGGTATTATTAATCGATCTCAAATCTGTTTACTCCAAATTCAGCAAACTTTACAATGAACCAAGCTTCAAGGTCACCCATGGTATTAATCTAATTCAGTTCAATTGAATATTTATTAAATACCTATTACATGCAAGACACTCTACTGGGCTATATTGGGACTCAGAAGCATGTCTTCTACCTCCCAGGTTAAATCTAACCTCACTCAAGAAAATTTCCTTTCATAACCTTGGAATTGTTGTTGCTTTGCTTTTTGGACTGGATTGATTTTCTTGGAGTGTGTGTGTGTGTGTGTGTGTGTGTGTGTGTGCGTGTGCATGTGTGCACGCATCTTTTCTGTGTTTATGTTCTTGTCATTTATGTTTGATCACAGGCGATAATGCCAGGGACTGTTTTCTTAATTAAACTTATAGATAAGTGCACCCAAAGGCTACTGCTATGGGCCCAGCTAATAGATTAAAAATAAATAAATAATGATAAAGAGCCATGCCACTTAAATAGCAGGCTTCCAGGCTTCCTGGGAGATGTCTTCTATGCACTGCCGAAAGCATTAAAAGGATTAAGGCAATTTAATTAGAGCTAGAGCAAACCTGAAATTTCTTACCCATATGACTTCTCCCAGTGGGAGGCTCCCCTCATGTACCTACTTTATCTATGGGTGGAAATTTAGGGAGAGAGCCAAGTTGCCAGTACTTCACCTCAGCTGTTAAGTCCATAAATCTTTGGGAAATAGGGGATTTCTCCAATGTGGATTTGTGGTGACATTTTCCTACTGGCAAGAACAAGAATTGCTATGCTTTTAAGAACCCTGAAGTTAGAATGCAGAATTTCATTCTAAACCCTGGCAATTATAAATTGTCTATTTCATCCAAATGTTACCTTACCAAAGACAAATTCAAGTTAATGTACTGATGCTTTTATCACCATTACCTTAAAAGTACCTGGTGACTACTTGTTGGTTGACTTAGGATAATCAACCCAGTGGACTATACCAAGCATGCCTCGGTCTTAAAAAGGAGCACCATATTCCCAGGAGCATAGGGTCAGCCTCATATTAAGTGGCAGTTCATGGAATCACATAATCTCAGACTTGGAAGGGGTCTCAAGGTCTCATAGTCCAAAGAAATCCTGAATATGAATTATTTTTACAATAGACCCAACAAGTAGCCAACCAACGTCTTCAGCTCTAATTGTTAGATAAATTTCCTCACATCAAATGTAAATCTCTTCCTTTTTCATTCTGTCCATTTCTCCTAGTTAAGTCCATTGGTACCAAGAAACACATCTAATTCCTTTTATACTGTACAAGATGGCACTCCAAGTATGTGAAGGTAATGATCATATGCTTCCCAAAGTTCTCTTCTCTAGGCTAAAAGTTCACATTTCCTGCAACTGATCTTCATATAGGGTGATCTCTAGTCCTCTCACCATCTTAGATACTATTCTGGATTTGTCCTAGCAATATTTTTCTTTTTTTTAATACATTTTAAAATATTATTATCCAATTGCAACTCAACAAATCCAACACATTTTCTTTACAGAAATAAGTCAAGGACCTATGATTTTGTCTACCAGCCCACATTTCAATCCATTTCTAATCTAGAGCCTTAGAGACTTTCATGAGACTCTGAGAAGCTTACTTTGACTTCAAGCTTTACTCACTGTGAAGCTACTTCTATACATTTATGTCTTTAAATACTTGTAAATTACAAGTACTGCCACTGGAGTGAAGGGAGGTGAGCTGAAGTCTCAGTGATGCTGATTATTTGTGTGACTTTTGACAAGCCTCTTAGCCTCTCTCAAACTGTTTGATTATCTGTAAAAATAACATGGGTAAAGTAGGTAATCTATAAGGTCTCCTTTAACTCTTTTAAGTGGGTGGTTCCATAAAATTTAAGTAATTGTCCATAAAATAAGCTTTAGGGCAGGTATGTAGTATTAACAAACCAGTTATAAATTTAAAGGATTGGACCATAATGGCTTGGATTGAATATTTCCAATAGGAGCTGAAGTTTGGCTGCAGTATACTTTGCCTGATTAGTTGTGTGATATTCTGATGTTTCCAACATTCCATGGAAAGTATTTTCAGAGACCTGCTTTTCTTCAAAGCACTGTCTTTTAGGTATCATCTAGGTTCTTCTCCTACAAATTTACTTCTTTTGTATTTAAAAAAAAAAGTTCCACAAAAGATAATGTTAATTTCAGGGTTTTTTGGTTTGTTTTAGGGAGCTTCTGCCTGCCTTTTCAATTTCTCCAAAATCTCTTCTGAAGTTGTGGATGCCAAAACCTTTACCATTTTTTCATGAGATTCACCACTCTTATCTAAGATAACATCACTCTTCCTAAGTTCCGACTTTGGAAAGATACCCACAGAGTTCTACATCAGACCCTGCTTCTGATGGAGGTGTAACAATAGCTACACTTAAGTTCTCAGCTGTCACATCTTATGGCATTTTGTTTGGAGGTAGTTTTGGCATGAATTGTATTGTGATGGAACCACTCTAATCAACTAACACAAGTCCAGTGGGAGGAAGTGATTTCACTGGCTCCTTATTCCGACCTTTTCCCTTCTTGGACATCCCTGCACTGGAAGTGAGCCTGGCCTCCACTGCCTTGGTGCCTACCCAGCCCCATCGGCCCAGTGACAGATGTAGAGCATGGGAGACCAGGTCTTCTCTGCCTGGAAAAAAGAACTGGGACTCGGTGGGGTGGCCCTCCCTGGAAATATTTTTCAAAGAAAGAATGAATGAAAAAATGTTTGTGGAATGCTTACTATTTTCCAACCACTATACTAAGTACTGTGGATATAAATACAAAAAACATTAATTGAAAACATTAAGTATTAATTGTATAGTAGCTGAATTTCACAAACTATTTAAATGAATAGATCCAAAGAATAGTCATTAAAAAGAGATAATGTTGATGTAGGGGGAGGCCAATAATGGATGGTTCCAATGATTTGTCCTTAGTGCTGCTCTTTTTAAGATTTTTATCATTGACTTGATAGGAGGGTCAGATGATATGTTCATAGATAGCACAAAGTGGGTATAGATAGCTCACATATTAAATGGTAGAATTAAAAGTAAAAAAAAAATCTACAAACTAGAACATCAAATAAGGTGAACTAGATGAATACAAATTCCTTCACTTGAATTCAGAAAATCAATTCTACAAATTCAAGATGAAGGAGCCATGGTTAGATGGCAATGCATGTAAAAAAGATAAACAAAGATATGGAAGGCTTTATCATACTATAATCTCAATATGATCCAACAGTGTGAGATAATAAAGCATTTAATGCAATCTTATGTTGCCATGTAAAAATAGGCTATCATTAGCATTTTAAAGCACCTACTATGTGCCAAGAATTGTGCTAAGCACTGGAGATACAAAGGAGGCATAAAGCAATCTCTACCCTCAAGGAGCTCATAGTCTAATGGTATACAGAACGAACAAAATAATATTCAACTCAGTTCCCTAAGAAGGACATTGACACATCCAGAAAAAAGGTGATTGGACTTGGGAAGGACCTCAAGAACATGCTATAGCCCAGATTCTTATAGTCTCACTAACCACTGTTGGTTCTTTGCTAGCCCTCTAGTCTTGTCCTTCCCCCTGAGCTTCATGAATGTTCTGCTCTACCAGAAGACCTAAGGTCTATTTGTTTTGTCTGTTTTCTTATGTAGAGACTGATACCAGTCTTCCCTCTCTTCCTTCTTTCCACTTTGCTTATCTGCATTTCAGACATGTGGCTTCCCGGATATCTCTTCCCAACTTAAAATCCATCAGAAGTTTGGGGATCTTTGGGTAAAGGCAGCGTCCCCCAAATGGGAGCCTCATTTAGGCTCACTTGATCTCCATAGCAGTTTATCTGGTGAGATTACATGTATGTTACCTAAAAGTCAGAGATGTGAAGTTACTTGACCTTCGTTAAAGAACTAAGTAAATGTGAAACATAACATTGAAAGACAGGCTTTCTGACTGTAAGTGAAGGGTTCCTTTAATATAAGATGTATAGGTAGTGGTCCCAATGTATCCTGCCTTAATCAAATCACTTTTGTGTTCAGTTCTTGCTATCACACTATAGGAAGGAACTTGAAAATAACTGAAAGATGTACACAAGAAAACAAAATTTTCCCATCTATGGCACAAGTGAAGGAGTTAAGGTCTTTTAACCTAACTAAAAAAAGGTATTAGAAGGAACACAAACCTACCAATGATAACTGTAAGATCTACTTTGTAGAGAAGAGACTTGACTTGTTTTGCATGGCTCCTAAAAGTAGAACTTATAAGGAGGCAGATTTTGATTTAACATAAGTTTGAATGTGAGATGTGTACACCCTGTGTAATATATGCTATAGAGACAACCAGGTGGTGCAGTGGATAGAGTGGTAGCAGGGTGATCTGAATTCAAATCTGACCTTAAGTACTTACTATCTGTGTGATCATAGGCAAGTCACTTAGCCACTGTTTGCTTCAGTCTCTTCAACTATAAAATGGGAATAAAAATAGCAGCTACCTTACAGGTTGTTGTGAGGATCAAATGAGATATTGGAAAGTGTTTAGCAAAGTACCTGGTTCATAGTAAGTGCTATTATAAATGCATATTTCCTTCCCTTCCTTCTTCATTATACAGGAAATCCAAGTAGATAAGGAAGATGTTGGTAAATGGAAGGGTGGATACTTTTAGGCTAACTTGGAGAGGCAACAATGATTGGTAGAATTGTTTTTACTACATATCTAAAGGGAGCAAAAACATCTTTTTTTTACAGAATGCTTGGTCATCTTGAATAATAGTGGCTCTGATAAGATTCTTTTGGGACAACCATTAAGATAAGTGCAGTTTGTGTACCAAAAATTGCTGAAGAGGATGAGAATTGAGGGATAGTCTAGATAGGGCAAGAGAACCTATACCTTTGAGGCCACATGTGACCTTCCAGGTCCTCAGATGCATCCCTTTGACTAAATCCAAACTCCATAAAACAAATCCTTTCATTAAGGGAATTTTTTTCTGTGAAGTACAGATTCAGTCAAAAGGTGCACTTGAGGACCTAGAGGATCACATGTGGCCTTGAGGAGGCAGGTCCCCCCCTCTCTGGCTCTAGACCCTCTAGGTTAAATCAACATATAACCTAACACTAGTTTACTTCAGGGCAAGGTAAGTATAGAGGATGGTAAAGTGTATGACAAAAAAAAAAAAGGAGGTTTACAGTTAGGAAATGAGAGTTGCTCAATTCACATGCATGTTTACACATATGTATACCTACACACATGCATATGTGCAGGTGAGAATAAATGCATATATATACAAAGATAGATAGATACAACTGTGTAGATATATCTTGAGAATTGCTCCTTTAGTGCCCTCACAGTTGTGTTATGTCCAGTGTAATTATATACTAATATCATATATTATATATATACATATCTAATATATATATACATATAATCACAATACAACACACATACATATACTTACATATATACTTGTGCATGGATCTATGCTGGAGGGCACACAACTCTGAAGATATTGAATTTTCAGTTCTCAAGAGAGCTGAAAAAGTAAACAATAGCAAACATTTGCCAAAAAAATTTAAATATATTTTTTAATAAAGATATTTTAGAAAATCCCAATATTCCATGTATGTCTATTCTCTCAGCATCAAAATCTTCACAAGAATATTCTACCTAGGTATTCTAGATGAAGAGATGAGTGAAAAAGGTAGACTTTCCATGAATGATGCTGCAGAGTAGAAAAGATCTTTAGTCATGAAACTGATGGCAAGGTGTAGAGAAGTCCAGGTTCTATTAAACTTATTGTTTGTTGGCTTAAAAATATACTTATTTATCTGGGTAAAATATATCATTAAAGTCTCTTCTTTAACCAGAGTTCTCCCATGTATATTGACAAATCGTGCAATATTTTTTCAAAGACCTAACTACAAAGATAAACTTGATAGACAGATTTTTGGTTATTAATATTGAATGAGGCGTTAAAATAGGGGATATGTACTTAACAAAAATGTTTGCTACTTTCATGGAGATTGTATGGCACAGAGTCCAAATAAAAGAAGTCTTCTAGATGTTTATTTTTTACACGTAATAGAGTACCAATTGCATTGTCTCAAAACAATGTGGATCCTTCCAAATGATATTCACAATCACTTAGAGAAATTTGCCTTCACTATCCACATAGAAACAAAAGAAAACAAACAAGAACCAAGCTGATGAAAAATATCTTTTATCAAGTCTGATACAGAGTATGATAGAACTAATTTTTCAGTCCATACAGGCTAATTTAAATATCAGGGTTACAATTGCCAAGGGATAAAGAGTTGAAGTTGGAAATATGAAACCTTGAGTTCAAATCCTGCCTCAGTTTAAGACTGGTTCTGTGACCCTAGGCAAGTCAAATGAGCTGAGGTGGCCTCTTGCATAAAATAAAGTAGTTAGACTAGATGGTTTCTGTGGTTTCTTCTAGCTCTAAGATCTATGATATTATAGATTTGGATAAAAACTTCAAATGGACAATGAGCTAGAACCAGAACTGAGAACCAAAAAGACAGCATGTTTCATTTTCACTAGGAAATTATACAATGATTTCAGTGAGGTCAGGATTTTCTTTGGGGGAAAAAAAATCTGTGTTTTTAACATAAATGTCCTTCTAGTGATACTGCCTGACTGCAAATCATACAATATCATAGTCTCTGAAAAGCTGAAGTTGCAGGTCATCTGAATACATGGTGTGTGGGAGTAGGGTGTAGATCATTGCCATTGAAAAACTTGATATTCTAAAAGATATCACCAGAGAGGTGTATGGTAAGAGAAGGTGTTGTGGTGGTCATTTAACAAGAGCAAATTAATGGAATAAGTAACAGAGATCTCATTGCCCCCACTGAAATCCATGTAGTAGCAAGACATCAAAGGCAGGAATTCTTAACTTTAAAATTATATATATATATATATATATATATATATGTATATATATATATTAACTTTAAAATGATATATATATATAATTGTATTTCAATGTAATTAGCTTTCTTTGTAATTGTATGTATTTAATTTTCTACCTTGAAAAATACTTTTGGAGAAAATCCACAGGTTTCACCAAATTGCCAAAGGAGTTCATGATGCAATATATATGTGTGTGTGTGTGTGTGTGTATACATATATGTGTGCATATATATATATGTGTGTGTATACATGTATGTATGTATGTATATATTATATGAGAGCCCCTGAGGTTATGGTAGGTTTTGGCATTTTGACTGGAGTCTCTTACGACTTTATGGGAGGACGTGGGAAAGTAGTCCAACAGGAACAGAAGGTGTGGATAGACTGTGTCAGTGCTGGAGCTCTGGGAGGGAGTAAATACCTTGAAATGATGCCTGATCTCATCAGTATTGATAAACACAACTGGAGGATTTCTACAGCTTTCATGACAAAGTCTTCTGAGGAGACATGCTTTTCAGTTTGATGAGTCTTCTGATTAAGTAGAAAGAGAACTAGGACTAGGAATTGGCAGATACCTGAGGAAAATCCCTCCTTCTTTCTAGGATTCAGTTGTTGCTGTTGCTAAATCATTTTTCTGTCGTATCTGATTTGCCATGACGCCATTTGGAATTTTCTTGGCAGAGACACTGGAGTGGTTTGCCATTTCCTTCTCCAGCTCATTTTACATCTGAGGAAACTGAGGCAAACAGTTAAGTGATTTGTTCAGGGTCATATAACTAGTAAATCTGATACCAGATTTGAACTCATGAAGATGAATCTTTCAGATTCCAAGCCCAGTGTTCTATCCACTGTACAACCCAGCTGCACCTGGTTTTCAGTTACTTTTGTGTTAAAATGGCAGTGTTGGACTGTAGTGATGTCAAACTCAAATATGAAACAGGTCCCTGTGGGCCTTATATTGACCTCGAAAACCATAAACTAACAATATGTGGTATCATATTTTTCTTTATTTTGTTCAATATTTCTCAATTACATTTTAATCTGGTTCCTGTACTTGGGATTTTTTGCTCAACCATTTGGAACTTTGGACTCATGATCTCTAAGGTCCCTTCCGTTTAATCCCTGTTGTATTATAGTCTGGCATTTTATATTTCAATGATATTTCAGCTCTCACATTCTAAATTCTTTGTTCTAAGGTTTCCATCATCAGTTATTGTCTGTTATTTTGACTTTTGGCATTTCCATGGTTAGGCTATGACTTTACCTTGAAGAGATCACACCTTAGCTGACTTACATCTTCTTTATGTACAATTATACACAATAGCAGCATGTGACAGAGAATATCAGTTGAAATCAGGTAGATGTAGGTTTCAATCCCACCTGTGACAAACCTGCTGCCTGACCCTGGGCAAGTCATTAAACATCTCTGATCCCTAGTTTCCTCACCTGTGAAATGGAGATAATAATAGCAGTCACCTCAAAGAAGTACTGAGAGATTCAATTTAGACAATGTAAGTAAGTGCTTTGCAAACCTTAAAGTGTTATATAAATGTTAGCTATTATCATCTCACTTTCAAAAAAATTAAGCAGTTTAAGAATCTATTTCACATTTAAAATGGGGTGATTAAAAATAAAAGCAGAATCCAAAGGAATTCAAAAGGGCAGAAAAATAAATGATATCCAGATTGGACATGAACCAACTACTACAGTGAAACACTAACTTTTAGTTCTGATTTTTCTAAGAGCTAAGATGAAAAACTTAGTGCAATAACAGTTCTCACTTCCTGATAAAAGAGAACATAAATGAGTCTGGAGAACACATTACGAGGGATTGGGTGTGCTTGTTTAAATGTGGTAGAACCCCCTGATAGACACCACCAGAGCAAGAGCCTGAGGAAATTGGAAATTGATTGTGGTGATTGAGGGGGTAAGAGCACAGAGTCAGTCAATCAGTGCACACGGATTTATTAAGCATATATGTATGACACAATATACCAAACCCTGAGGATGGGAAGAAAGGCAGAAATAGACTCTGTCCATAAGGGCTCACATTTTAAAGGGAGAGAGACAGTACACAAGAAACTATGGACACACAGAATACACAAGACCTGGAGGTGATATCAGAGGGAAAGTGCTAGTAGTGACTGGAAATAGGAATAGAGCAGTAGGAAGGATGTATTTCAGAAAATGAGACATGAGTAGAGTCTAGAAAGAAAACAGAGGAAGCCAGGAAGTGGAGATGCATGTGGAGAATATTCCAAGGGGAAAAATACCATGTATGATAACAGCAATAAAACCGTGTGGTTGAATCACAGTATGGAGGGGAATAATTGTAAGAAGACAGGAAAGATGGAAACCAAGTTGTAAAATGATTCAAAAACCAGGAGAATTTGATACTTGAACCCAGAGCTAACAAGGAGAGACTGGTGCTTATTGAGAAGGGAAATGATATGGTCAGACAAATGCTTTCAGAAGATCCCTTGGCAGCTGAGAAGAGGATGGTCTGTAGTAGGTAGACAATTGGAGCAGATAGACAAACCAGCAGAACACTGCAATAGTCTATGTGCCAAGTAATAAAAGCCTACCCTAGAGTGATGGAAGTATCAGAGAGAAGGGGATGTATCAGAAAGATTAGGTAAAGGTAGAAGCAACTGGACAACACTGAGTCTAGCACCATTGCCAGCATATTATGCTGCCACTGAGAATCGAGAGAGTGTATTTTTAAAATAGTATAAGAAACTCAGCCAAATGAAGCGACTTGATATGGCAAAAACCTTACTAGAATTGGATTCAAGAGCCCTGGATTAGAAATCTAGTTCCTCATGTTATTATCAATATGATCTCCAACTACCCATTTTTGGATTACCATTCCTTGTTTTAAGTTGTCAATATGCACCCTTGAGGCTTTTAGTGTTTTAAGCATTTCCTTTGTGTAGAAGAAATATCTGTCCTCTGACTGATCTACTGTGTACATTGAGTATATTTCTAGAAGGGATGCTGATAATCACTTTGAAGGAGATCCCAGATATCAATCATAGTCAGGAATGTGTTGGTAAATGTTTAACAACCAGCTTTCAGGGGAAAATGTATCCATGATACATATTTAATATAGATTATTGACATTCTCTGGATTAGTTTCTTAAGTCTAGAAATCGACAAAATGATAAAGCAAGCCATGTTATGTTATATACCATTTGCTAATTCCCCAAATGTAATAAATGCTCATATTGAAAACTGAACAATATTCTCTGGGAAGGTGGGTAGAACCATCTGCCAAGACAATGCTGTAAGATTTTTCCTCTAGCTCTTTGGTGCAGGGGTGTAAAGAGTCAGAGACCACAAAAAATGTCTCAATCCCTGTTTTTTAGAGACTTTGTTTCCCTTCTTACATAAGGACTGAATTAACCTTTCTACTTGATTCCCAGAGCTGGGGTCTGTTAGGAGGCAAGGGCACCCTGTGCTGTGTGGTTAGTAGGATGCTGGCAGTAGTCAGTTGCTTTTGACTGGATGGACCTATACATGCTTCTGTGTACTTCCAACCCATACTTGCATGTAGTAGTGGGAGAATCTATACAGATACATTCTGGTCATCACTTTTTTAAAGAGAGAGAATAATTAATATCTACCCAAGGCTATACTATCAATTTTTTTTTCACCAAAACTTTTACAGATAATGAACTAAAGTGAATTGTGATAAGTGTTTCCTAGAGATTATGCTTTTGAGATAATAAATCTTGGAAATCCTTCCTTTTTCTCACTAGGCAAGATACAATCACCTCATGGCAATAATTTTTGCAACCAAAACATAGGTTAGTAAGGTGAATTTGGTGTTCATTAACATGATGTAATTGCACTATTGAAATGAACCTCATAGGTCATCTATTATTGTTTCTGTGACCCAAAGAATCAATTAGGTTAAAGCTATTCCTTAAAATATCCAGTGAAAGGAAACTCTCTCTTTTCCAAAGCAAATCCAAGACACTTTTTTTTAGTTACAATGGTTACTTAGTTCTCCTTCCCTGTGTAGATGTATAGTCTTTTTCTCAAGTTGAACCAAAATCTGCCTCCTTCTAAATTCCACCCATTATCCCTAGTTCTTCTCTCAAGGAGTAAGAAAAAAAATATTTAAACCCTCTTCCACTTGCCAACCTTACAAGACAATACAACACTGGATGCCTAATCACACACTAAGTATATATAAGTTAAGTATACCAAATAGATTAAAATAATCTTGAAGAAGAGGATGAAGCTGAGAACTTACAGTGTGGAAGGGGGCTTAAAATTTATGTTTTCCACTTCTCTTGTTTTATCCCTCATACTTTATAGTGAGAGAAATGATTATTAATAGTCAATGATTTGGGGAGATTCAGATTCCTGATCCTCACCCCCTTTTTAGTCCTTGTTTCAGGACCTCAGTCTCTGAAGATTAAGCTAAACTTTTTCTATATCTAGACCCTATCCATAAGGGGCAGCCATTGTATTCAACTCAGGTCTGTGGGAATACATTTTTTTGAATAGATTGTCCAATTTGGAGGTAAATTTAGAATTGAGTGACATAATCAAAGTTCAGGTCCAGCCCTTCATTGTTATATTGGTTTTCTCTTATTGTTAGCCAATCACAGTTTATTGTTACCCTTGGAAACCCCCCTCTCCCAATGGGCATATTAGCTATGAGCCTACCAGCATGTTTGCCTTTGGCTTAAGAGAGACAGTCAAATGACCATACTTTTATTAAAATGCTGGAATAATTTAAAAAATGATTACATTAATCATAAGTTATATCTCAGAAACCTTATTAAATGTCACAATAGCATTCCTATATTTCCAAAACGCTTTCGTCAGAATTACTTCATGAGATAGATATGAGATACAAATGGAAAAACTGACACACTCGAGAGAAAATTGATATGACACACTCAAGGTCACAAAACTAGGAAATGGAAGATCAGTGTCTTTATGGAACTCATTGATTTTTACTTCCAGTTCAGTGTTGTTTCCATTAGATGATGTTGATGACGTTGATAGGTGCTTGACTTTCAAATTAATAATTGCTTTTGAATATAAATGAGAAGATAGCATTTCTTGGCCAGATTGGGTTTTAATTTTTTTGTTTTGTTTTTTTGGAGAGCTTGAAACCAAATGGAATTAATTCAGTTTAATTGGTTGTGATCATTGTGTTCATGTAGAGAAGTTGTCAAGAGATTGTTTTTTGTGGGTCATCCCTTCTCAAAGGACATTTTCAATCTCAGGATTCATCAGTATAGCAGTAGATTATTTATAGGTATCAGGTGAATTCACTATAATTATCCAAATATCTGGTCATATTATTTCATTTTTCTCAGAAAAGAAGAAACAGGAAAATATTATGTCTACAGGTTGAGTATACTGAATGAGAGGCTTTGGACTCAAAATTCCAGGGTCCAATTCCTGGATCTGTTATTTACTAACTGTTGTGATTTGGGGTAAGATACAACTCAGCATTTTAGTTTCTTCATTTGTAAAATGGGGTTAAACTGGATAATGCTACAATACCTTGTTCAGTTATGCTGGAATTTTTATTCTGTAGAAATATGTTATAACCAATTTTATGTTCAATAAACCCAATTCCATTCATCATGTATCTTGAATTTCATTTTCTAGTTCTTCAGTCAATATTTTCAATGGACATTTCCAGAGCTTTCATTAGGAATCCTTAAATATGAGTTTTCAAGTAGGGTTATAAATAACATCTGAGAGTAACGATTAGATAAAAACAAGCAATACCCTATTCTAGCATCCATTGGATTTATAATTCTGTAATCTGTCCGTGTCCATTATTTCACATGGCTACGATAAGAATTCAGTATCATTTTGATTTTATTAAACAATAGAATTACATCATTACCTTATACCCAGTCTCTGGTCCACTACAATAACTAGATCTTGAGGTTTTAAGAACAAAGGTGCCTGAATATAGGTACAACAGTTCTCAATCACCTCTGGTTTTCTTCCACTCTAGAAAATGAAATGTTTAGAGGGAGCAAAAAGATATATTTTTTTTTATCACAGTCATTTAAAGAAGTGATTTATTTAATGTAAAAAAAAGATCAACAGTTTTCATATTCTACTGATGACAAAATACAACCAATTCTCGATCAAGTCATAGAAAAATCCTATTATGTAGTTCATCACATCCAGAATGACAAGACCTGCTACAAAATATGATTTATGTGTATATTCAACATTTGTTTTTAGAGCCAAAATGACTTTGCTCTTAATTTGTTGAGACTAAAATGATCTCTACTTAATTCTATTTAATTAGCTCTTCTTAATTCCATCTAATAATGCTGTTATACACAAAACATTTGCCATGCCTTGTTTTTTTCTGCAAAATTTCTCATCAATGCCCTTAATTACCTACTGACATCACTATCTTGTTGTTGTGGACTTTCACACATTCCTGTGTACAGCATGGCTCATAAAGTCTAATGAGAATAAGTTCATTAAATTAATCCCAATAATTAACAAACTTGCTGCCTGCTTCTCAGATGTCTAATTTGTGACACAAACTTGGCAACAGTTTTCAGCTGCAGAAGCAGGGATTGCATCCAAAAAACCTTTTTAAGAGAAGAGAAGATTCATCTTCATTAGAATTTCATCGTTGGATTTACAATCCGTTGCTGATCTCTATTAACAAAGAGGCACTTCGGCAGTTAAAAAAAGGAAAAAAAAAAGAAAGAAAATGACCAAAAAGGAGTGAGTGAGTTCATGAAGGCAATTTTTCTTCTCATGAAGCTGTCTTTTTTTTTTTTAACTAAAGAAGAAAATCACAGTTTGGTTTCATATCAGCATAATTCCACTGAATGGATTTAACTCTTGAAGTAATCCAACCTTTCCAACATGTAAATAACATTTTCAAATACCTTTACTAAAATGAAATTTCAAGGACTTTTATTTTGATTTGTAATGATATAAAGAAAGTACATAGAAGCCTGACTTCTGAGAGTGCCATTAGACTGTGGGCTCTTTGAGCATAGGGATTTTTTTTAAACTTTGTAAATCCAGTCCCTAGCAAAGAGCTTGATCCATGGTAGGTACTTAAGTGGTTGTTGATCAACTGACTCAGTGCTGCCTTTTTGCCTAATAGAAGTGCACTTCATGTCATCTGATCACAGTATTTAAAGTTTGAAGGGACCTAAGAATTCATTCTAGTCTAATATCCTTATTATATAATAGAAAGATCTTTATATGTTTACTCAAGTATACTTTGAATTCTTGGAATCTCATTGTGAAAAATCTGCATATCAAAATCTATTAGCCAGCTTAGTAGCTAAACCTTTCTATTCAAGCCACCATCACAAAAAGGCTGTTTGACTAACAATGGAGAATTTTCTTTCATATTTGGTCTGTCCAGTGAGAAACTCAGGGAATAGATGTTTCTGTTTTGCGGAGGTTGTCTGATTATTCTAACCTTATTTGATATGGCATATTTCGGGTGAGAGAAAAATGGAGTTTTTAACATGGAATTTGTTGACCTCCAAGGTGTCTATGAATAGATTTCAGGTCATATGTGAACTTTGAAGAAAAGTTTATTTCTCTATTTTTACTAAAATCTAACTAAAATTTAGTGTTTTCTTCCATTAGAAATGTAAGCAATAAATATTATTCTGTTAACAGTCCCCAGGTTTCACGGGACTGTCAAAAGCATCCAACACACACACAGACATACACAATGTTAAGTACTATTTATGTTGAGGATATGATATTAATTTTCCTGTTGTTTCTCAATCTAAATGGGGCATAATAGAGCCTTGAAGGCTCCCCTCAAACAATGTGTTTCCTGCATACATTTTAAAATGAAACGAAATTGTATAACCAATGAGAAGAGAGATTTTTTTTTAATGATAGGCTGAGCACTGACAATAAGCCAATCATAAAACAGGAAATGCAGCATATTCTTGCCAAAGGTGTTTGCCAGAATATCAGAAAATTACAAAAGCAGAATTTATGGTCTACACAGCAAAAATAATGGGCAGAATAGAAAAGAATTGAATCATCATTGGCAACCATCAAGGAAACAAAAGAGAGTACAATAGGTTGGGGATGCAAATATGAGAAGTGAAGAACAATCTAGAATAGAAATAAAAAATCCATGACATTAAAAGAAAAATGCCCACTATCCAATCAGAACATACTGATCTTGAAACAGGATATGTGGAAACAACAATTGATCATGTCGCCAAGAAAAAAAAAACCATGTTAGGACAAAAAAACATGAACAATATAATTCAAGAAATAATGCAAGAAAACTGCTCAGAATTTTTGAACAGAGAAAATGAAATATCTATTGAAAGCATTCATATATTACCTCCAGGAAAAAAAAAAGATTGCAAGGGAATTTAAGAACAGTGGAAAAATATATGATTGGTATACATACGCTATTAATAATTTCTCCACAAAAAGTGACGTTAGATGCCATAGACATCAATATGCGATAGACATATAGAACTGAAAAAGGGACAGATTGATCATTTCTTGATGATACATGATAAAAAGAATAGCTTATGTTCTAGTTTGGTCCAATTGAAGATATTAAAAAAAAAAAAAGATGGATCCTCTGTGAAAGATTTATGGAAGGATATAAATAGGGATATCACAAGATGAGAAAGTTTAGGAGGGAGGGGTTACAATCTAGATTAATGGAAGACATAATCATATCTATGAAATTATGGCTCTATGAAAGTATCAAGATTTTAGAAATTGGAGGAAAATATTTACGCTATAAGCTTAAGTGATTTTACTCCTATTACAATCCCAAACTCTAATATAGCCCCAAGATTGAAAACCTTGCTAGATACATAAGTGATCAACTAAGAAGCATACTTGACCAATAAAGGGCCCAGAATATTGTATATGGTGGGGTTGGAGGGAAGGACTATTAATAATAATTGACATTTATTTGGTATTTTAAAGTTTGTCAAGCATCTTAGGAATGTACTCCCCTACTGTAATGGCAAGTAAAGTAGGATCTTTTGCTATTTTTGTTTTAGTATAATGCCTCTATTTGAATGTGATTAGGAGGATCTTTCCCACCTATTAATGGAACTGCCCATTGCAGGAAGCTTGATTAAGAGAGTTGTTTTGTAGGAGGGTCCCAAGTACCTTTTGTTTTTTCTATTGAGGCACTGGGTCAGAAGGTTATACCCTCTGATTCTAAAAAGTGCATAAATATTCTGAGACTGAGGTTTTACTTCAGAGCTTACTGTCTAGAAGTGTTTGGCCAGAGAAGGACTCTGGGAAGCAACAAAGGGACACCCTACCCCCCTCCCCACCGTCTTTGAGAAATCCCTTCCTGGTAAAGATGTATGTTAATGGTCAGATGTTTGGGAAGCATGTCTGTTGACTTTTGATTTCTCTGTATTTTCTTTGAAGTTCGGGGTGCTGATTCCCTTGAAATAGGTGAGTGATATATGTGCTTGGTTAAAGGGTGGATACATGTGCTTGATTAAAGTGATTATTAATCCCTCAAAAGATGCCTTTCCTTTTATGAATGCAGATCTAAGAATCTGTGATGGCAGATCCCCCTGTGGAGGTTGGGGTGCTTACTGATATACTTACCTTTCCAGAAAAAAGCTTGAACCAGCCTGAGAGCATTTACAAATTAGAATGGAAGAGAAGAGATGGGTTCATTCCCTTTTAAATATCTACCAACTCTTTTGTTCTTCCTATTCAGTGACCAAAAAGGAGTTTCTTCATCTTTTCAAAGCACAAACCCTTCTGTGCCTATTCACATGTGCCCTAGAATCCCCAGAAGCTTCCAAGGGAACTCTATGGGTACATTCTCATGAATGCTCCCTGGAGTTTTTCTCTTCCATCATTTATGACCAGAAGTACCAAGCTTCACCTTGTGATTGGGTTGGAAATAGAGAATATTCATACATGCTCTATATACTAAAATGAGCTAATGAATATATGCACCTGCTTCAATGGCTTATTCTCCATTAGTTAAATTTCCAATTATATTAGCAAAATAAAAGAAAACAAAACACATCTTCTCAATAATTACAGTCATCCAAAAGTGAATTGCTCTTGGAGGTAATAAATCAATCAATCAATATTTGTTAAGCTCTGACTGTGTGCCAGGCATTGTGCTAGGCATTGGGGATACAGAAAGAGGGAAACAATTCCTGCCCTCGAGGAGATTACAATCTAATAGGGAAATTTGGTTGGGATTTAAAGAAAATGGGGGAGATCAGTAGTTGGAGTAGAGGAAGAAGAATATTCTAGGCAAGAGGAACAGCCACAGAAAATGTCCGGAACCAAGAGATGGAGTCTTATTTGTGGGATGGTCAGGAAGCCAGTGTCAGTGGATTGAAGGGTACATGTAGAGAAGTAAGGTGTGAGAAAACTGGAAAGGTAGGAGGGGCTAGGTTATGAAGGGCTTTGGACGCCATGCAGAGTATTCTATATTTGATCCTGGAGTCAAAATGAAGTCATTGGAGTTTGTTGAGTTGGGGATTGGTGGTGGAGGTGACATGATTGAACCTGCACTTTAGAAAAATCATTCCAGAAGCTGAATGGAGGAAGAAAGGCTGTGAATAGAGACTTGAGGCAGGCAGATCCACAAGCAGGCTATTATAATCATTTAGGCATGCAGTAATGAGGGCCTGCATTAGAATCAGAGGAGAGAAGAGGACTTTTTCAGAAATGTTGCAAAGGTGAAAGTGATAGGTCTTAGTAATAGATTGAATATGGAGCTTGAGAGATAGTGAGTAATCCACAATGATTTGAGGTTGTGACTTTCCCATCACTGGAGGTCTTCTAGCAGAGGGTTAGTCTTTAGACCTTTTCCAGAAGAGTTTCCTCTTATTCCAGGTATGGATAGTCTACTGGATGGAACATAGAACTGGGAGTCAGGAAAACTGGTTTCCTATGCTAGTTCTGAGGCTCATATTTCTAATGTAATTGTAAACACTGTGCTTAACCTTCCTAAGTTTCATTTATTAGGTAAAAATATTTGTGCAATGTGTCTCATAGGGTTGGAAAGACCCATAAGAAAAGTACTTTGTAAACCTTTAATTACTATCTAATCCTTTGTCAATTCCAGTTCCAATCCAAGGATGTATTGGGTAGGGAAGAAACTGGAAGTAGAGAAACTATTAAGGAAACTATGGAAATAGTTCAGATGAAAGGCTTTAAGAACCTTTATAGTATCACGCTTTGCTTTGCTTCATGTCATGAAATTTAATGTAGTGCTGAAAGTACCAAAAGGTGTTGGACATTCCATTAGTTTATTCCATGGGTGCTTAGTTACAAACATGCTTGCAATTAGCATAGTCAAGTGTTCAGTCTTACACTGAACTTGTCAACTTTCCTTTCAGACTCAATCCTCCTCCTGACTTCCTGTCTCTGTTAAATGGGTAACATTACCCATCTAAGAGACTCAAGATCAAATCCTGGGAATGAATTTGAACTGTTCTCTCTCTCTTTCTACTTATTTAGTCAGTTACCTAGTCATGTTTGATTTCTACATTATGATCTCTTGCATTTCTCCCCTACTTACAACTTCCACTTAATCATCCTGGTAACTGGCCCTTAGAATCCTTCCTCTGGACTATTTTCCTTAATATCACAAATAGTCTCTCTACCTCCACTTTCTTCCCTACTCAATACATCCTTCACATGGATGGCTACCAAAGTAATTTTCTCAATCCATAGTTCTGATCAGATCCAAAAACCTTCTGCAGCTCCTTATTGTATGGAAGATAAAATACTTGAATAAAATCCAGCTCCAACTTGCTTTTCCTACCTTTACCTGTATTTTCTCTTACATTTACTCAAGTCTGATCATCATGACTCCTATCATTTCAAATTTTGCTGTCTTTGCTCATGTAGGTCCCTGCATCAAGAATGACTTCTTCACTCATATGTTGTTTCCTATGAAATCCTAGCTACATTTCAAAATATGCCAATTTCTCCAAGAAATCACCTCCACCAGATAGTGATGTCACCATTTCATCTGCATGCATGACCCTAACTTCATAATCCCCTTTAATATTTATAATATTTTAATCATTCCATCATATTCTTCTATATAGCTACTTGTGCATATAGATATATGTTTTACTTCCACCAAGATAGATAATAAGCTTCATGATTGTAGCTGTATTGCACAGAGATGTTTAAAGAAGATTTTTTGGGGCAGCTAAGTGGCACACAAGGGATACAGTACTAGCCCTGGAGACAGGAGGACCCGAGTTCAAATTCAGCCTTAGATGCTTACTAGCTGTGTGACTCCGGGGAAGTCACTTAACCTTAATTTCCTCCCCAAATTACAAAAAAAATGAAAAGCATTTATTCAATGCCATCTTGCTTTTTATTAAAGCAGAGAATTTGGAGAGGTAGCATGGTACAGTAGGAAGAGCATTTTGAATCAGAAGACTTACCTCTATGACAATTTGTGTACTTCCTATGTGACCTTTGGCGGGTCTCAACTTTCCTGGGCCACGGATTCATTGATATCAACCTGACTTTAGGATCAGTTGTGCCATTCTTCCAGTTCCTTGCCTACATATCAAAATTATATTCAAGGTAGAAGAGACTTTAGAATTTTCAATGTTAATAGCTAGACACTAACATACCAAAAATTCAAGGACCTGTGATTTCACTGGTGTGAATATTTGCTAAACTGATGCAGACCACACTCTATAACTGAGTAGGTGGTCTTTGAGAATTTCTGTGGCCAAGACATTCAGTACCTAGCAGTCAACTTAGCGATGAGTTTTTCTGCACTTAGCTAGTTTGGTCCATGGACAACAGTTGTGCAATCCTCATTGGACCCATCCTTAAAGCCTTCCTGACATGGTAGAACCCAGTAGAGATTATTCTGTTCAGGAAAAGCCTTCAAGAATCAAGGCCATCTTATCAGAAAGAAGCATTAAAGTAGGTCTTTTGTGGAGAGATCATGATAACGATTGCAATAATTGCTGACATTTATATAATACTTAGAAGTATATAAAGTGATTCATGCACACTATCTTGTTTTTAAAATTTTTAGTACTGAAAATACAACACGTAAGGTTAGAAGTGGAGTAGACATGAGAGGTTATCTAGTCTAATGTCTTAACTTTGCATATAAAATACAAAGAAATTGAATTCCATCAGAGAAAGTGAGGTTTCACAACATGGCACAGTGACTTAGGACTATGGTGAGACTCAGTTTGTCTCTGTAGTCTGAATTGCTTGTCTTTCCCTCTCAACCACAGTTATCTCACATCTTTGTAAACTTTACCTTATACTAATCTGACTTCCTATTCACAGATGGTCAAATCTACCAATGAGAAATACGGAAAGGGCGAGGAGGGGGGAGAAGTCAAGACTGTATCAGCACCTTGGCAAAGAATGGAAAAATTGATTAAATTCTTTCATTAGAAGAATATTAACAAAGTTTCTCTGGCTCATTTGGAGAACATGGAATTCATGAGCCAAAGGGTAGCTATAGGCAACATTCCATGGGCAAGTAAAGGGGAAAAAACGATTATAGTTTAAAAAAATTAACTAGTGAATGGAATGTTAACCTCCAACTGGGGAAGTAATTGTATTATAATGGTGATGTAAAAAACTATCAACCAAAGAAATGAACCTGAACAAAAATGCTGCTAAATGCCAACAAAGTCTGGTTACCTTTCTGGTTTGTATGCTCTACTTTTTTTTTTCTTATCACTAACTCTATGCTCTAAGATCTCACCATTCCCCAAGATGAAGACTGTTTTTCCTATTCTTTCAGGTACTAAGAAAATGCGGTAATGTCTCTCTTAATGAATCCTATGAGAACAAAGCTGTTTAATAAAACAAATCTGGGTCCCAAATGTGTCAGGAAACATTGTCAGGTGAATCAATAGCAGCAGTCTTTGAAGCAGATGTGATAATGGTATCTCAGGTAGAATTTGCTATGAAACAGGACAGGTGAAGCTATATGAGGGGTATCTGGGCTGATCACTTTTCTGGTAGGGCAAAATCAAGAGCAAATATGGCCAACCCATCATGTGATAATGCCAAAAACCACTGCAAGAAGTCAAAACTCTGGAAAGATAGGTTGAGGCCAAAAGCTTTCCAAAACTTTCTTGCTTCCTGATCCAATATAACTTCTGAAGCTCAGACTGGGACCCATTGTTATCTAGACTCCTTGGATTTTAGAATGTTGAGAGAACTCTTCTATCAACCTAGTGTGGCTCTCTGGTTTAGATATTTTTGTATTCTAATTTAATTCCACTTCTCTGATGCAAGAAGAAAATAGCTTCTCTACAATTCTTACTAAGATCCTGGAGGAACTTACCTAATCATCTAGCAATTTAGGTATTGTCTACCAGTGCGTACTACACTGCCTCCACCCCCAGACTAATGGAGAGTGGAGCAAGTAAATTGAGGCCTCAAATAATATTTTCATTACTTTCCAGCACAGTTGAAGCAGGAATCTAAGATGTGATAAATTAGATGCAAATAGGGCTACTGTAGCTTGGATATCTAGGGTATACTTCTCATGTCATTTGGTGAGGGCTTGTCTTTAGAAAGTCCTGGGTACTCTACAAGTGGTTTAGTAAGGATAAGTTTTTATTTTACGCACAAAGTTAGTCTGATGATTTCTCAGAATAATGCATTTCAGAGATATAGCCCCCGTCTTTCTCAAAAAGGTCTTATCATCAACAACTGACTATAAAAAATGGCTCCAATTAGTGAGACAATTCCAAACACAGCCACAGTAAATCTCATAGCTCCCTAAGTCTCTTTTCCTGAAATTGGCATGCTGGGGGAAACTTCTAGGTAAAGACTAGAGGAAAATTACCAAAGGCTACTATGGTCTACCTTAAACCCCAAAGATTCAATAAGGTCTGAGCTGCATTTTCAAGTCAGCCAACAAAACAAAAAGGCAAAAGTAAGTCTCCATGATAGTAGCTAAGTACAATCTATCAGTAGAAAAACTCCACTTTTCTTCCTCCCCAAATCTCCCATCATGCACTGCCCCCTTCAGATCACAGAATGGTAGAAATACGGCTTAGTGGGAGAAAATTACAGGTTTCTCCCTGTAAAGACCAGTAGACTTATTGTTGCCTTGCTGCTTTCTGTTGAAAGTATTAACAACACCCTCTCCTATTTATTCCTTCTTTTCTAGAAGAAGACATTCAGGGACACTCTGAATACTTCTTTAGAAACATTCTATCTAAGAAAAGAATGTGAAAATTCTCTTCTGCCTGTCAGGTATGAGACTCAAGTACCAATTTCCTCCTATCGATTAGATGTGATCAACATCCCAGTTTCTGCCAACAATGGAAGATCTCCTTATAATTCAGGACAACCCTTTGAAATGTGGCATATGAAGCATGTGATTCATCTTCCAGGTCTACAATATTCTAAGTTCATACATACATCAGTAAGTTCCATCTTTAGGTGTGGTCCAGTCAAACTCATTCACTGTATTCTCACAATGGGACTCTTATTGTCTACTAGATTTGTTCCTGTTTTTTCTACAATTGTATTGGACAGTGCTTTCTGGACAGTCTGAAGTCTTCTCTCTGGGCATCATTTCCAGTTCAGCAAAGTGAACATCTGCTATATATATAGAGTATATCCACCAGAAACACCTGTGGGGATATGAATATAAGCCACTTTAAATGAAAAACTCTTGATGACAAAGTGTACTACACAGTTTTTGGCAAACTGCCATCAGCAGGAATTGGACCCAGTTCTGCTTCAACTGTGCTGGAAAGCAATGAAAATATTATTGGAGACCTCAATTTACTTGTTCCACTCTCCATTAGTCTGGGGGTGGGGCAGTATAGTAAGCACTGGTAAACAATACCCAAATTGTCAGCTTATTGGGGAATTGCCTCCAGGATCCTAATAAGAAACAAGGGTACCCTACACAAAATAATCTGCCCAGGAAACCTGTGCAGTTGAACCATACCATTTTCTTAAAAAAAAAAAGAAAAGAAAAGAAAAGAAAAGAAAGAAAGAAAAGAAAAAAGAAAAAAAAAGCCTGTGGTTTGAAGAATTGAAGGAAGCTTGGGAGAGGTGGGAAACAAAGGAAGGAGTTCCATTTCCACAGGGTTAAAACTCCTCCTAGCTTTGAGTGATAGCAGTTAATCAGAGTTGTGACCTAGCATGGTCAGGTAAAAAGTCAGAAACTTGTGCACAGGCTTGATAAGCTATTTGAGGGAAAGCCTATCCAAGAGGAGAACATGAAGTCACATGGCCCATGTGGTGGGAAGTTCAAAATTTGAAACTGTAGAAAGAGCTGCACTGGTCTGAACAAATTGTAGTCTTCCTACAGACTTACTTGGGAGCTACCTGTTCATTCACAGGGAATGTACATATGGATTAATAAAAGCTTGCCTGATTTCACAAGTACTGCTCTTTGTTTAAGGTGAACATGTTTCTCACAGACAGGGGCTTATTTGTTGGGCTCATCTCTCACAGGCGACATGGTACACAGCTATAGAAACGATGGTGCTTTCTTGAAGTGGGAGTAGATATCTTACGAGTTACATAGAACATTCTAACAACCGTTGTAGCATCTCCCCTAGGCATTTCATTGACAAATCTTAGTGTTCTGGAATTGATCTCAGCCTCACATATAATACTGAATACCTCAAAGCTAAGCACATTACCATATAATATTGCTGGATTAAATTCTTAGGCTTCACTATTCTGGTATATCTGCCTAATAAATCTTTCTTTTTCTAGTTTGAGAGAACTATACTATACCCTCAGAAATGTTTTAGCCTGGGTTTTCTCAACTGTCTTACTACTATGGTTTCTACCTTGGGGACAAATATTGATTCCTACCAGGTCTCTGTCTTTTTGTCTCCAAAATTTAGAAATAATATTGTGTTTTTTTGAATTTTTTTTATCACTTAATAAGCATTTTTTCCCCATGCCCTGCATTTCACTCCCTACAATTAAAAAGAAGAAGAAAGGAAGGAAATGAAGAAGAAGGAGAAGAGTGTTATAACAAAAAAAAAAAAAAAGTCAAGGAAAGCAAATTCCTCCATTGGCCATACCAAAAAAAAGTATATCTCGTTCTGCTTCTTTAGTTTATTACCATCATCAGGTTTCTAGAAACACGCCTGGCCTTTGCAGTCAAATTTTTTAAGTCTGCCAAAATTTCCTTTCAGAATGTAATCTTTATAGTGTAAATTGGTCTGTTTCTGCTTACTTTACTCTGCATCAGTTAGTATAAACGTCATCTTCAGTTTCTCTGAAACTGTCCTTTTCATCATTTTTGTAGCACAATAATATTCCATTACTTTCATAAACCTTAATTTGCATAACCATTCTCTAGCTGATCTGCTCTCTTTTAATTTCCAGTTCCTTTCCACTGCAAAAACAAATACCATAGTTTTGTCCATATAGGTCCTTTTCCTTTTTGGTATCTCTTTGGGGTATTGGCCTGGTAGAGGTTTTGTTCTGTCAAAAGCTATGTACATTTTAGTTACTTTGGAAATATAATTGCTTTCCAGAATAATTGTAACAAATAAAGTAATCATAATTATTCTGGAGGGGCAACACGTACTAGGGATATGAGACAGCATGTACACAGGTTAACACGCAGGGTCAGCTGACAGGTATGAGAAGTGTAACTGAAGGGGTTCCATGATAGGAGAGAAGGTGCAGGAACAGGGGAATAGGTAGCCTGAGAAATTTGCACTTAGCCTGTGGAATAAAAACAGCCTCTCTCTACTTCCATTCCTCCACTTGCTGCTTTCTCCACAGATCTTCAGATCCATTGGTCTTCCACAGCTAGGCAACTTTCTGGAGGTCCTCTTCGGCTTTCAGTTGTTCCCTCTTAGGCTTTCTTTGTTACTACTAAGGCTTTTCCCCTCTGGGAAAGGATTCCAAGGGTAATTTTCTCTAACAGCCCTAGGGACTAGCTTAGATCTTTTGTCATTCAGGCATAAGCTGTAAATAGTTAGGGAAGATCTTCAGCATTAAGTCTGTCTTTTGAACTCCTTTGATTTTTTCTGAGCTGCTACTCTGAGTTCATTCCGATGTTTGACAGTGTGCAAAAATTCTTTTCAATTTCTTTCCACTCCTGTCATGCCAATTGTGGTCCTTGAAAATCACTCCTTAGGAGCAAAGATGGAAAGGGGGTTGGGTAGAAGCTGGAGATTTTCTTTCTACTTTCCTGACAGTAACAAATTGACTGGTCTACCACTAAAAATGTCTTTTGAGTTTCAGTCAATGACACAAATGACACAAATTCCTATCACAAATTCGCGTGATAGAAATGTACCTTTTTATCCTGCATTCAAATGGGAATCTATTTTATCTGTGGGCTAATACAAAATGGTGTACAATCTTGGTCACATGAGTCAAGAAATACTTATTGCCATCAAGGGGTATGAACCAAAAGACTGTCTTTGCCCTGAGACTAGAGCTACCTAAACTGTCTGGTTATTGCCTTTCTTGATTACTTTCTCTAGTCTAAAACTCCAATTAATCCCTACTTGAAACTCTTGTACCCTCTTTCTTTTCTATGATGACTAGGTTCCCCGTAAGTTAAAATTATCCATTCTTAACTGATTCATTATTGCTAAGCTGTAAAACGTTTTCTTCCTTGGGAGTCTCAATTCCTCCTCAAGTCCCCAGTACTTCTTCAACCACCATCATTTTCAGCAGATATCCTTGCCTCATCCTTTACAGAAAACAATGTAGGCTACTTGTGGCTCTTCTCTCCCCACCCCTCCTCTTCCAGCCTCAAAACTATTCAGAGTCTTCCTTTCTTCCCCTCTCCCTTGTCCTGGCCAAGGTCAGTTACTAGACTTGTCTTAAAACCTAGCCCCATCCAAGTTCTTCTGGAGTGTGTTCTATAAATCATTCATTTTATTTCATCCTCACTTTCTTCACATCTGTACATTCTCCATCTTTAAAAAAAAATTTCTTCATTCCTTTGATTATTTATTTTGACTTTGTGTCCCTAGCGTCTAACATAATGCCTTGTATCTATCAGTCTCAATAAATTTTTTTAAAAATTAAATTTTATTAGCTGAACTCCGCTTGACCTCTTTTCTGTCTAGATGCATAGTGCCCTTCTTGTCCCCTCAGGCCTCTGTACCAGGCATGGAACTAGCCAACACCAGTCCAGTATATCCGTGGCTTCCCTTCTGCCTTTCCTGGCCTGGCCTTGCCCAATGCCATCTGAATTCTACTTTGACAACCCTGAAAACAAAAACAAAATTACAATACACACATATAGCAGCACATAACAATTTGGAATTTACTAAGCACTTTCCTCACATCAATAGTGTAGTTGTTACCATGCCAGCTCTACTAGATGAGGGCCTACAACAGAGTAGTGGCTTTGTGATTGAGGAGAATGGGACATACTGGAGACATGCTGTGCAGGTAAGCATGACAAGACTTGGCAACAGGTTGGATACGTGGTGTGAATACAACTGAGTAATCAATTGAATGCTAAGGTTGCAAGTCAGAGTGACTGATCATCTGGATGATGGTACCTTCTGCAGTACCAGAGAAGTTCAGAATAGGAGAGAGATTTTGGAGGGAAATGATCTGTTATGTTTTTGGACGTATTGAGTTTGAGATGCCTAAGAAATAGATAATCCAGATGGTACGATGAAGAATAGATGATGTGAAAATGGAGTTCATAAGATTAGGGCAGGATAAATCTGAGAGTCATGTGCATATAGATTATAATTGAATCTATGGGAGATGGTGAGATCTCCAAGTGAAGTTATATAAATTACACAGTGAGCAAATATTTGACACAAGATGTGAACCTAATTCTTCTTATTTCTTCACTCCATATACTGTGCTACTTAGTCTCTCAAGATCTGCCCTTTGTTTAAGATGTCCCCAATGACCTTATCATACCATGTTTTGCATCAGAATTCTCTGTGATTGTGATTTCTTCCTTCACTAGGTACTGTGTCTCATTTAGACTTTGAATATCACCCAGGAGAACACAGTGCTCTGAATATAGTAGTTATTTAATTGTACTTAATTTGTGAAATTGAATAGAATAGAAATGAAGGGCATTGGATTGGATTAGCACAAGGAACTCAAGGAAGGGAAAGAATGTTAGTCTTGGAGTCAGAGAACACATGACTTAAAATCCCAATCTTTACTGTTTTTGCAGATCAGACTTGTCTTTTATTCAATTTAATTGCATTCATTTTATTTTAAGGAAAATGCTTTGTAAATATGAGAGTATGATCTCAAGGTATAATGCAGCACCCTGTTACAAAAAAATTACCTCATTTTAAGTCTGTGGGTATTAGAATGACCCCTAAGGTCCAAGTGATTCCCTCATATTTGACTTCAGGGAGTTTATTTCAGATAAAAAGTTTCCTGAATCTGATCAGTCACAATCACTCCTAACACCCAGTTAATGACAATTTTTTTTTTTTTAACATTGATGCCTAGGCTCAATTCTCTACATAAATTTATATTTATATCCATTTCTAGTTAACCCCTGAACTCGTTGTTGTTGAGGAAAATTTTAGTTTACAGGAGATGTGTTAGCAATGGGTTTAATCGTAGTGTCTGTGGCTAGACAGGAGCTGGGAGTGAAAGTTGCGGAGAGAGTCAAGCTTTTCTCAGAACTTCTTTGAGCTCAGGTCTTCCACTCCAAGATTCCTGTAGAATCGGTGACCCTTCTCAATATCTCCCTTATCTGTCAAAGCTCAATACTACTCATTAAGCTCAATGGTGAGTTAGAAGTTTATACTTGTTACCTCTTGAAAGAATGAGTCTATAATATTTTGATAGTTTACAGATGACCTAGACATAGCTAGGTTTCCTCAGCCTCTCTGAATATAATCTTATAAAACACCACTACAATTCGAAGGTCTTTTCGATACTTAGTCTATGAGTGAGATTAGCTGACCGGGCATCCTATAGCTTACTTTAAGTGGGGTGGAGTTGAAATCAACCAAACCACCCTTACAAAAGCAAAATTCCTATTGCTTAAATAGCATCGAATGATTTTCCAGTTCTCCAGATAATTTCATAAAGAGACACAGGACAGTTGTTTTCACATTGATGTAGGAGAGAGTGTTTTCTCTGCTTATGGTGTGAATATTCTAACAGTTCTGTGATGCCAGAGAAACCATACTGTCCCATAAAGTCAACCATGGAGAATAAGTTGCATATAAGCTGTAAATTTAATTACTCTTTCCTCTTGTTCAGTTGTTAAAAACAAAAATAACAAAAAGTTTCATTGCCCTTCCTAGAATTCCATTTATTTCTATTGGCAGCTGTATCTAATCAGGACAGGGCACAAGGAGTAGGGAAGTGGAAGGGGAGCTGCAACTCACCAGGTAAGTCACAAATTACATGCTGAGATATGTCCCTGTAGACATTGAAGAACATCTGTAAATACCATTAACATGAATTCTCCTCCAAAAAAAAGTGCTTGAAGACATACAGTGGGATGCAGCTGACAGAAGTCACCTTACAGTCCTCTTCTAATCCAAACTACATTTTGGCCGGCAAAGGTGATGCAGGTGTACACTACCAATATGGGCGAATCAGACCCATTCAAATCCTCATTTTTCTTCAGCAGGAGAAATGTGCTCTTTCTTTGTGGATATGAGTTTATATGTCTTTTTAAATATAAGCTCAGAGTAACCTGAATCATTACCATCTGTCTCCACTTCACAGGTTGAGGCTGCATCCATATGATGCCAAAACCTCTGGTTAATAAGTTAATAATATAATCAATCATCCAGATGTTTTGCCTCCAGGAAGCCAACGAATCCATTTGACTAGATTTTATATTGAATCGGTACTTAACCACAACCAAATAATAAGAAGTACTTGCCAATTAATTTGAGTTGATGCCAAACTGTCCTCAGTCAGACCTGCCTTTACTGAAACTGAATACATGACTTACTAGATGTCAGCAACCAAACTGAGTATTTTTTCCAGATACTCAGTCTCTCTAGTGACCCTAACAGTTCCCATAGGTTTAATGACCATCTCCATGCAGATGGCTTTCATAACTAATTATCTGTCTAGGTTTTTTTTCTCTAATCCTACCTTACCATTTCCTACTAGGTATATCAAAGACATCCCAGTCTCAATATATCTAAAACAGAACTCCAAAGCCCATTATGTTATAGCCCAATTTTTTCCAAGACATATTATTCTTTCAGGTTCCCCAATTCATAAACTCAGTGTTATCTTTGATCATCTCTCTTAAGCACCCTGGTTATGAATCAGGTGATGAATATGATTTTTATGCCTCTACATCATCTCTGGCATCCAAATCCTTCTTTCTTTTCACACAGGCACAGCTTTAATGTTACCTCCCACCCAAAGGGATTCATTGTCTCCTAATTGTTCTCTCCACACTGGGTAAATTTCTGGGCTTGGAGTCAGGAAGGCTAGAGTTCAAATGCAGCCTCAGACACTTAACTGTATGACCTGGGCAAGTCACTTAGCCTCCATTTGCCTCAGTTTCCTCAACTGTAGAATGGGGATAATAACAGCATCTATTTCTTGAAATTGTTGTGAGGATCAAATGAGATATTTGATAAACTCTTAGCATAGTGCCTAGCTCATAGTAGGTGCTATGTAAATGCTCATTCCCTTCCCTCTTCCTCCCTTATCTGTGTCTTATATGAAGAGGTGGCCCTCTTGCCAAGGCAAACCCTTTTACATACACAAGTGATTCCATTTCATCCCATTTTCTCCAGCATATTGTTTTCCCTGTATCATCCCTCTTCTCACTAATTTGCAATCTTTTCTAGTCTTCACAATCTTCAAAAACAAAATAAAATGAAAACAAAAACCAAACCCTCACTAGATCTATCCATCCTTGCTAGTATCATCTTATATTTTTCGTATCTTTTGTGGCTAAATCCCTACGGGGAAAAATTGTATAATCGATGCCTCAAATTCCTTCCTTCTCTGTGGTCTGGCTGCAATCAACTAAAATTACTCTCTCCAGATACACCAAAGATCTCTTAATTGCCCTCCTCTAATGGAATTTCTGAAACTTGGTCATTTTTGACTTCTGTGTAGCCCTTGATACTGTCAGTCACTTTCTTCTCCTTAATACTTTCTTCACTCTAGACTTTTAGGACATTGTTCTCTTCTTATCCGTCTGCTCCTTCTCGGTCTCCTTTGCTAACCATGTCTCCCAAGACTCTGCCCTGATCCCTCTTTTCTTCTCCTTCTATACTATTTTACTTGGTCATCTCTTCTGCTATTCTGAGTTCAGTTATCATCTCTAGGAGGATGACTAGCATATCTATTTATCCAGTTACAACTTTCCTCCTGACCTCTAGTTTCACATATTCAGCTGACTATTGGACACCTTGGACTATGTCTCATAAACATCTCAAACTCAACAAGTCTTCAGTTGAATTTCTTATCTTTACTGCTTGAAATTTGTGTCATCCTCAATTCCTCATTCAGTTTCACTCCCATATCTACTCAGTTTTCAAGTTGCAAAATCTCTCTTTTATCCCCCTTCTCTCCTTTGACACTACCATCATCTTTGTGTAGAATCTCTTCATCCCATGTTTCCTCAAGTCTCTCCCCACTCTTGTCTATCCTCTAGTCAGCTACCCACTTGATCTTTCTAAAACAAGAGATGCTTCTCTCCCATCCCCATTCAACATATTCTAAGATTCCCTATAACCTCTAGATATGTCCCTATAGACATTGAAGAACATCTGTAAATGCTATTAACATGAATCCTCCTCCTGTAATTTAATCTGAAAAAAAAGTAACCTCTAGGTTCAAATATAAAATCCTCTGGCTTTTGAAACCCTTTGTAATCTAACTCCTTCCTACCTTTCCAATCTTCTTATACTTTATACCACACACTCTACCATCCAGTGACAGTGGTCTTGTTGTTCCTTACAAAGGCCATTCCATTTCACAGCCCTATGCATTTTCACTGGCTGTTTCCCATACCTGGAATGGTCTTCCTCCTCCTCTCCTCTTCCTGGCTTTCCTGGCTTCCTTCAAGTCTCAGTTAAAATCCCATCTTAGGCAAGATGCTTTTTCGGAGTTTTTAGTGCTAGTGCCTTCTCTCAGAGGTTATCTCCAATTTTTCATGTATAAATCTCTCTGGTAAATTGTTATTGGCATGCTGTCTCCCCCATTGGGTTGTAAACTTTTTGAGGACAGGGACTGTTTTTGCACTTTTTTTGTATCCCCAATGCTTAGTGTATTGCTTAAAGAATGGTTACAAAGATAAAAAAACCAAACTAATTGTCTCTATTGAAGGAACACAGGTCTCCATGCCCCTATGCTATGAGTTGCTGTTGGAGTTTTATATGATCTACTAGAGCCTTTATCCTCTTCTTGGCATATAGCCTTTGAGATCCCAAGGTCTCCTTCATACTATCATAAATCAACAGAGCACAACTTTAATGGAGACAAGCAGGGTATGTAAAAATATTATATCTTCAAGGCTATCACTGAATTAACAATTCTAACTGAAAGGGCATCTGGAGCATTGCATATTTTTGAGGAGGAATGGAATAAATTAATGCTTTTGATTTGCTAAACTTTTTAGAATCAGAACCTTTTTGGCATTCAAATATATTAATCAAACTTATTTTAGTATACCCATCTGTTCTCCAAATCACGATCTACTGTGGGTTTTCATTTAGAAGGATGACATTTACACTTCTTTGGTCTCAAAAGTAGAATTTTTTTAATATCAGATATCAACAAGAGCATCATCGGTTGATATGTGGACTGACTGGAACAGGCAATGCCAAACTAAATAAACATGTGAAGTCTCAGTGATGAGAGGCTATAGTGTTACTAAGGAAGCTAATGGTGCTTTTAATCAAGCTCTGATTAATCAAGGAGTGCTCTTTTCATAATCGATAACTATTTTTGTGAATATGTGATTCCACAGAGAGTTACTCAAATGAACAAGGTGAAGTTTTCCAATTATTTTGAAAAACAATTCAGAACTCTGAATGATAAAACAAAAACAGAGAATCAGGATGTACCAAAGCTTTCTGTCATAAATCGTCTAGCAAATCAGCATGTAGATTATTCCAGGCTCACATTGCCTGCTTTGATATTTAAAACCACTTAAAAATTCAGTCCTTACAAATTATCTATAAATACATTAAACTCTCAAGGAACCTGCAATATTAATTGTTGACTGGGGATTTCGTGGTGCAAACAAATTATTCCAACGGAATAATGTGTCTCCTTGTTTGTTGTATTTCCCCAGGAGGTAAAACAATAAATTTCAAACTTTAAAGTCACCAAATTTATTTATCTTTTGGAATGAGAAATTTCTTTCTTCCTTCATCTGCAGTGAACCAAAATGAACCTTGCATGAGGAAAACACTCTTAAACTCAGAGGAAAAAATTTTCTTAGCCCTCTGAATTGCTACATTGCTGAACAGATTCCGGGTGGGCAGCAAAAGGATAGAATTTTAGAGTTAGAAGTCTTCTGTCTAATCTGCATGTGAGCAAGAATCCTTTCTTCAATATGCCTAAGAAATGGTCATCTACTCTACATTTGAACACTTGGCAGTTAAGTAGTGTAGGGAATACTGTCCTGGACTTTCAGACATGTTCAAATTTTTCCTGAGGAAGTTTCCTTCTATGTGTACATAGGCCTCTCAATGGAGAGAGCACTGGGCCAGGAGTTAGGAAGACCTAAATTCAAATCTAGCCTCAGACACTCCCTAGCTATGTGACCTGGGACAAGTCACTTAACCTTGGTTTGCCTAATCCACTGAGAAGGAAATGGCAAACTACTCCAGTATCTTTGCCAAGAAAACCCTGTACAAGGTGATGAAGAGTCAGACATGACCGAACAACAGCCCAGGCCTTTCCCATCCTCTCTGAGATGCCTCATCTTTCAATGAGAATAATAACAGAGTTGTTGTCACAATCAACTAAGATAATGTAGGTAAAGTGCTTTGCAAATCTTAAACTGCTACATCACTATTACCTTTTATAACCTCTGATGGGTCTATATCCTAATTTCTACCCTGACTGAAAAGTCAAGTTCTATTATAAAAAGAGCTATGTATCTTGGGGTTCTCATCTCAACTAATTCTCTAACTGGCAAGTCAGATTGCCCAAGCAACCTACATAATGTCAGTGTTCCCTTCACTGCTGTCAGAGAGACAGAAAGACACAGAGATAGATAGATGATTGATAGATAGAGAGATAGACAGAGACAGAGAGAAAGAGACACAGAGAGAGAGACAGAGGCAGAGAGAGAGACAGAAACAGAGAGAGAAAGAGAGAAAGAGACACACAGAGAGAGACAGAGGCAGAGAGAGACAGAGAGAAACAGAGAGACAGAGAGAGAGACACAGAGAGAGAGACAGAGGCAGAGAGAGAGAGACAGAGAGAGAGAAAGAGACAGAGACAGAGACAGAAAGAAAGAGACAGAGAGAGAGACAGAGGCAGAGAGACAGAGGCAGAGAGACAGAGACAGAAAGAGACACACAGAGAGAGACAGAGGGACACAGAGACAGAGAGAGAGAGACAGAGACAGAGACAGAGGGACAGAGATAGAGGCAGAGACAGAGACAGAAGAAGAAAGAGAGAAAGTTTGCTTTGGCATGTTAGTGCATTTGAATGACAGATCTGGCTCAGCACTCAATCAAGTCCATTTCTTTATCACATGGATAGTGGCCACAATACCAAGGTAGAATACCTACATATGCCCTGAATTAGAGAGATGACACCTTCCATTCTATATCATTGGCCATTTTCAGAAGCAAGCTCACCAAATAAGCACACCATAAGGACTCAATTCTTTATAAATATTACCTATTATTCTTAAGACTTTCCATGATGAGGAACTCACTACCACTAAAGAAAAATCAGTTCCAGTTTTCAATTGCTTTAATTCTTTGATATGTTCCCTTTCACTGAGCTGCATCTTTTGCTTCCTGGTTTTCATCCAGTACTCCTCATTCTGCCTTCCAGGGCCAAGCAGAACAAGCATAATCTCTCTTCTACATGACAGCCCATCATATCCAACAAACAGAATGCTTTCCTTGAAGGCAGGGACTGTTTCCCTCTGTGTCTTTATATCCCCAGCTCCTAACATAACTCTTTGTACATAGTAAGCACTTAATAAATGTTTGTTGAATTGAATGCTGGACAGGTGTCTCGTATGTTTGTCCTTATACAAGTGTCTAAGCAATAGAATAAAAGGTTTGGATAGAGCTCTATTTCTTTGCAAATAAATAAAAAAAAAAATAAAGAATTCAAATGAAAAGGAATCCCTTACTTTGAAGCACTTCCCTATTTATTTTCCCTACAATATCTAGCTTAAATTCTTTTCTCTTGTGATAAGTTCCCCACTTCATGTCTCTAGTAATCCCAACACTTTTAACAGATAACTTAGACTCATAAATCACCAAGAGAGATGTAGCTATCCCAGAGGAGCTCAGTTGCTTAGTCTTATTCTTAATAGCATCAAATAAAAACAAGATAAATATCAAAATCATGATTTTGCTTTCTTTCCATACATGGAGTAAGGAATACTACTATTGCTTTCTAAGGTGAATTTCTTTTGGTACCTCCTTGATTCCTTCCCAGTCTGTTCACTTGATGACCTTACTCTAGTAACCATCCCCTCTATCATTCATACTCAATCTATTTTTCTCCATTGACTCATCCTGACTTCTAACAAATACTCGTAAATTTCTTTACTTAAAGAAAAAAGCCTTCGACCTTCTACTGTATCCACCTACCATGTCTTTGCCTGTCAATTTTTGTTATTGTTGTTGTTTTAAAAAGTTGTTTAAAAAATGGGACTGGGGAGATGTAAAGACACAGAGTTAGATTGATAGATAAAGAAACAGAGAGAGACAGAAAAAGAGAGACAGAGAGATAGATAGATAGAGAGACACACACACAGAGGGAGAGAGAGAGAGAGAGAGAGAGAGAGAGAGAGAGAGAGAGAGAGAGAGAGAGAGAGAGAGAGAGAGAGAGAGAGAGAGAGAGAAAGAGTTTGCTTCGGCATATTAATGCATGTAAATGGCAGATCTGACTCAGCACTCAGTCAAGTCCATTTCTCAAGCTCCCCTTTCCTCACCATCTACTTTCTTCTCTACACAGGGCAATTGGATTTCTATTCTAACCTCTCCATTGAAAATGTGCTCTGAGGAGTCATCAATGACTTCCTAATAGCTAAGACCAGTGACCTCTTGATTACTCCATATCTATCTTTACTGTTCTGCAATGTCCAATACTGTTGTCTTGTTAAAGAATGAGTTGACCATGCCACTCCCTGACTTGAGAATCTTTGGTAGCTAGCTCTCCATTGCCTCTAGGATAATATAGAAATATCTGACTATTGCATTCAAAACCCATCACTATCTGGCTCCAACCTATCTTTTCAAATTTAGTGAACATTACTCCTTTAACAAATTGGTTTATTTTCTGTTCTCTGATTCCAGCTCTCCATTTGTGACTACCTGACCTTTGCCCAGGCTAACTTTCATGTCTAGAATAGACTATAAGAACCTTTCCCTACCTTCTTAAGACTATTTCCTTCAGGATTCAGTTCAGGATGCACCTTTTACAATAAATTCTTAACCTGGGGTCTATGGACCTCTCCTAATGAGTCTATGGATAAATTTCAAGGTGGTCAATGAATTTAGGTAGACATTCTCTATATTTTCCTTTTTTCTTGCATTAACTGAAATCCAGCATTTCCTTCAATTGTGAATGGAGGCAACAAAGCATTATTTTGAGAAAAGATCCATAGACTCTCTGAACTGACAAGGACTCTATGACACAGGAATCCCTTCTGTAGAGGAAGCTTTCTCCCACCTGCTAGTGATTTCTCTTCAAATTATATTGCTTAGATTCTTTGTCCATATATTATATCCCTAGTAGAATGTAAGCTTCTTGAGGTCAGAGACTGCTTTTAGTGGCTACTTTGCTTAGGAAGGGGAAATAATAATTATTATAATAATCATGATAACCGAAATAATAATGAGGAAAATAAGATAATTAATTAGCATTTTTACAGAACTTTGAGATTTGTAAAGTACTTTATGTGGGTTGTTATCCCATTTGTTCCTCATAAGAAGCCTGTTAAGTAGATGCTATTATTATCTCTGGAGGATTCTCCTTCCTCTTCCCCTCCCTCTTCCCTCCACCCTTTGGCCCCCAACTCTTTGTAAGTATACTCATAAATGGTTTGCCAACTTTAAATTTTGACAGACATTTATTAAGCACTTACTGTGTTCCATTCACTGTCATAGACATTGCTGGAGACACGATGATAAATAACACCTGGCCTTTGTCAGTATGTCGCTCATCTGGGAGGAATCTAACTATGTTTCTGTTCACATTGCAAATCAGAAAGTATAGCACCTTGGAAGATTCTGTTTAATAATATGATATTATTATCCTCCACAAGCATCCTTATTTATGATTTTCTACTATTCATATGATTATAGTCTCAGGCTGTCTGTGTGTTAGACTAGCATCTTGTGGCTGCAGAATGGGGAGAGGATGCTGGGGTATTATAGGCAAAGAAGCATGAGATGTGGTCTGACAAGGATGAGCTAAAAACTCCTGTGAAATTATATATATATATATATATATATATATATATATATATATGTCTGTGAATATATGTGTATATGTATATGTGTGCATACATAATGCATTTTTTCCCCTTTTCCCTGGACTTTGGGAGGGAAAAAATGAAAAAGGTGTTAAACTTATACACACATATACATAATGTGAGATATAGATTTTATATATATATATACATATATATGTATGTATATTTCCCCTTTTCACTGGACCTTGGGAAGAAAAAAAAACAACATAGCAGGTGTTAAAACAATGCAGTGTGAAGCAAATGTCCCTAATAGACCCAAGACAATATGTGCCTTAGAAAGCAGTATGGAGAGAGCCATCTGTATTACCTCGCCTTGAAAGGAAACCAAAATGTTTTCCTCTTCCACACCAATTTCTAGTATGCCCTCCTTCACCTCTCCCCAGCAATGATTAAAGAGGACACTATGTACCGCAAGAAGAGCTTCAGACTAGGAGTCAGAAGACCCAGGTTTGATACTTACTGCTTATGTGACCTTGGGCCAGTCACTGAACTCCTCTGAACTTGTTTCCTTATCCATGAAATAGGGATAGATGAAACTTAAAGTGCTGGTCTCATAGAACTGTTCTCAGGACAGTGCTTTTTGTAAATCTTAGAGTACTACATAGAGTGTGAATTACACAAGGGAACTAATGTACAGGAATGATAGCATAATAGGAAGGAACTGGGGTTCCATGGAAGGAGGATTGGCTGATTAAGTTCTTCCACATCGTGTGTGTGTGTGTGTGTGTGTGTGTGTGTTTGTATTGTGATAATCCAGACCTGTGAGTTTTTGGTGTTGGGTTCCAACAACACACACACACACACACACACACACACACACACACACACACAATTCAAGCTAGAAAAGTGTGCCAGATTTAGAGTTAGAAATAATGGAGTTCAAATTATGTTTTGGATATTAACTAGTTGTGTGACCTGAGCAACTGTCTTGTCTTCTCTGTGCTTAGTTTGCCTCATCTATAAAATGGGGATAATTATAGTCCGTATCCCTCAGGGTTGTTTCAAGAATAAACTGAGATAATATTTGTAAAGTGCTTTGCAAACATCAAAATGATATATAAATGGTAGCCTGTTGTTATTAGCACATAAAATTTCCCTGTAGCTTATATACTTAGAGAGTTGTGTGGCACAAAGAAGAAAATGGCTTGTCCAGGCTCCAGTAGCTAGTGTGTGTTATTGACAGTGCTTGAACCGCAGGTCTGTCTGGCAGAAAGAACTGCTTGAGCTCCTCCTCCACATTAGCATTATCTCATTATTCCAGTGGTTCCCAGCTGTGTTCATAATTAAAATCTAGCCCATAAACCCCCATAATTAAAGTAATGATAAGATAACAATAACACTAATAATTGTTAAGAGTGCTGAACTGTTCATAGTAATAAAAAGGATTTTAGGCTTTGCAAAGTACTTACCATACAGTATCTTATTTAGGCCTGACAATAGATGGTGGGGTGGGTAGCTCCATTTTATTGATGAAAAAACTGAGATAAATGAACTTTATAGTTTATCAAATCATGGAGATGGGAAAACAAAAGAAAAAACATTAGAGACTTTTTTTTCCTGGCTTTCTCTTTCTGTCTTTTTGTCTTTATCTCTCCATCGCCCATAACATTTCATGGAATCCATCTACTCAGGAGAAAAGAAGCTATGATCTGCTTTGATGAAATCTCAGATCTTTTGAAATATTCATACAGTCAAATCTTCCTCTGCTACAAACAAAGGATCTATTTCCTATTTAGGAAATGCTAGATATTGTCAGGGATATTCACAGCTGACTTTGATATAGAATTTGATGTAATTGCTATTTTTTAGATAATGTATTTATTTTTATTTTTCAACATTCACTTCCATAAAATTTAAATTTTCTCCTCCTCCCTCTCCCTTCCCAAATACAGCATCTGATGTAGGCTGTACATATACATTCCTGTTAAATACATTTTCACATTAGTCTGGGAGGAACCATGAGAAGAAAAAAAATAAAACAAAAAGAAAATAGTCTGCTTTACTCTGCATTCTGATTCCATAGTTCTTTCTCTGAATGTGGATGGCATTTTCCATCATGAGTCCTTTGGAATTGTTTTAGGTCCTTATATTGCTGAGAAGGGTTAAGTCTATCAAAGTCAGTCATCGCACACCATGGCTATTACTATGTGCAATGTTCTCCTGGTTCTGCTCACTTCCTTCAGCATCAGTTAATGTAAGTCTTTTCAGGTTTTTCTGAAGTCTGCCTGTTCATCATTTCTTATAGCACAATAGTATTCCATTACGATGTAATTATTATTAACCATTAGAGTTCCAGAGAGGTCCAGTGTGATCACTGTGAAAATTTCCTGATATCTAAAATTTATATAGTGCTTTAAGGTTTGCATGGCACCTAACACACATTCTCTCATTTGGTCTTTCCGATAGCCCTGTGACATAGATGTTATTGCTACTATTTCTATTTTAAAAATGAGGAAACTGAGACTGGGAGAAGATAAGTGATGGGCCTGGGGGTCATACAGCTGGGAAATGTCTGAGGCAGAATTTGAACTCAGTTATCCCTCCTTGGGGGAGGAAGGTGGCAGAGTGGGTAAAGCACTGAGTTTTGAGAGTGCAAATCTGCTGAGTCGATCGGTCGGTCAAATATTTATAAAACTCTACATGCATGAAGGGGAGAAGGTGTAAGAGGTCTAGGAAGATAGGAAAGGGCTGGGTTTTGACTATGTCAAACAACGGAATTTATAGTTGATCCTGGAGATCATAAGAAACCAATGGACCAGATGTGAGCCTTCTTGGAAGCATTCTTGATGCTTAAGCTTCTTTAGTTTCTCAAATTTTTGCTTGACCTTAGACTACATTTTATGTAGCTATTTAAATCATGCTGACAAAGATCATCACTCCATACCAGTCTGAGAGGTGCTCTCAGATTTTTTTTCAGATTTTTCCTAAGGGTTTCTTTGTGTATAAGCTGTTCTGAAAATAGATGCTTTTACCTCAAATGACCATGTCTTGCTTCAGGCTCCTCGTCAGGGGAAACATTCACTCTATAGACTTTCCAGACCTGACCAGCCTACTCATAGTAAAGTGTACCATTAAGTGTCATTGACTCCATCTCTTGGCTAGACTGCCCTATGCCCTATAACCAGCTACAAGCAAGGGAATGGTACATTCATGATAGAATGTCATATCTCTCAAAGAGGTATTTTTCTAACCATGGCTCTAATTTCAACATTATTTCTAGAATCTGAAAGAAAACTCTCATAAGTCACCACAAAGCACAATGGCCTCTCAACCAGATTATTTTCTTATTTTATTTGTAAAGTTATGAATAGAAGATAAAAGTCTTCCTTTGATGTATTTTCCAAGCATGGAGATGGTTATATCAATAGATAAAAATCTTTGGTAGGTCCTACCAACTTGAAATAGTACAGATCCAATGACAGAATATGCTTATTTCCAAAGGATCATGCTGGCTAAATGTGCAGAGATTTGTTACCAAGGGCTGGCTACCAAGTGATGAATTCAGGGAGCCACAGTAATTCTGAAGGGGCATAAAAATGCAAAGCAACCTTTACTTCTGTAAGTTATCCTTTGACATTCACAGTGATGACGGAAGAATGGTAGAATGCGTGTTACAGTAGCCTAGGATTCATCCAATTCTAATGCTGTCTATACAAATTAATCTAACTGTAGTACTTTTAATGCGTGATCTTTGGCCAGAGAGCAAAGAATTTACATAGCCTTGGAATTTCTGAATGACATGCACTGATATTTGATACATTCAAAGAACATTAGGAAGATATCCTAAATATTAGGTATATTCTTTTTAGAGAACAAATGGAAGAATATCTCTACTGATAAACTTGAAGAGTTTGTCTCGTTGTTTTTTAGCACAAGTTAAAGTTTCTTCATGGGTTCTGTTATTATTTTTCTTTCTTTTTTTTTGAGGAAAGAAAGGTGAAAGAGGTATAGGGTACATCTTGTTGGTCGGATCTGACTCGTCAGTCCTTTGGAATTTTCAGTTTGATACTGGAAAAACAATGAGAAACTGATAAACCCTTCAACAGTTAACAAAAAAAGGAAGTTTATTTAGCTATAGTATAGGAAGGATACTTAATAAGGCTACAGGGATTAGCTCCAGTAGAAGGAACCACTCCTCTTCTCCATGTAGTAACCAGTATCAACTACTGAGAAGGATGTGGTGACTCATTAGGCCTTGGTTCATCCACCAATTCTAAAGACTCTCCTGGAAGACTTTTTATTCCCTCAGGTAACCAAGAAGCAGTCCAACATGGCCTGAGACCAAAAGAAATCAAGCTTCAGCCTGTGCCCCTTTGGTCAATAAAGTTTTGGGATTACTTACTTTCCTTTTAGGCAAAGAACTAGCCATGATAGAAAGGGGAGCAAGGAAGGGTGGGTAACTGTGATATTGATCCCATCACAGGATACTTGTTGAATTTTCAGTGCATTCTTGAGTTTCGATCATAATTGTTCGCTTTAGCCATTCATTCCTGAGTCCCCTGACAAAGAATTTTGGGCAGGTACCAGAATAAACATCAAATAGATACAAAGAAGAACTAATGAGACATGATTCCTACTGACTTGGAGTTATGTCTTCTGTCCTCATTTCTAACCTGTTATTTAGCAGAAGGAGGCTGTTTGTGTTTTTAATCTTTCATCCTTTTTAGAACCTGAGAACACACTATCTGACACTGTCATAAGTGGTCCTTTTAAAAAATACAGCAAACACTGTTCTTTCATCTCCCACGCAGAAACTAGGAAATAGGACCGCACCATATGGAGTCAGTTTGTAAGAATGATGAATGGGCCCACCTGCTAACACCAATTGGATCACAAAATTAAAGCAACTGGGAGAAGGAAAAGGAGAAACTGCCAGTAAGCGAGTGTTTTTATCTTTCTTGCTGAGCTCAAGATCCCATGGAGAGCTTAATGTGAGTCAATAGAGAACTCTCTGAGAAAGGGACAAAATGCACTCATAAATGACCTCTGTTCTTTCTGCTCTATCCCTCAATAGATATTGAAAGGTTATAGTTTTTCTTTCCTTTTCTTATTAAGTGAGTGACACTGAGTCTACACACATTTTAACATTATCGCAGATAGGTTTTTTTTTTTTAACTCCTACGTAGCTTACTACAGGGCCAGATGTGAATCTGAGAGCAGTAGAGTGGAATACAAAAAAGCACAATCATTTGAATCATATGATCTGAATTCAAGTCCTAGCTTTAACGTTTATTATTTGTGATACCAGGGCCAAGTAATTTCACTCCTTTGAGCCCCGGTTTCCTCAGCTAATAAAAAGAAGAGATAAAGAGAAAGAAAGAAAAGGATGAAGGAAGGGAAGAAGGAAGGATGAAGGAAAAAAGGGAAGAATGACAAAAGGAAGGAAGGGGAGGAGGAAGGGAGCACAGAAGAAAGGAAGAAGAAAGTAATTTGGAAGTACAGATGAGTGGAGGGTATGGGGGGAAAGATACTGAATTCCATTTTTGGACTTGCTGGGCATTAGATATCTCTGAAATTCAGTTGGAGAGGTCTGACAGGCAGCTGGAGATGACAGACTGGAGGGCAGCAGAGAGGTTTAGGTCTGGGTAAGATCTGGGAATCATCTGCATAGACATGACAGTTGAATTCTTGGGAGCTGATGAGATTGCCAAATGAAGTGGTGTAGAGAGAGAAGAGAATAGGGCCAACGAGGGAGCCAAGGATAGAGTCCCCCCAGGGATGTGCTGAAGTCAGCTCAAACTAGATCACATGAGTAGATGGTAAAATTTTCGTTGTCATCATTTACATATCAGAAATAGACAAATACTTCAAACTACAGCTTAGTTTATTGTTTTGTAGATTGTCTAGTTTAAAAAAGTTATAGAAAAATATTAATAATGTATTTTAAGCCTTAACGTGTGTCGTGCATGCTTCTTTTCCCTTAGAGAGCTGTGTAACATTTGCTGGTGTTACTCATGGTTAATGGGTGTGGCCTGGGTGAAGCTGTAGCAAAGGAGACTGAGAAGGTACCACTACCAGGTCAGAGAAACAGGAGTGATCATTGTCACAACACACACACACACACACACAAAAAAAACCCACCAAAAACTAGATAATTATTATCAAAGAGAAGACAATGATTGACAATGTCAAAGGCTACAGAGAGGTAAAAAAAGGCATAGGAAAATGTCATCTGATACCTTCTAAGTCTAACCAATAATTTTTACTAACTTGTGGAAAGAGATAAAGTGCTATGAAATTACAAAATAATACACTAAAAACTCAACAATTTCCCCCCAAAATTTATTAATTTATTTGTTTTCAGTTTTCAGCTTTCACTTTTATATGTTTTAAGTTTTTTCCCCTCCCTCCTCAGGCCAGCATGCAATCTTCTATGGACTCTACACATACATTCCCATTAAACACATTTCACATTAGTCATGTTGCATAGAAGAGTTATAATAAATGGGAGAAGGCATGAGAAAAACAAAACATAACATAACAAAAGAGAAAAATAGTTTGCTTCATTCTACCTTCCAGCTCCATAGTGCTTTCTCTGGATGTGGATGGGCATTTCACATCATGAGTTCTTCGGAAATATTTTAGGCCCTTGAATTGCTGTGAAGGGCTAAGTCTATCAAAATCAGTCCTCCCATTCCGTGTCTATTACTGTATATAATGCTCTCCTGGTTCTGCTTGCCTCATTCATAAGTTCATATAAGTTTTTCCAGGTTTTTCTGAAGTCCACCTGTTTGTCATTTCTTGTAGCACAGCAGTGTTCCATTACATTCACATACCACAACTTGTTCAGCCATTCCCCAATTGATGGGCATCCCCTTGATTCCCAGTTCTTGGCCACCAGAAAAAGAGCTGCAACAAATATTTTTGTACATGTGGGTCCTTTACCCATTTTTATGATCTCTTCGGGATACATCCCTAGAGGTGGTATTGCTCAGTCAAAGGGTATGCACATTTTTATAGCCCTTTGGGCATAGTTCCAAATTGCTTTCTAGAATGGCTGCATTAGCTCATAGCTCCACCAACAATGAATTAGTGTTCTAACTCTCCCACATCTCCAACATTTATTATTTTTCTGTTTTGACATGTTAGCTAATCTGATAGGTGTGATGTGGTACCTCAGAATTTCTTTGATTTACATTTCTCTAGTAATAGTGATTTAGAGTGTTTTTTCATATGACTATAGATAGCTTTAATTTTTTCCTCTGAAAACAGTCTGTTCATGTAAATTTGACTCAGTTCTCTATATATTTTAGAAATGAAGTCATTTATCACAGACACTAGTTACAAAAATTCTTTCCCAGTTTTCTACTTCCATCCTAATATTGGTTGTATTGACTTTGTGCAAAAACTTTTCAATTTAACGTAATCAAAATTATCCATTTTGCATTTCATAATGTTCTCTATCTCTTGCTTGGTCATAAAAAAATTCAACAATATTTTAAAATCATTATAGTGTAGTTTGTTGCCTTCTAAATTATGTTGCCCTGGGGAAAAGTCCTCATCACTCTACCCTAGTTTCACTTCTAAGGTTGACCTTTTACACTATGGACCTGCTACCTATGCAACATCCCAACTAAATGTAATGTCCTTGCTATATTGTTGAGTACCAAAGGACAAATACTGCAGCCCATAGTAACTCATGAAACCATCCACTAAGATCTGGGGAGAATGCAATCTGAGTCAATAGAGGAACACCAAGATCAATTAAACTCCAGACGCATGAAATATTGAAGTAAACACACATACATATATACAAGTGTATCGATATATCTGTGTGCCTATGTACATATACATATGTGTTATACACATGCATACACACAAACATATACACACACGTGCTATAAAAACTTCTTGCTATTACTTTCCTGGGCAGTGTATAGAGGAGGAGAAGGGTTCATTTTACAAGTTTAGAAATAATTTATTTTAAAAACTCTAGAAGGTAAGATGAAAAAACCATGTTTTATAATTTATGGTTTCTATTAGTTACCCATGCAATGCTGGATATTTCATGAGCTGGGTACTTTCATGAGTAGCTAAGAGGATACCTCTCTGCTACTCAAATCATATGAGTTATGGATAGGATACAACATTACTAGTTACATCACCTCGGTATTAAAGTCAATTTCATCACCTCATTGTCATACCTTCAAGTATAGGGTCATAATGATGTTGTTGAACAGTTCTTTTAACTCCTAAAAAACTTTTAATTCATAAACTTAAATGACTTAATTTGGGCTGTAGGTATGGTAGAACCAATCTATAAACACTTAAAGACAAATTGAATTTTTCTCTCACAGTTGGTAGATATATTTCAATTCTGCTAGGCTTCCAACACAGTTTGCCTGCCTATTGATGTCAACCATTTTATATTTTTCACAGAATATAAAATGAGTCTTGTACGGTTTAGGTAATGCATCTGTCTTTAATTCTAATAAATGTTCTTTTAAAAGCAGCCTAGTGATTGGATTGCTCATATTTATAACCTATAGTCCCTACCAAGGATCGATCTCCCGACTGGACATATTCTCTGACTGTCCCTCAGGGCTGAAGTGCTCTCCTTCTTCATCTCTGACTCCTAGCTTTCCTAATTTCCTTCAAGTCCCAACTAAAATCTCACTTTCTACAAGAAGCTCTTCCTAGTCCTCCTTAATTCTCTTGAACATTTTCGGTTTATCTTGTAAAGAGCTTGTTTGTACATCATTGTTTGCATGTTGTCTCTCCCATTAGATTGTGACCTCCTTGAGAGCAAGGACTGCCTCTTGTCTTTCTTTATATCCCTTGCACTTGGCATAGTACCTGCCTGGCACATAGTAGGAATTTAATGTTTATTGAACATTATTGACAGATTATTTTATAGGTACAAATATCTTGGGAGTTCAGTTCATCCTGTACAGCTTGCCTTAGTGAAAGTATCTCCTCTCTAGCATGCCTGACCAAGGATATGGTGAGTAATTAAGTATCTGTAACTCCCAAAGATGCCAGACATTAGAAACAAACAGGGATTTGGATCTGTGATTTCATTGGTGAACTCTCAGGTCAGGAAACTCCTTCAGGTTGCTATTTTCTCTACAATTTGTAATTTTCTACAGTTGCATAAAGCACTGAGAAGTGAATTATTTTTACCCAAAGTGACACAGCTGGTGGGTGTCAGGAGCAGGACTTGAACTCAGGTTTTCCTGGTTCTAAAACCAGCTTCCTGTATACAAGCTTGCCTTGTTTTCTGGCACTTCACTTTTTTGCATTTTGCAGATATTGCCTGTTTTTACAAATTGAAGGTTTGCGGCAACCCTGCATCAAACAAGTCTATCAGAGCCATTTTCCCAGCATGCTCTAATCATGCCTCTGTGTCACTTTTGATAACTCTTGCAATAACAATACTATTGTAACAATGTGAACTGAGCCCATATAAATTGGCTGAATTTAATCAATAAATGTTTTAAGTGTTCTGACTCCTCCACCAACTCACCATTCCCCCCTCTCTTTCCTTCTTCTTTGGTCTCCCTATTTATTCCTTGAGACATAGCAATATTGAAATAGGGGCAACTAATAACCTTAAAATGGTCACTATGTGTTTAAGTGAAAGGAATAAGCAATCTATTTGGCAAATTTCATTGTCGTCCTATTTTAAGAAATTGTCATAGCCATCCCAACTTACAGCAACTGTCACTCTGTTCAGTCAGCAGCCATCAACATCCAGGCAAGACTCTTTATGAGCAAGAAAGTTTATGATTCTCTGGAGGCTCAAATGATAGCATTATTTTTAGCAATGAAATATTTTTAATTAAGGTATGCACGTTGCTTTTTTAATACATAATGCTATTGCACACATAATAGACTATAGTGTTAACATAACTTTTATAAGCATTGGGAAAACAAAAAAAAAAAATCTGTTACTCACTTTATTGCTATATTTACTTTATTGTGATGATGTGGAACCAAACCCACAATATCTCTGAGGCATGTCTGTACTACCTCGTACTACCTTTCCTACATATTCAGTCCAAAGAAAACAGTTATTTCCAAGAAGGAATTATGAGAGCAAGGAGAGTCATCATTGGACTAGCAGCTGGGAGTCTTGGGTTTAAATCTTGCCTCTGACACACATCTACATTTTTCTTCACCTCAATTTTCTTATCTGTAAATTTGAGGTGATAATTCTATTTCCGAACTCACAAGAATTTTTTTTTTATGGAAAGTAGTTTATAAAATTTTAAATGGTATAAAATACGAGTTATTATTATTCACCAAAGAAGGCTTTGCTAAACATATACACCCAAAGCATATAAATATAGATGCATTCACACCCAGTGTCTGCTAAAACACTTCCAGTAACAGGGAACTCACAATTTCATGTTATAGTAAGCCATTCTGCTCTCAGCTATCTCTTAATGCTTTGTTGTTGGTGGTTTCAAAATTCATCCTTTTATTGGTCAGAGATTTCTTTCCCTGTCACTTGTCATAGCTCTGAGTCTGTTCTCTTTGGCAAAGCAGGACAAAACTTATTCCTCTTCCATGCTAAAACTCCTGCAACATTTACATGTAGCCATCACGTCTACCTTAAATTCTCTCTTGTCCCAATAGAATCCCTTGCTTCCTCTTTATTTGACCTGATTTCAAGTCCTATCCTCCTCCTGCTTCTCTCTCTCTCTCTCTCTCCCTCTGCCTCTCTCTGCCTCTCCTTCTCTCTCTCTGTGTCTCTCTCTCTGTCTCTCTTCCTTTCTCCCTCCCATTCCTCTCTTCTCTTTCTGTCTTTGATTTTCACCACCCAACATTAGAAATGTTTCAGTTTGATCATAGGAACTGGAACCAACATACATCAGAACCTTTGAAACTTAGTCTTAGAGAGTTGCTTATGTGTCAAAGACATAACCATCATGTGTCAGAGATTGGACCTGAACACAGGTCTGCTTGACTATAAAACTGAATCTCTCTTTTCATTATGCCAATCTTACTCATATAATGAACTAATGTATCTTTTTTCACATGAACTAGTTTTGTACTTCCTTATGCAGTTGATAATTTGGATCTAAATGAGGGATTTGTCAATCGTTTGCCTGTCAAGAGCTTTTAGGATCTTGATACTATCTTCCAATGTATTAATTATGCCTCTGAGATTTGGGTGATCCATAGATATGTTAAATATATCACTCTTGACACCATTGACATTCAAGTTATTGATAAAAATGTTGAACAAGATAATTGATGGATGGAATCAGAAATAAGTCAATAGTATTTCCCTATAGAATGAATCAATATTTTAGTGCAAATATTTAAAGTCTTAAGTATCCTAACATCCAGTGCTAATCTTGTGATTTTTATGAATGTTACTAATATTACAGAAAAGCAAGAAGGCACAGGAGAGAGTGCTGGACTTGTGTGCAGAAAGGCCTGGGTTCAAATCCCACTTCTGACACTAAGTTATGGGACCTTATGCATATCACTTACTGTCTTTGACCTTCAGTTTCCTTATTGTTGATGAAAAAATAATGAGACTAGCAGTCTTAGGAGTTTGTTGTAGGGTTCAGATGAGATATTAATAAATGTTAATAATAAAAATGTGTTTTTCATAAACATACATATATAATATGTATTATATATGTATATATCTATTTAAGAATTTGATATGATAATACATAGGAGATGAACCTATAAACTAATTGGAATTAATATTAAGTGTGTAGAGCATTTGACTTTCTTCTGACCTACTACTTCATTGAAACTGTTCTTTCAAAGGCTGCCCATTGACCTTTTACCTGTTGAAATGCAACAGCTGTTCTAAACACTTATCATTCTTAACCTTTCTGCATTGTTTGACACTGTTGAGTATTCCCTTTTCTGAGATACTCTCTCCTCTCCTGGATTCTGTGCTACTATCATCACCTGATTCTTCTGGTACCTGCTGAACACTGCAACTCAATCATTGTCAACCAGCTCCTGTCCTTGGATATGGGTTTCTCCTATCACTGTTACTTAAACTTAGAAATGATTACTAAATATAGTTGTTCAATCAAAGAATCTCTTAAAAGTAGTCACTTTTAAAATGTCATATTATATATATATATATGTATATATATATTATATGTGTGTGTTTATGAAAAGCTCACATTTTTATTTATTAACATTTATGAATATTTCATCTGAACCCTACAACAAATTAATTAGTCATTAGTCAAATTGTGAAAGGAGAATCAGAACAAAAGGGAAAGATCACAAGAAAGAAAAAGCAAAGAGGGAGAAAGAGAGACAGAGAGACAGAGACGGAGACAGAGGGAATAATATGTTTTGATCTACATTCAGACTTCATAGTAATTTCTCCAGATGTGGATAACTTTTTTCATCATGAGTCTTTTGGAATTGTCTTAGATCTTTGCATTGATGAGAAGAGTCAAGTCTATCAAAGTTGATCATCTCACAATGTTGCTGTTACTGTTCAGGTACATCTTTCCAGATTTTTCTGAGATCATCTTGCTAATCATTTCTTATAGAACAATATTATTTATTCCATTACATTTGTACACCGCAACTTGTTCATCCATTCCCCAACTGATGGGCAGCCCCTCAATTTCCAGTTCTTGATCACTACAAGAAGAGTTGCTATGAATACTTTTGTACATATAGGTCCTTTTCTCTTTTTATGATCTCTTCGGGATCAGAACTAGCAGTGCTACTGCCAGATCAAAGGGTATGCACAGTTTTATAGCCCTTTAATTTTAGTTCAAAATTGCTCTCCAGAATGGTTGGGATGAGTTCACAACTCCACCAGAATACATTCATTACAGTTCCAATTTTCCCACATCTACAACATTTATCATTTTCCTTTTATGTCATAGTAGGCAATCTGCTAGGTGTGAGGTGGTACCTCAAAATTGTTTTATTTTGCATTTCTCTCAACAATAATGATTTAGAGTATTTTTACAAATATTACTATAGCCCAGCCTGCCCCACCGTTTTGCAGTCAGACTGAGTGGAGCTGAACGATGAGGGCAGGAGGCCAGGCCGGGGCTGGGGAAACTGAGGCCGAGGTCAAGACCAGAGTCCCAGAGTCATGTTCCTGGTTAATTCATTCCTGGGCAGGAAGGGCAGAGGCAGCGGAGGTGCCAGAGGCATGGACAGTATCATCAGGGGCTGCTCAGAGGAGGTTGCTCAGCAGAGGCAGGAGTGGTAGCGGTGGGAAAGGTTGGGGGGGTGCTATGGACTTCCTAGGTGGTGTCATCAGCGCCATCAGTGAAGCTGCAGCCAATTTAACCCAGAGCCCTTGTCCCCTTGATTCCTCTTCTCCAAAGTGGAACAAGGAGGTGCAGCAGTTCAGAAGGCTGTTTCCTTAGCTGGCAGGAAATGACATGGAAGTCAGTGCCTCCAAACTCATGAACATCTTGAACAAGGTGACTCGACACCCTGACCTGAAGACTGACAGCTTTGGTCTCGACACTTGTCGGGGTATGGTGGCTATCGTAGACAGGGATATCCCTGGCAAACTTGGCTTTGAGGAGTTTAAGTACCTTTGGAACAACATAAAGAAATGGCAGGCTATCTACAATCAGTATGACCTGTGTGTTTGTCCTTCATTGTTGAAGAAGACAATGCCATCAGAGGAATAATGACATGACTTGCACTTGACTTTGTTTTGAGTGAGGGAGGGCTGTGCAGGTCACCAGCCCCACTTCTCCTCTAGAGCCATCTGAATCCAGTGACCTGAATCCAGATATTCATAGGGATGACTGGAGACAACCCAGACCGCTCAGGGACCTTAGGCATCAATGAGCTCCCAGGAGCCTTTTCAGCTGCAGGCTTCCAGCTCAGCCCAGAGCTGTACCAGATGATCATTCGGCAGTACTCAGATGAGGACGGGAATATGGATTTTGACAGCTTCATCAGTCTTGTGCACCTGGACGCCATATTCCGTGCCTTCAAGTCTCTGGACAAGGATGGCAGTGGTCAGATCCTGGTGAATATCCAAGAGTGGCTGAAGCTGATCATGTACTCCTGAGGACCTTGTGTCTGTCCACCTGACTGATCATCAGCCCCCACCACCACCCAGGACAGAGACTGGCAGGAAGCTGCCCTCCTCCTCCCCTGCTCTTCTGTCACTCTCAGCCCTATAAGGGAACCCTCTGGCACAGATACCATCAGATGCTGAGGTGGCATTGTCCCAGGGGTACTCCTTCTACCCCTGACTATACCAATATGGCCACTATCAAGTAGCTCTTGCTCCCCGTTCATCCTCACCCCCAGCTCCAGAACGTGCCAACCAACCACACACTTCTGCTCCCAAGCACAGCTGCAAACATGTCACATGCTGTAACGTGGCAGTTCCATGCTTCCCGACTTCCTTAGAAATACTTAAAGCTCTAATGCCCTGTTCCTCCCAGCACCCCTGTAAACATGCTGTAATATGCCTGCAACACCCCGGAACCTCTACAAATACATGTACATGCTTTAACATGTCAGCCAGGTGCCATCACACTCTGACCCCACAGGGTTCATCTGGTATCTAGTGCTTTCTCTCAAGTCCCATGTGCTTCAGGCCCCCTCCCCTCCTCTCTGGGTGAACCTGGGAACAGGGACAGGGCTTCAGGGCTGCTCCAAAGTCCAAAATAAACAGTGGTCACAAGAAAAAAAAAATATTACTATAGATAGCTTTAATTTCTTCATCTGAAAATTTCCTGTTCCTATCTTTTGACCATCTATCAATTGGGGAATGACTTGTATTCTTATAAATTGTACTCATTTCTCTATATATTTTAGAAACGCGGCCTTTGTCAGAGACATCTGCCATAAAAATTATTTCCTAACTCTCTGCTGTCCTAATTTTGGTTCCATTGGTTTTGTTTGTGCAAAACTTTTTTAATTTAATGCAATCAAAATTATTCATTTTGCATTTCGTATCCCCTTCTCCATAGATTTGACAACTAAAAAAGGTAATCATTTTTGAAAGTTTTATATTTATATCAGTGATTTTTTTATACTTATTCAAATCATGTCAGTCCCAAACCATCAATAAACATATATTAAGCACCTACTATGTTCTAGGTACTGTGATAAGTGTTGGGGATACAAAGAAAGACAAAATCATGTCTAGAATCCCTTAAAAAAACAAAAATAAACAAAAAAATCCAAATTTATTCCACTTGATAGTACACTATAAATATATAGAATTGAAACTTCTTTCTCCAGTTACCACTGACCTCTTCATTGCTAAATCTAATGGCCTTTTCTTAATTCTCATCCTTATTGACGTTTCTGTAACTTCTGATCCTGATAGTCATCTTCTTGATATTCTCATCTCTAGTTTCTGTGACACTGTTCTATCCTGGATCTTTCTCTCCATTTATGATAGCACCTTCTAAGTCTCCTTTTCTGGATTGTCATCTAGGTCATTCTATATAACGTTGGGCATTCCTCAGGGTTTTATTCTGGGTCTTCTTCTCTTTTTTCCACTACTGTTTCCCTTTCTCATATCATCAGCTCCCATGAATTTAATTATCATCTCTATACTGATTCCCAAACGTACTTATGCAGCTCTAACCTCTCTTCTGAACTCTAATCTTGCAAATCTTCAATTGCTTATTGAATGTCTTAAACTCGACATCCTATAGATACTTGTTTTTGTTCAGTCATTTCAGTCGTGTCCAACTCTTCTTGACCCCATTTGAAGTTTTCTTGACAAAGATAATAGAATGGTTTGTCACTTCCTTGTCCATCTGTAGATATAATAAACTCAAAATGTCCAAAGTTGAATCTATTTCCTCCCAAATCCTCATCTCTTCTAAGCCTCTCTATTACTGTTGAGGATACCACTATCCTCCCAGTAACCCAAGCTCTCTCAGTTCCTTACTATCTATCATCCCCCATCTTCAATCAGTTGCCAAGTCCTGTTGATTTCACCTTAATAACATCTCATATAACCCTCTTTTCCTCTTGACAGTACCACCTCACTAGCTCATGTTTTCTTTATCTCTCTCCAGAACTATTGTAATAGACTGCTGGTTGGTCTTCCCACCTCAAGTTTCTCCCTATTCTAGCCCATCTTTCACTCAATTATCAGATTAATTTTCCTAAGCCTAGGTCTGACCATGTGATAACCCTCCCCCCTCTCCCATTATTCAACTCTAGTGGATCCTTCTTCTCTTTGGCTCTCAAATCCCTTTGTAATCTGACCCATTCCAACCTTTCTAGTTATTCTTACACCTTACTCACATCAATACTATGTGAGCCAGTGACACTGGCCTCCTGGTTGTTCCTCAGAAAGGAAACTCCTCTGAACTTCAGATATTTTCACTAGCTGTCCTCCATGCCTAGAATCCTCTCCCTGGTTTCCTTCAAGTCCCAGTTAAAATCTCACCTCCTAGAGGAAGCGTTTTCCAATCCCCTTTCATCATTGTGCTTTCCCTCTGTTGATTATCTCCAATTTATCCTATGTATATTTTGTACATGGGGTGAAGGGAAGGAAATGTGCATTTATATAGAATCTATTGTGTTCTAGGCATTGTGCTAAGCATGTTTCCCAAATATTTTACTTGATTCTCACAACTCTCTGAGGTAGTTAGCATTATTATTCCCATTTTACAGCTGAGAAAACTGGGTAAACAGAGGTTAGGTGTCTTGCCCAGGATCACACAGTTAGTAAATGTTCGAGGTTGGATTCAAACTCAGATCTTCCTGATTCCAGACGAGTTCAAATCCAACTTTGGATACTCCCTGGCTCTGTAACCCTTGGTAAGTCATTTGACCTTGAGGGGAAGCTAGGTGGTACTTGGATAGAGTGCTGGGCCTGAAGTCAAGAAAACTCTCTTCCTGAGCTCAAAGCTGGCCTCAGATATTTACTCTGTGACCCTGGGCAAATCATTTAACCCTATTAGCTTCAGTTTTCTCACCTGTAAAATGAGGTGGAGAAGTGAAATGTCAAATCACTCCTGTATCATTGCCAAGAAAACTCCAAAAGAGGTCACAAAGAGTCAGATGTGACTGAAACTCCTGAACAACAAAACAAACTTCCTGACTCCAGGCCTAGTGTTCTGTGTACTGTGGCACCAGCTACCTCAACATAGTTAGACTTAGTCATTTTCATGCCATCAACCTGAGTCCTTCTTGAGAGCAGGGATTATTTTTTGCCTTTCTTTGTATCCTCAACGCTTTACACAGTACCTGGGACATAGTAGGCATGTAGTAATGCTTACTGACTTAGAGCTGTTATAAAGAGGCCAGAGGATTTCAAGTCAGGGATGTTGTGTAGCAGATGTTCCCTTTATATGATGAAGTCCAGATTACAGCCAGTTGGGAAATGATGACATAGCTAGCTTGGGTAACCTCTTTAAATGGAGGATCTGGAAAGAACTCTCCCCTATGTCCTCCCCCAATCCTAGGGAAGGAGTGTCCTAAGGGGCAGGGGGTATTGAGTAAGCATGAGTTTAATAGTTTGTTTCTTCAGAATCTATTGGCTTCCATGATTAACAAAAACTACATAAAATTGCCAGCTAAGCAAACAAAACCCACATGAATGAATAAATACGATAGATAGATAGATAGATAGATAGATAGATAGATAGATAGATAGATAGGCAGACCGATAGATAGATAGATGGATAGATAGATAGATAGATAGATAGATAGATAGATAGATAGATAGATAGATAGGCAGACCAATAGATAGATAGATAGATAGATAGATAGATAGATAGATAGATAGATAGATAGATAGATAGATAGATAGATAGATAGATAGATGTCATCTCGCTAGAAACAGTTTTCTTTTGGAAGCTGTTCCACATTAGAGTTGATTCTGCTTTTGGAGCTCTCAGTAATGCTGGGATTAAAAGGCACCTAATTTCTCTGAATCCTCAAGGATGCTCAGAAGCAGTCTTGAAAATGAATTCAAAAGGTTTTTTTTTTTTAATTATTATTTTTTCCCCCACTGGAAAGCATTACATATCGAGCAATTGTTTATTGAACAATTAGCTTATGATTGAGCAACCTGGTCCTTTGCACTCATGCATGACTTATCACCTCAGATGCTGCTAAGAGATTGGTCCTTAGCTGGTTTGAGGAATCTGTGAATAGAAAAATATAGCCACTACAAGCAAAATGAATGTCGCAATGTATTCCAGAACGGTAGGACATCAGTGGGGATAGCTGAGAGAATTAAGTTAAGCCCCAAGTAGACGGGAAAAAAAATTCTAAATATTCCACTATTTTATCACATCACATTTTAAACTTAACTCTCTTGCTTTCTGGTGATGTTATCATTTGTCTCTGCAATAATACCCTGTGAATTAATCTTTCCTCCTACACACCCTCCCTCCTCTCCAACATTACTGTTTGATTATCTGCTGTGCTGCATTTCAGAAAGTGTTTTGTGCAGGAAATTTAGGTAGCACTCTGAGAAAACAGATCTCATAACACAGTAGCAAATCAATAGGTTTTATACCTGAGAAACCCACATATTTGTGTTGGATAAATGTCCCCCTGCCTTGTTTTTGTTCAGCCAGCCCACCTATATACAATCTCCCAGCAGCCACATCTGTATTTAGCCACAGCTCTTTATAAGAAGGCCAGCTTGAAATTCTATTAAAAATGCATTGTTACTAAGAGTTTTTTGTTCTTCCTTCCCACATAATAAGCTGAGAGTGACAGTGGGTGAGCATTCTACTGGGATGACTGTTAATCCTGTTATAGTCTTTATGGCCACAGAAACTAATAGAAAATGTATTTTATACCAGGCAGGTGAATTCACTCAGACTGAACTCCAATGTATAAAAGTGTTTGTTGTTTCATTCAGTCAAGTTGTAATGGTAGCTTTGGTTAAACTAATTTGACAAGGGGGTTGTCCTGGGCAATAGAGCATCACAGGAGAAGGCTGCTCACTGTGTTTCCTATTTACAAAATAAGTATCTAAGAACAGCTTTATAGCTTGATTGTCTGACATGACCCCCAGCATCTCTCTGGTTAGCATAGCAATTGCTCCTGTTAGGTAAGACAAACCACTGGTAGACTATCAGAGGTAGACCAGGGTTCCATGATGGAGCCTCAAAACTTCTATTTGGAGCAAAGAAGAAAGCCAATAAAGGCTTCAAATGTGGGTACAAATATAGGAAATCCATCTACCGTTGAAGAACAGGAACCAGTTGGCCACCAGAAAATCCATTTGTTTTTAATTCAATTCAGGCCAACAAGTATCTACTTAGTATGTTCTAAGCACTCTGCTAAGCACTGTAGATCCAAAGATAAAGAATAGTTCCAGTCCTCAATAGATTTTTTTACCTACTTGAATGGATAGATAACAAAGTATGCAATCTCAATACTTTATTTAGTATCAGAGGACCATAGATGTAATACTAGAGGGAACATTATAGGTTATTTAGTCCACTTCATCTTATTTTACAGATGAAGACTATGGCTCAGAGAAATAAAAAAAACAAACAAAAAACTTAGTAAGCTAAGGCAATGAAGATGGTAACTGACAGAACTGGGATTTGAATTCAGTTCCTCCTTTCACTGCCCCAGAGTAAAGTATTATAATAATTATTTTTTTAAAAGTTAATATTCATATAGTATTTTAAAATTTGAAAAGTTATGCTTGTATATATAGTACGTATGTGTGTGCATAAGAATATATACATTGATACACACATACATGTATATGCATAATTTTTCAAATTTTGTGTATAGCATGTATTATGGATATATAAACTAATGATTTATATGTCCACATATATGTAGATACATATATGCACAATATGTGTATGTTTATATGCATATAAATGTATGCATACACATATATTTTTATGTATAAAAATACTTTTTTATTTTATCCTCACAACAACTCTATGAAACAGGGGCTATTATTCTTGCAATTTTTTAGGATGAGCAAATGAAATTGAGAGAAGTTAATGACTTACTCAGAGTCATATAGCTAGAAAGTGTCTGAAGCAGATTTCCAGTTCATGTATTGCTCTCCAATTCTAGGACTCTATCAATTACCCCTTGGGTCTTATCTATTCATGTATGAAACCTTTCAGTAAGTTATTTATTATATTAGATAAATAAAAAGTATATCAAGAAAAAAAAATACTGAACTCTTAGAGGAAAATTTACCTGCAAAAATGTTGTATTCCTGCCTGCATTTCACCTCAATGGATTTTTATATTTATCACAAGTAAAAAACCAAATTATTTGAGGTACAAAAAGGAAAACAAATCTCCCAAAGGGGAGGAGATTTATTTTGGCTTATATGTATCTCATTTCCAGTATCACCTCATACTTCACATAGAGGCTTGGAGGGCTAGCCCAAGGCTCTGTCAAAGCAAGGCTATAGCCTGGAGGTCCATATGTTAAGGAGAGCCAAACATTGTATACCTGAAAGAAATAGTATATCTTAAAGGAACAAATGTTTATTTTGCCTGGGGCACCAACAACCCTAGGGCCATCATTGGCTACCAAATCACTCTCCATAAATACTGCTTTGTAGACCTCTTCCCCACATCCCTTCTCCTACCTTTCTTTCATCAATATCTCTACTTAATTCTGTTCACTCGTTCAAAACTATAGGAAAAAAAATGAACTATTCATTTGAACATGCCCCATGTTTCCTTGCCTCCATACTCCCATTCTTACCCTGACTAGAAAGGATTTTTCCTGTCATTTCTTGTTTACTTGCTATTAACCTATCATTTCAAACTAAGTTCAGATGTTTCCCCTTTCATGATGTCCCTTTGTTTCTTCTAGTTTGGTACTGCCTCTCTCTCTTAATTCCCCTGGAACTTCATATCAATCTCAGTTTATTCTTTACGTTCTGCGTTGAATGATTGCTTAGCACTCTTAGCACTCGTGGTGAGAAATGCTGCCATGTAAACTAGGCTAGATGGCTAGGCAGCTAGGTATGAAGTGGATAGAGCTCTGCTCTAGAATCAGGAAGTCCTGAATTAAAATCTGGCCTCAGACACTTACTAGCTGTGCGACCCTGGATAAATCACTTTGCCCTGTTTGCCTCAGTTTCCTCATCTGCAAAATAAACTGAAGAAGGAGAAGAAAATGACAAACCACTCCAGTATCTTTGCCAAGAAAGCCCCAAAAGGGATCATGAAAAATCTGCATGACTGAAAATGGTAAACAACAGAAATATGAACAAATTAGGCTAGCTCCAGTTCCCCTCTCCCAAAAAGTTTAAAAATATACATTTATACATTTGAGACTTAATTGACTTAAGTGATAAAACCTCAAGGTACTGGTATACTGATGCCCTAAAAATAGCAACAATAATAGCATTAATAATAATACATGTATGTGCTAAACATTGTATAATAATGATTTCACTTGATTCTCCTGAGTATTCTGAAAAGGAGGTACTGTTATTATCCCCATTTCATAGTTAAGGAAGCTAAGGCAAACAAAAGTGGATTTGTACAGGGTCACCAGATACAATTTGCTTTTTTTATTCAGTTTGTTGTAGTGGTACATTTATTCCCAGAGAAATTAATAGAAATAGTCCTAGCTGTAAGGTTTGACAAGTTTGGAAAGGTTCTCCATTATATTCTGATCGTTAGAAAGATGACATAGTTCCCTATTGTTCATAGGATGCTTATGTGTGGCCACCCCAGAAACCTTCAGAAGGGAGCTGCCAGCCCCTAGGAGTCATGTCTTCTTCTTTGGAGAAGCACTGGATATCTTCTCTCCTAAATGGACCAGTGGATCTTCCTCCTTTATTGTTCTTGTAGAGCAATAAAATGCTTCCTTCATGAAGGTTTAGCAGCTGGGTGGTACAGTGGATAGAGCAGTAGACCTGGTGTCAAAGACACCTGAGTTCAAATCATCAAATGATCTTTAGCTATGTGATATCAGGCAAATCACTTAATCTCTTCTGAAAAGTATCTAACTGTTCTCTCCCATTCCTCCCTTCTAGCTTGAAATCTCCATTTATTGCCTGTACTTCACTCTCCACTCCTTCATCAATACCTTGCTATCTAGCTTCCATCCTCACTGTTCTTCTTAAAATGATGCCCTGAAAGGAGTGATCACTGGTTTGTTGTTCGGTCTCAAGGCTTTTTCTGGCTTTTTCATCTATGTGTGACCTTTGCAATACTCTGGGTCATCCATCTGGATACCTTCAACTCTCACTCTTTCTTCCTTTCCCTCTCTTTTGCACTGAATATGGTGACTTTATCAATGGTATAGAACATAGTACTCAAGGTTTCTCTATTCCTTTACAGGATATAATGCAGGATATGAATAAGACATGGGATCATCAGTATAGGGACATAGGTTAGGGATGTGGGTCCCAGATATAATTTTCTAAGGCTGGATTTGAACTCAGAGTTTCCTGACTCTAGGCCTAGCCCGCTATCCCCTGAGTTACCTAACTTCCTAAATTTAAAAATTAATCACATGAGCAAGTAGAAATTAACTTTCCTTAGGCCTTAAAAATAGTCACTACCAATGCAGAGGAAGGGTAGCTGCATTGGACTGAATTAATGATGTATCCTTGCTGAGTAATCCTCCCTTGGTTAATTATTTGATAGTTTACAAAATATATTGGGTAGGACATTGGGTAAGAAACATGATTATGTCAAGACAGAGGTATTTGCTGAGATGGAGCTACAAAATATCCCCCATCCCCAATAAATCAGGAGCACACTTTCCCACAAATAGACATAAGCATCCATGGGAGAAGGGGAGGGTGTAAATGAGATATAATGCTAGTCAGATAGGCATGTGGAGCATATGTAGGCTATTGACAACTCCTGTACTTCGTGACTTCACTGTCCTTCCTCTACTTATCAAATCCTCTCTGTAGCTTGACTATTGACTGCCAGGTCCAGTTCTCTCTTGATTTCTTTTCTCTGCTATAGAGGTTGCACTCTTTGAGTCATTTCCTGGATTGAGTCATTGCCTCTATGTTCAAGTCCAATTGGACTGATAAGTGTGGGTGTTTTTGTTCCTTCGATCATGCCTTAGAGTTTTCTTGTCAAATGATATGAGATATCTCTTTTCTTGACCATGTATAATTTGCTAGATGAATGGTAAGCTCGGTTAGGACCATGAGGACCATGTATAATTCACTTTTTTGTCACCCAGTTCTGAGCACCAGGCCTTGCTCAATTTACTACTCACAAATACTTGTTGAATGAATTTTCAGTAGGTTACTGCATCTTCCAGTTCTCGCCTTGTTTATCTCTAAAGAGATAAGGTTGTGAGGCAGACAAAGACTGCAGAACTGGCTATTTCCTTGTGGCTGATTACGGTTATTCTAAGAGGAAATCAAAAATAGTAGCAGAGACAAAATTACAGTACAATTGCATGGGGATTACTTTTCTGTTGTCTTGCTTGAATATTAAAGTTTAAATGTGAATATGAAAGTCTAAAATAATTGTATGAAAGAAAGCCCAGGTGAGTATTTCTAACATATAAAGAAGACAGAAAACAGAATATTTGGGGCAGTGGAATATGCTCAGTAAAATAAGATTAATGTGCAGAGGTGTTTCAACACATGTAATAGCATAGGGATTGTATGAGCTGAACTCTGAACTTGCTTCAGGAACAAAGTTTCCGGACTATGTGCCCTTATTATTACAAATGAGATATCTTTCTTTACAAATGGGAGAACGTGTTACTTGTGATGGTTCTTTCAAAAGGAATACGGTTGTTCATCATCCTCTTTATCTTAATTAATATTTATTGAAAACCTATAAAAGTCTTGAGTGGTGTGTGGCAGAAAAGACTATAGAAGAAATTACATTCCTGCCTGAATTTACATTTTTAAAAAGTAAAACAAACATAGGTACATTTTCCTTTCTTTCCTTTTATCATAGTTCCTGTTTTCCAGAATGTTCTATGAATCTTTGGAAAATTGAGCAGATTTCTTCCTTATTCTTCAGGAAATGTTATTCTGGAGATGGAAAAAAGGCAAAGGGGAAAAATGATTGTTTCCCTCTTGTATTAATAGTCAATTATTAAAATTGGGGAGACCCAAGTTTTTCTTCCTGGTCCTATTTCCTTGTCCAAAACCCAATCTTTCAAGGACAGGAGAGATTGAAGATTGGATTAGCATTCTCCTCCTTCTGGGTATTGCCATTCCATCCAACTAGAATGGACTTTTAATCTAAGGTGAATTTCTGCCCCTTGTGTTCCACTCAAGCAAGCCCTGGTAGAGGTAAATCCTTTGTCTGAATGCAGAGACAGATTCTTTGTCCAAGAGTGACATGACATCGCTCTCTCCGTCCCTCATCTGAATGAGCCCACTTCTCATTGTAATATTCATTCTCTCATTAATTGTTAAGAAATCAGAATCTATTGCTACCCTCTGGAATATCCATTTTTCCAAGGGCATATAAGCTTTGATCCTACTGCTATGATTGTCTTTGACATTCAGAAGTGCCACCTACTTCTTTTAAAATGCTAGCATCATTAATAAAAATAATTAATTACCCAGAAATTATGTCTCAAACTTTTTAAACATCACAAAAAAATTTTCTTCTTTGGAATACTGGAAAGAACACTGTACTTTAGTTAGGGTGGTAAAATAGAAATTCATAAATCATTAAATATTTCTTATATGCTTAACATATGCCAGGAACTATGCTAAGTTCTAGGGATACAAATACAAAGACAGAGGAAAAACACAAAGTTCAGAAGCCCTAGGTTTGGATACTTATTCCATTATAAACTGCGTGATCTTGGACAAGTCATTCATTTTCTAGGACTCAGCTTCCTTCTCATTAAAATGAAGTGTTTGAATTAAAGGATAACTAAAGTGCCTACCAAGCTTCGTTTTCTATGATTCTATATAAACATTTGTCATTCAGGGAAAGCTTCATGTAGGACATGGTAGTCAAGAAGTTCAGTGGTTCTGAAGGATAGGACATTGAAAATATGTGCTCGCCCAGCTAAGGTGAGGTTTTAACAATTAAGTAGCGGCTCCCACTTATGCCAGCATCAGCAGCTGATACACCTAAGAGGAGTAATGTTACCAGTGAGTTTTGCCTACCCCTTTAGGATACATCAGCTTTTAAAACCAAACATAAATATAAACCATACAGGTAAAGGCTACTTGGATGCTTACATTAGATATTGGATAGTACATAAGACTTCTCCCATAACCTGTAACTTTTTAAAAAATTTCTGAACATGAATCCAAAAGCTTATCCAGGAGATAATCTCAAAGACAAGAATTTCTTGTAAGAGAAAGGAATGCAAATAAATGTTCTCAGAATAATTTACAATCTTAATAGGGATGTCTTTTATTTCACCTAGGAAGAAACATTTTTTCTCCAGGTTTTCCAGGAATGGAGATTTCACAGCTGTAAGAATTAGACAGAAATATGCCCAAGGAAACAGAGACATCAAGGAAAAGGAAGACAATTAATCATCTTGGACAATGAAAATAGTGATAGTTTTAAGTCACTGAAACGTGGGGCTCACTCTTTAAATCTACTTTTAGTGTATAAATTGATGAAAGAAACTTGAACCCACACAAAAAGAATAAAGGAAATTTCAAATAGTTTTTGACCAAAGAACATAAAGGGAATATTTGCAAATGTTAATCAAGTTTATGAAGAAGATAAGGGGTATTTCAGGGCAAAAAGTATCCTATTAGTCTTTTGAAGAGAAAGGGAAAATGTCAGAGTTGTAAGGAAATAGAGTTCAAATACAAGGCCACACTGGTTGTTTCTTCCCCCAAACTCAGAGGGGAAACAAGAAAAGACTAGATGATTATTTAAAATTTGTGTATGCTTCTACAAAATAGGCAGAGATTTAAATTGTATTTAAATAAAAGGGTAAAATGAAGATTTTGGGGCTAGATAGTCTCTAAGGTTCTTCCCTTTCTAGCCCTACAATCCCATGTCTCTAAATACGATTAATTCAAGAGTAGAGCAGAGTTTGGCAAAGCTGAAAAAAAAAAGCAACAACCCCACATCTTAGCTAATAGATAGCAATAAAATTAGAAAATTTTGTAATGCACTTAACACAGTTCCTGGCATACAGTAGGTGCATAAAAAAATGTTTGTTCCCTTGTCCTAATGTAATAATATCATAATGGCATTTATATTTATATTTAAGGTCTGCAAAGAACTTTTCCAAATAGTATGTGATTTTATTGTCACAACAACCCGGGAAGGTAGGTGTTAAAATTACCCCCATTTTGCAAATAAAAAAGTGAAGGCAAATAGAAGGTAAGTAACTTAAACTCAATATCACAAAGTTAGTGTCTGAGGGAGGATTTGAACTTGAATCTTCTTACCTTGAGGTCCAGTGTTCTACCCACTGTGAAATCTGGCTGCTACTTGGTTTTACTTATAATGAAACATTAGCTACAAGATCAAGAAAAGAGTTTGAAGAAACTAGGATGTTAATGCAGCCTAATAGGGTACAATTTACTATAAAACTTATAAAAAGTATCTGACAAAGTTTCAATGTTGAAGAGCCTTTTCTGATTTGGAGCATGACATTTTTCAATAATGGTTGCACCATTTTATGTGTCTAGAAGATATAATAGTTAACATTTCTATAGCGCTTTAAGTTTTACAAATCATTTATGCATGCTTTTTTATTTGATACTCAAAACAATCTTGTTAATTAAGTACTACTATTTTCCCCATTTTACAGATGAAATAGATGAGACAGAGAGATGAAAGGGATAGCAAGTACTGTCTTCCTGACTTCCAGCCCTGCACTCTATCTGCTGTGCCACCTAATGGGGAAAATGGAATAGGCATTTATTAAGAGCCTATTGTGAGCGAGGTATTGTGCTAAGTACTTTAAAAAATGCTATCTTACTTGAACCTAATAAGTCTTCCTCACTTCAAGCCCCATGTTCTATCATCTGAGACACCTAGCTGTCTGATTTACAGGCATATTGGAAGGATCTATAATTTCCTGTTATGTAAGAACTCCCTTCACAAATGCAGATTGCTACCAGCAAGTGACCCAGGGAGGGCATGAGTGACTGTGAAGAAGTTGCATGTCTTGCCCAGGCTCATGCAACCTGTGTTGAACTGAGATGGTCATTTACCCCAAGTCAGCCTTTACCAGAAGGGCAGTTAGGTCGCTTAGTTCCTCTGAGTTCAAATCTGGCCTCAGACACTTACTAGCTGGGTGACTCTATTTACCTCAGTTCCTTATCTGTTAAATGAACTGGAGAAGAAGAGGGAAAACTCCTCCAGTATCTTTGCCAAGAAAACCACAAATTGGTGTCAAGAAGCATTTGAAATGACTTAGCAACAGTAAAACCTCTACTAGAGAAAGAAAAGTTTTGGGGAAGGGAAAAGTTACTTCTGAGCTAAGATTAGGGTAAGGTCTATTATCAGCCTAAGTGCTGAAAGAGGTTTTAAGGTGATAAAAATTCAATCCAGTTTAATGATTACTTATTAAGTGAGGACAATGTGCCAGGTGTAATGGTAACAAAGTTAGGCCTACAGTCAGCAAAGCCTAGATTCAAATCCAGTCATCCAGCCATATTTGCATTAGGAACTGATTTAATTGGTAGCAGCGGTGATAAGTAATTTTTCTTTCTGTCCCTTTAAGAAAGATTAGCTTTTAAATCAGATCTCAAGCTCAAACTATGCAGATAAGAACCACATGAATCCTTACATAACTAACAGAACATAAGAAACTTCTCTAATATATAGCTAGTGATTCAGGTTACCACAGTACACTTAAAAATCATTTAAAAACATAATTATAAAAATTGAAAATCAGATGCAAGTTCCAAATAATTTGAGCCTGAATATTTCTGCATCACATTAAAAAAGTAGCTTAATTTTTTCACTTGACATAAAACTCAAATCATAATTTGAATTCCTTTTTCCTATAGAAATAGTTACTATATTTTCTGAGTTTTCTAATTGCATTACAAATTTAAATATTTTTCCTTTTATTCTTCCATAAACAATTTTTAAAAATCTATAAATTTTCTTTAAATAATAACTGACTTAAGATGAATCAAATAAGCATTATGTATATATAGAATTATATATTATAATATATGATATGACATAATATAACATGACAATAGTAAAATAGTGTTGCATAGTATAATGTGCACATGCATACATATAGTTGTAGATATATATGCATATGTATATCTGTGTGACAAAAGACTGAGAGTCACAAAAGATGGAGACTCACAATCTGAAGAAACGGAATTATTCACAAAGCACATGTATAGCCAATATAGTCATTTGCTTTGCTTGTCTATGTGTATTTGTTACAAGAGTTTTGTTTTTCTTTCTTTTTTTATCCCCTCAATAATAGAGGAGATTGGAATGAGAGAAAGTGATAGTTCATTTGCAAAAAAATAAAATTTAAATAAAAAGACATGTTTACTAGACATGTACACATCTATACCCTATATGTAGATCTATATCTATATATAGATATACCAAGATATATGTGTGTAACTAATATAGCATGGGTGTGAAAGGATAGGAACAATGGACTGCCAAGTTTCTGGCCACAAAGTCTTCAAATCCTGCCCTGGGGTTATTAACATCAAAACTGGCACTGAATTCTTCCAAATGCTATGAATGGAACAATACGTTTCCATTTTCAATGGAACATGGATTGTGAAAATGACGAACTACAATATTATCCAATACTTTTTTTGTCCAAATGGTTGCATTTTTTGTTGCAATAAAAACAGTTCATTACATGTATGGATAAATTCAATTTCGGTTTTTTAAATTGTATTTTAAGACTTTTTTCTATAAATAAATTAACTCACTTTAAATCACCAAGAGAATTCATAATTTTATCAGTGTGGGGGATCCCTCTATTGAGATAAATTAAAATCTCTCTATACCCTAATGAGTTACTCTGGCTGAAGAAAATCATCCCATGATCACTGACATTCTGATAATTAATCTGGTTCTGGTATGAATTAATTGCTTGCACCAGGTTCCATGCCTTTCCAGCTTGGTAGGAAGTGCTTACTGGTGTTTGTATCTTTGACAAGTCCAACGTCACTTCCACACTATGATCAGTTAGGATTTTAACAGGGAACAGAAAATCACAAATCAGAAAATAAAACTTCCTCAGACCTTGTCCCTCAGTTGGGAGTTTCAAAACATGGTAACAATATCTTAGGGATGGAGGTTCTTCACTGGCTTTTGTTTTTTATCAGATTTTATAAATGAATTACTTTTGTATGTCTGATAATTAAGAAAACTCAGATATCCTCTTAGGACAGCTGGGTGGTACAGTGGATAGAGCCCTGGAGTCAGAAAGACCCTAGTTCAAATGTAACCTCAGACACTACTAGCTGTGTGATCCAGAGGAAGTCACTTAACCCTCTTTGCCTCAGTTTCCTCATCTGTAAAATGAGCTGGAGAAGGAAATGGTAAACCACTCCAGTATCTTTGCCAATAAAATCTCAAATGAGGTCATAAGGAATAAGACAAGAATGAACAACAGTAAGATTATCTCCTTGAAAATGCCTTTTTGGATTATCTTTCCTGGGACTGTCCTTTCTGCATAAAGGTAAATGTAATGATTTTTTTTTTCAAGATAGAGAATCTTTCTTTATAGGGTTGAGGTTTGGACTTCACTCCCTCTAATGCCCTCCTCCATATATACTAGACCAATGAACAAAGAAATGTGTTTTCCCTGTGTTTCTGCCTCTTTTGCAGCTTGCCAGGATTAAACTGTAGCCTGTTTAAGTGACATTGTCATGCACTGGGAACCCCCTAGAGTTTAAGCTTTGCCAAAGAACTAGCAACAAAGAAAAATCAGCCTATAGTCTTCCTGGCTCTAAAAGTAGGAAGGAAAAACTCAATTTCCCCTGACTTCTATCAGGCTGAGCTGTGCTATCCAGTCACATCCCCTTACCAATGACTTTTAGTAGAAATTGTTGTTGCACTTTTGGAATGGGATTGAGATAGTTCTAATGGGAGTGGAATTTAGTGGAAAAAATTAAGAATCATAATTTAAACAAAGAACCAGAAAGGCTCAAGGCAGGAAATACATACCACTAATGCTCACATTAGTTATGCTCTAAAACATTGCCACTCTGTGGTAACTTGGAGACATAACAACTGTTTCTAAATACCTATAGGCAAGGAGTCCCCACAGTGACTTGTTAAGGGAACTTCCTCTTTTCAGGCATTAATCTGAATGCTTTGCAGGGGTTTACAAAGCGATTGGTACCCTCATTTCCCATTTTCTTCTCCAATTTAAATCCTCTTTCCTGTATTCCCTCCTTCCCTCACTCCATGCAGGTAGAAACCTTCTATGATTGTCAGAGTTTATATGCAGGAAAATTCCTGAAGAAGAGTTGTCAGTGATAGTAGAGGATAGTACAGTGAATGGCCAGATCTGGGAGGGAATGAAGAAAATGTTCAGGAATGGAGTGGACAGCTGGGAAGCTGTAACTGTATAAGAAGTATATGCTGGTAAAGTGGAAAGAGTATTGAAGAGGCACTAGGAGATTCAGTTCCTTGTCTCGAGTTTGAAACTAGTGAGAAATAGAACCATGGTCTCTCTGGGCCTCTGTAAAATGAGGAAACTGGTCCAGATGATCTCAGAGGTCTCTTATAACTCTAAATGCCTATAACTACATGACCCATTCATATGTCAGTATGTCAGTGAATGTGTGGTCTTTTTCATCAATCCAGCTCTTGATCTGATCACAGCTCCTCTGTAAATCTTATCCTGTCCTTCCAGAAATCCCCTCTTGAGGATCCATTCAATGGACTGAAAATTTTCTTCAAAAAAGAGTCCTTAATCTTTTTTTTTTTTTTAGTGGGGGAGGTCATGGGGTCCTTTGGCAGTCTGGTGAAGTCCATGAGCCTCTTTTTAGAATAATGTTTTTAAATGCATAAAATAAAATACAGAAGATTAAAAGTAAGCCAATTATATATTATGTAAATAGGAAACAAATATACACGTCTTAATAGCATATTAATATACTTGTTATATATAATATTAACACATCATATTTTATACATATGTAATTTCTTTTCTTTGACTCCTTATGAAGTTTTTAAAGATGCATGTATATAAGTTTATGGACCCCAAATTAAGAACTCCTGTGAAGATCCTTCTAGTGCATTATTTCATAGAGACCAGCAAAACGCTGAGATTGTCCAATTATTATCTTTTACTCTCCCTACATGTTTTAGACATTAAAACACATTTTGCATATTGCTGCATACTAATAAGGGGAAATGTTTTGGCTTCTATATAAACACCTTGAAGGCAGAGACCATATTTCATTCATTTCAGTATCTTAAATAGCTAGCATGATTCCCTGCTTAGTAAATGTTCTAGGGTCCAAATTGAATGAATGAGGTGGAAATCGACACGAATCATCTGCCATTTGAATTTTCTGGTACCAGTCATTCTTTTTACAAAGTAAGTATTTTGAGGTCAGGGGTTATTTTTTTTAATAGCCTGAGCACTTAGCAAGACTTTTTAATATAGTAGGTATCAAGCAAATGTTTCTTGGCTTATATTGAATTATAGAAAATATTGGGAATTACATGTACAAGAGATGATGCTCAAAGTTGGAAATGCACACTGCTCTGCTGCTGAAAAATATGCCTTTATGCTTTGCTGAGATGCTATAACAATTTCTTATTGGTCCCTGTCATTGAGAGATGTGTCAAATGGATTGGTTGATGAGCATCCTTAAGGATGGGGTCTTTTGAAAAAAAAAACAAAAAACTACAACATCCCTCTACTTTTGTTAGGTTATAAGGAGAGAGAGGGAGTTTCACTTCACTTCAGGACCTGCCTCTTGGGGGCAGGAGGGAGTGCTTCTAATCTTCCCTAACCTTTAGACTCCCAATAATGGAGGGGGAAAAGATTTCTTTCCCTTACCTTCTCTCTCCCAACTCCAGTAGTATTGGTATCTAGCAGTTTGAGCATGTGACCATGACAATCAATATTTATTTGCCCAACCAAGCCCAAGTCCCTGGATATCTTCTGTCTTTGTTTTCTTTCTTCTTCTGCCTTTTCTTCTACATACAAATTCCCAACCAACAACCAGTAATCCTAAAAAATAGACATTTTCAGTCTTGGCTACTTCCTAGGGTTGAGAAATGATTCTTGCATTTACACGACTTCACAGGAGATAAAGTAGCCCCTCATCTACTGCCGACTAACAAAGGCTATCCAAAGGCTGTCCTGTCTCTCCAGTCTGTCCAGAAGATGAAGACATTGTAAGTTTTTCAGAGAGTGAAGGTCTGAAAAATATCTCTGTCTAGTAGTCCCCTAAAGTGACTTTATCTTTTAGGGATATTATAATAATGACAATGAGTTATAATTTTATTCTTTGGTTTTGGTTTTTGTTAATGTCAATTTATGGCACTTTTGTATATTAACCATTTATTTGATGGTGGAAGAAATAGATATCCTTCATCTTATATATGCTTTGTACATTGAGGAATTTTTCTAGAAGGAACCCTCTTTTGGGGGAACAACTAGAAATGAGCTATACCTAAGCTCATTTAAAGGATATTTTTCCTGGAAATTGTGAGTGGAAACAATGATCCAATGTGTAAAAAAAAAAAAAAAAAGATTGTCTCCCTTCCTTTACAGATCAGGGCCCTCTCAAGAGCAATTTAGTCCAAATGAATCTAGAAGTAGACTTTTTTTTATGGGAGAGGAGCTACTTTGAGCATGGGCACATACATGTTTAGCACGTGTACTCATTGTTCATTTCCCCTGATTCTTCACTTCAAAAAGATGAGAAGTCTTAAATGCATCTTTACAGATTGGTGTTTACAGATTGGTGTTTTATTATCAGTGCTATTTTCTCACAATAAAGATTCCAAATACTAGATTATGGGAGTGAGCGAGCAAAGAAGTGGCTACACTGTCCATAAGATTTGAAAAGCCCAAGCAGATGATGTAATTACCCATAATGCAATTAGAATCAGTCCTAGACTGCGTTGCAAGAGGCTATAAAAAGAAAGGTGTATGCCTAGAAATTCACTATCATCTATCAACTGAGCCAGTGAGCTTCAAAAGAAGAAGAATAAATAGAAGAGATGAAGACATGCTGGAGCTGGAACACGTGAAGTTTTATGAGGCAATTATCCTTGTGCCCAGAGACTTGGTGTCTGACATCCCTGGCTTTCCTAAGAGACTAGTCACTCAGATAGAAGAGACCAAGTGGACACTTTCATAAAAGGATGACCTGGACTTGGAAGTGGTGGAAAGTGGACAGGTAACATTTGCCCATCTATTCTCCGGCAAATTCTTTAAGCACTGGGAGTACCTGACAAGAAATCGAGAATTCAAATACTATGTCCAGCTGAAAAAGGGTGAGATCTATTACCATTTACATACACTTTTTGAGACCAGTGGAATTCAGTCCACGGTATTCAGCCGTTACATCAGCCAGATCAAGACCTCGCTGCAAGCTGAAGTCTCTGAAAATGCTGAGGTTAATATCGAAAACCGATTGGCCATTACGACTACTAAGGCCTCCCGGGGGAGGGGAGGGTCAACCAAACAGATGGACTTTAACTGCATCAATTGGTATTTAATGGCATAAAAACAACCAGAATTTCCATGGGTGTGGACAAATATTGAGGAATATAAGGACTTGATCCTCAATATCCCCGCCAGACTGTAGCTCGCAGGCTAGTTCTTCACATTGACCTACTTGGCTCCCGGGGTGAGTGACTCCCAATCCTCTTAAATCTCTAATACTTCTGGTGCTCCCTTCTATTGTGACAGAAATACCGAGAGATACATGGAGGTTGTAAATTGGCTTGTGGAGCAGCACCTCTGAAAAGCAGTGCATTATTGAAAATCAGGAAAGTCATCTCTCTCACCAGTCCACTAGCAATGGGGCCAGGCAGATTAAAGTCTCTCTGGACAATGCTTCTAAAATTATGAATCTGACCAAAAATGCGGATGATTACCTTATCCTGAAAGAATTTGTCAGTTTTGACAACATTAAACAGAACCATATCTGTTGGATCTTTAAGAATGGATACGACCCTCTTTATTCTGGAGCTGTCCTGGTGGGCTGGACCAGAAAAGAATTTGGCAAAAGAAACACCATCTAATTCTATGGAAAGGCCACTACCGGGAACACTAACATTGCGGAAGCTGTTGCACACACGGTGCCCTTATACGGGTATGTGAATTGGGATAATGAGAACTTTCCATTCAATGACTGTGTGGATAAAATACTCATCTGGTGGGAGGAAGGTGAGATTACCTCTACGGTGGTTGAGACAGCTAAAGCCATCCTTGGAGGAGCTAAAGTTCAGGTGGACCAGGAATCTAAGTCCTCTGTTCAAATTGATTGTACTCCAGTCATCACCTCCAACACCCTAAAAACTCTCTGGGTCTTACCCACCTGCAACAACCACCTCTACAAGCAGTTGAAAACAGTGTCACCACAGGCAGTGCCAACAACTACTTTGGCTTCAGCACCTCCTGGGGGTATTTTGACTTCAACAGATTCCACTGCCTCTTCAGCCCCCGAGACTGGCAAAGACTTATCAATAACAACTGGAGCCTGCGACCTAAAAACCTGCACTTCAAACTCTTCAACATCCAAGTCAAGGAGGTCACAAGAAGGAATGTTGAGACCAGCATGATTCAAGTCTTTGCGAACTCAGTGTCAACTCACATATATGATCAGGAGTGTTCAAGAGGGGTGTCTACTTCCCTTCCCTCCTGATGTGTTTATGTTGCCTCAGTATGGGTATTGTACTTTGGACAATGATGGGGAAAGTTTAGAGAGGAGTGCATTCTACTGTCTAGAATATTTTCCTAGCCAAATGTTGAGAATGGGTAACAACTTTGAATTTTCCTGTGCTTTTGAATCTGTCCCCTTTCATAGCATGTGGTTGCATAATCAGAGCTTGGATAGATTGATGAATCCATTGATTGATCAATATCTGTATAGATTTGATAATCTAACCAGGGGAAACACTGAATCCCACCTTCACTTACAAAAAGCAATCAGCAGGTGATATGGCTTTTCAGGCTAGGAATTGATTACCTGGTCCTATGCTTAGGAATCAGGGACTAAAGGATGGTCCTAACAATCAGGCCAATCTAGATGGTTAGAGGATCAGTCCTCCAATGGTGATCAATGGAAAATCTTCTATTATATTTCCTGGGCCATCCATGTATACCTCACACAATGCTGCAGATGAACTGGAGGTACAATCTAGCATTAATTTCCCTATCTTTGCTAAAGATACCTCTATACCTGAATCCTCTATAATTAGTAGTATTGGTAGTCAAGATCCTAATAGTAAATTGTTAGTCACTGATGAGAACAAGGTCGGGACATGAATGCTGTTGCTGCTAATACCTGGGGGCCTATGGCAGTCAATCAGCAGACTCCCACCCCTACTAGTGCAGGATAGGTTCTAAATCAAATGAGTGTCATACATGGAATAGTCTGGCAGAATAGAGACATTGATCTCCATGGTCCTATTTGGGTTAAGATTTCTCACACAGATGGTTACTTCCATCCCTCTCCTCTTGTGGGTGTCTTTGGTCTCAAACATCCTCCTCCTCAGAATATGATTAAAAACACTCCTGTCCCTGCTAACCCTGCCACCATCTTCACTCCTGTCAAACAAAATTCTTTCATCATTCAATACTCTACTGGTCAAGTGACTGTAGAAATTGAGGAAAGTTCCAAGAAATGGAATCCTGAAATCCAGTTTACTTCCAATTTCAAAAACACCATTGACTTACCTTTTGCTCCCAACAATGAGAGTGTATACTCTGAATCTCATCCCATTGGTACCTGATACCTTACCCTTCCCATGTAACTGTATTATACATATTTCATATTTGTATTTTTTTATTCAATAAACTGATTTATTCATTTCATTGTACTTCTCTTGGGACATGGCTCTAACAAGCAGATGATGAGCTGCTGTGGGTTGGCTTTCACGGGAGGTGTGGTCTCGTTAAAATCTTATGGAGAATGTGGTCACTCCTTTGCTTGTTCTGCTTGCTCACTCTTCCCCTCCTCCAATCTCCTCCCCTCTCTTTTCTCCTTCCCTTCACTATATGAGTCTCAGAATCAACCTGTGATTCAGAAATTTTAATAAGGTTAGTCTGGTTTAATTTGAGTGGATTTGAAACCTCTGTTGTCACAATCAAAGAAGCATTCACATTACCAAATTAACAAGGCTTATTAGGAGAGTGGCCTACTACTGAAATCCTTTGAACACTCAGCCATATGGGTATATCAAGACCAGATCAAACAGGTCTGACAGTAATTAAGATAATAGGTACTCTCCCCAGTTTTCCCTAGTTTCATCTGAGCCTACTGGGTAACACATTCTGGGCATTTTGTACAGGATGTCAAAGGACACATACTGCAAATGGATTTGCATTATTGAAGCCATCACACAATGGGCATCCTTTGGCAACACGGTAGCCACCTTTTTCCTACCAGTCGCTATTCTCCCGTGAGCCCTTAGCACATGCCTCCACAAAGGCTCCACAGGTCAGTGGCTTGATAGCTCTGGTTTTCTTTGTGCCAGATGGTTAGGCTGTAACCATCTCCTCCTGGTGACATTTCACTTTGATATACCTTCAATTCTGAGGCATTTGCTAAATAGGTAACTACAGCATGTATAATTTCCTCATTAAATTCAAAGACAAGGTCACTGTATGTTAAATGGAAGAAGCAGCTAGTTCACACATGTTATCGGCATGAAAATATGAGTGCTAAGTTTGTGCACTGACCTTTCAATATCGTTCAGAATTAACTTTGGCAGACCCTGTCTAATGGTAACTATATCAAGGCCTATTTTACTAGGGAAAAAATACCAGGGTAAAGAGTGAAAATTTGTTTTCCAAAATTGGAGATGCTCCTTCATAAGTATATCTCTACAGTAAGATTAGACTTTAGATCTGAGTAAATATATCAATTGAGAAAAAAGAAAACCCAAGTTTCAATTGTGTCAGTAAAAGTTACCATATGAGCAGAAACTACAACCTCTGATTCACTTATAGTGTTGACTTAATAAAGAAATGCCTGGTCATGGCTAAAAAATGCTTCTTGGGGAATAAAAGAAGATCTCTAACAGATGAAGTGAAGATGAGCATAGATCTGTAGCTAGAAAAGAAGCCTACCTGCCCAACAAATACATGAATAGGTTGTCAGAATACTGAAAAGAGAAATGAGCAAAAAGGCTTTCATCTATACAAAAATATGGTGGGAAATTGAAATGATTATCTGGATAGTTAAAGCTCAAATTTATTTTCTTTTGATGAGGCTAGATAATGAAGGTGGGAGTAAGTTGTGGCTTGGAATTATATAGAGTATATCCTTAATTTCCCTAACTGTGGACCTGGAAAGAGGTCAGAATGGACCTCTGGCAGACTTCATTTAATCCCTCATTTTCTAAACATAAATGGCATCTAAGAACAAAAAGAGCCCATGGAGAAATGATAGTGTTTCATAACCAAATGCACTGGTTCAAATGAAATTGGTATTTATCAAATTTCAATAGCCCTCATCCCAGTGTCTGTATTTGGCCCAAGAGTCATACCAGATGCTCAGGTCCTTTAATGCCAAGAAACCTTCAGGAAGAACTTGTATGCTAGAATTTAATTGAAAATTAGACTTTCAATTATATCTAAAGTTATTCTGGCCCCCTAACACACAATTTCTTTTTAATGTATAGTTTTTTATGTATTCAGCTTTGGGAGGAATTGAGAATGACATAATCGTCAGCCTCTCAATTAGAATTTAGACAACAAAATATTTCTTGCTATAGGAGAAAGGTTATAGTACACTGCTAGAAGGGAAGGGATGGTCTTTTTATATATTCTAGGAGTGACCTGTCTTCTGAGTAGAATTGTTTTAATTTTTGAAGTAACGGGAACATTGATACATATCACACACAGGTGTGTATCAGCTTTATGTTTTCTTTTGCTCCATTGGTCAAGAGTAAGGGGAATTAATAGTTTAGAGATTATGTGGGAATGAAGTTATAGCACCCATAGTTATAGGCAATGACTACAGCACTAGGCTTGGATTCAGGAAGATTTGAGTTCAAATCCTGCCTCAGACATTTACTAGTTGTGATTTTTGGTAAGTCATTGAACCTCTCTCTGCCTCAGATTCTTGAATTGCAAAATTGGGACCATCAGAACATCAACCTACCTATCTACCTACCTGCCTACCTGCCTACCTGCCTACCTCACAAGGTTATTGTGAAGATCCAAAAACAAAACAGCATACTCTCTATTTAGAGCCTGCCCATGGCAAACAACACACATATATGTATAGATTATTATTAAATATAAAATATACACAAGTGAATTTATGAGAGAAGGAACTAGAACCTAGAGTTTCCTATAGTAGGTTTTATTTGAGTTGTGTGTTGAAGAAAGGTATGGATTCTATGCAATAGAAGTGAATAGGGAGTACATTCTAGGCACGACCAACAAGTCTGCAAAGACATAGAGACAGAGAAAAAGACTGGTTGCAGAAAGTGGGATTTGAGCTGAATACTAAAAGAAGTCATGGAAGTCAGGAAGGGTAGGTAGGTGGTACAACAGACAGAGTGTTGGGCCTGGAGAGGTAAACTCATCTTCTTGAGTTCAAATCTGACCTTACTTGCTGGCAAAGTCATTTAACTTTGTGTGCCTGAGTTCCCTCTTCTGTAAAATGAGCTAGAGAAGGAAATGGCAAACCATTCTAGTAACTTTGCCAAGAAAATCCCAGATGGGATCACAAAGTGTCAGATATGATTGAACAATGACTGAACAGCAGCAACAACAATGGAAGTCAGGAGTTAAAGATGAGGAGGGGTTGCATCAGAGGTATCAGTGAGACTTATTTAAAAGCCAAGGAGTTAGGAGGTGTTATGTCCTGTTCTGGGTACAACAAGAGGATGCATGGCTACATTTTAAGAGTATGTAGAGGGAGGAGTAAGGAATAATAAGACTAAAAAGACAGGAAAAGCAAGGGTCTGCTGTACAGGTTTTTTGATCTGATTTTCTAAAAAGAAAGCAACTTTTTAGTGGTCAATAATCACTTTAATCAAACATATGTATCACTCACTTAGTTCAAGGGGAAAAGTTAGCACCCTATATTTCAGAGAAAATATAGAGAAATCAAATCAACAGACAGGGCTTCCAGCTATCTGACAGATCAACAGACAAATAACTGTCTGACCATACATACATAGTTACCAGAGAGAGAAGCACCAACATCTGGGTTTTCAAAAGGAGTGAGGGACTGGGAGAGAGGGGATTCCTTAGCAGCTGCCAAGAGTCTCCTCTGGCCAAACAAATATTTCCAATGAGTAAACCACAAAGTAAAACTTCACCTCCAAGTATTTATACATTTTTTCAGAGCCAGAGAGCATCACAACCCTTGAGAACCAGGGTCTCATTAGAAAATTAGCAAAAGATGTGGACCTTCCTACAAAACAAATCTCCCCTAATCAAGCTTCCCTTAATTGGCAGGTCCATTAATGGGTGGAGAAGATCTTTAAACCCTCATAGTTACTATTACAAGGGGTCAGGTTTTGAAAACTTTTAAATGTAAAAAAGAACATTTTATATTTAATCTTATAAATTACTGAAAGTCACTTGTTTATTGAAATGAGGGAGGAAAGACTGACATGGTTAAAACTGGACTTTAGGAATATCTCCTTGGGTAGTGAGTGGAGTATGGTTTGTTGTGGAGAGAGTATTATGGCAGGAGAGATCAAAGAGAAGGGTCTTGTAATAGTCTAGGGGAGTAGCAATAAAAGTCTAAACTAGTGTGTTAACTGTGAATGGAGAGAAGAGGACAAAGGAGGAGAAATGATTTGGAGGTAGAAATGTTAAGACTTGACAAGAAACACCAATATTAAGCCTAAGTGAGAGGAAGGAGAGAGGTACCTTGGACAGCAACAGGATAGCTTGAAGAAGGGAAGATTTGAAACAAGGAGACCAATAACATTCAGAGAATAATAAGCTCACAGATTTAGAAATGGAAAGGATTTTAAGAAGGCTATTGCAATACTCTAAGTCATGAATTCTTGACCTTTTTGTGTCATAGCCCTTTTGACAATCTGGTGAAGTCTATAGATCTCTTCTCAGAAGAATGTTTTAAACTACATAGCATAAAATACATTGTATTAAAAAGGAATTTTTTTTTTTACAAAGCTAATGGACTCCATCTTAATGATCCCTTCACTTACAGAGATATGATGACTCATAAACCAACTCAAATAATGAAATATTATATGGAATGTGGAGCTCCTAGGATAAGAAGGGAGAAAGAGATAAGATGATAAAATTAGAAGCTAAGCTACAATGGGATTGGCAAAGTTGACAAAGATAATTGGGCATGATATTGTTATTGCAAATCTTTGAACTTAAAAAGCTAAGAAGACAGAGACTCCAGGAAGCCCCAAGAGATTTGGAACCTTAATCCATGGAGTTAGATATCAATTTGAGAAATATGATACAGTATGATATGAACTTGGGGTCCTACAATTGGAGTAAGAAGACCAGTGCTCAAATCCTCATTCCTCACTGAATTGGAAAAATCGCTTGCCCACCCTGAGACCCAGTATCCTTATCTGTAAAATGAAGCAGTAGGATTAATTCACCTTTAAACTTTAATCCAGCTCAAAACCTTTGATGTCATGACTCTACTTTATTTTGGAGAAGAGAAGTGGCAGGGAAGATATAATCAGCTTCATCATGTTTTTGAAGACATTTTCTTTGAAAGATGGATTAAATTTGTTCTCCTTGGCTTCTTGGAGAAGAACTAAGAACAATAAGTAGAAGTGTCAGATTTTACCTAACCTATTGAGATTGGATCTGTGATTTCATTTACACAGGGAACTAATAGGTAAGGAGCTTCTCCTACCAATGTGGGTCTTCCATTTGGAGTCTTAGAGGGTAGTTTTGTTTACTGAGAGTTTAAATGACTTATTTGGAGTCACACTGCCAATATATGTCAGAGCAAAGACTTGAACCCAGATTTTCCTGTCACTGTCACATTCTCCCTATTTAGCCCATTGTCATCTTGAAAACATTTCCATCTCCTGGTTTTCCTGGTTTCTTTCAAGTCCGAGCTAAAATCCTACCTTCTGCAAGAAGTTACTCTTGAGCTCCCTTAATGCTAGCTCCTTCCTCCTGTGATTATCTCCTGATGATGCTGCATCTGTCTTGTTTGTATGAATTTGCTTTTGTGTTGTCTCCTCTGTTACATAGTGAACTCCTTGAGACCAAGGGCTATTTTGTAGAGTTTTATTGCTGTAATGATTTTTTATTTTTTTTTATCCCCAGTGCTTGGCATAGTGTCTAGGCTTTAATAAGTACTTAATAAATGCTTGTTGATTGACTAAAGAAAAACATCCTTAGAAGGAAAAAAAAAAACAGGTCAATAAACCTTCCACAGGGAAGCTGTATTCAGTTTTGCATAAATCCTTTAACAACACTCAGTGAGCCCAAAGTATTAAGGGTCATAGAATCTCAATGGTAGAAGGAATCTCAGAGGTCATCTAGCCCAACTTACACTTTGCCCCCAAATATTTTCTATAACATTAGTGATAAAGTGGTCAACAAATGCTTGCTTGAAAGTGTCTAGGGAGTTACAATTCAATACCATGTAAAGCAAAGCATCCTACTTTTGGACAGCACTAATAGTGATGAAGTTTTCTTTATCTGTAATCTTCTTTGGAATGTCTTTCCATTATTAGAGGCAGCATGATACATTGGGGAAGTGCTGGATATCTGACAAATAATGTTTCTGGAGTACTTTATAATATACAGATTTCATTATGTATTTATGTGCATATATAATATATGACACACACATATATGCCTATGTGTATGTATTTGTGTGTAAACTTTAAAGAAATAATGGTCATTACTTTAATTGCCTCATTTATGTACATCTTGCTTGTTATGATTTAGGTTCTAATTTGATCTATGTTGACTATGTTACATGATTGACTCAATGACCCCTAACAAGCCAGAATCAGTTGTCGGATCAGACTGCCTGGGGCACAAGATATTTTATGGGGGATAAGGGAGGTAAGTGTAATGAGAGTTTGCATCCAGAAACATTTTGTTTTCTGTGGCCTAAAGAGATTTATTTTATAAAATCATCTCACAGGGAACGTTCAAGGCACATAGCAAACAATCTCAAACAGGGGGCTCAGTTTTGAAACCTTGTCCTGTTTCTGTCTTGGACACTGTGTTCTGGTTTATTTGATCATCCATTTAAACAAGGGTTCACCATAAACTATGTTTTACATTTACTCTTGTTGGTTGGAATCTGCCTAAAATTGCCTGAGTTCATTATCCTGCTTTAATCAGTACAGTATAATGAATATACTTAAATCTATCTTTGCTGATTGAAACTCTTACTTGATTCTAGGTCAGGATTCTAAATGCCAGGGTGATCCTTGAAGCTGATTGTTGCTGGAGATGGAAAGGAGATAGGGGATTGGTCTCTTTACATTGACCTCTATACAGTCATTGTGAGGTTGTGGCTTTTTTTTTTTTTTAATCCTGATAAAAGATTATTTTTCTGTGATTTATCTCTTTACTTAAAATCCAAGATGGGTGGGGTGAGAGCCAGACAGGTGAAATGACACAACAGCAACAACAAAGGGTATATACCGAACTAAAACTGGTATAAATAGTGTAATAGCTTTTTTCACATAATTTCAAATTATTTTCCATAATAGTCAGAATCAATTTATGACTCCATCAACAGGGTGTTTGTGAGACTCTCTTCCTATATCTCTTTCACAAATTTACAATTGTTCTCGTTTCTCCTCCCCGCCCACCCCCCGCCATTTCACTGGTATGAGGTGCAGCGTCAGAGTTGTTTTCATTTGAATTTTTCTTATTATCCATAATTTAAATTAGTTTTTCATACACTTGCTGTTACTTTTCATGCTGTCTTTGGAAAAACTACTTGGTCATAAACTTCAATCCCTTATTTATTGCTGAATAGCTCATCTATTCATGGGAATTCTCTCTGGCTTTAGACATCAGAACTTTATCTGAGATATCTGATACAAAGATTTTAGTCCAGCTTGACAGTATCTCTTCTTATTCTAGCTACATTGATTTTTAAGCACATTTTCCCTGCCTCTGCAGTGTCTCTGTGAGTTAAGCTATAGCAGCTAGTGTTAGTTATTTATCCAACTCCTGTTATGGCTCTCACTAGTTCTATGGGCTCAGGGCTTCTGATTCATGTTCACTGAGAGCATGACTAATTTTCTCTCAATTAGTTTTATTATTTTTCCCATTGGAAAAGGATTAATCTGTCTTAAGACAAATGGCAAATTCATTCTGTCTCTGTTATGACAGACTGGACATAATTCACCCGATAAAATGTATCATTTATGACGTTTAGAATGATGTGCAGCAGATCATCTAAAGACAGCTCTTTGATCCTTTCTGGTGTTTGACCTTTGGTTATTATTTATGAGACTTATTTTCTTCTCTGCAGTTTCCCCATCCCCCGCATCATCTGTCCTTTACATAAGGCTAATGAAAAAAAAGGTTACAGTTTTATAATTGACTGAGACCTTAGGTTAGGAATGCTGCGATACAAAAGGATTTAAGTTTTATCAGAAAAGAAAAAAATAGGCATACTCCACATATTGTCACCCTGACTAGCAGAGGGGTAGATAAAGTCCTGAGCTCAGGATCAAGAAGATCTGAATTTAAATCTCAATTTTACTATGTATATACTACAGTAATAACCTTGCCCCTAGCTTGCAGGTGGGTTGTGACAGAACTGAATTACAAGATGAAATCTGCGTGATCATAGAACTTAGAGATTGCAAGCTCCTTGGGAGTAAGAATTGTCTTTTGCCTATTTTTATAGGCAAAGCTTACCACAGTGTAACACATAGTAGGTACTTAACAAATGTTTTGATTGATAGATGGAATCTTAAGAGTCTACCCCACTCTGTTTACACATTGAGGAACCGACTCCCAGAACGATAATGTGCTACATAAAGTTCAAACTCTTCTGCCTAGTTTTCAAGACCAGACAAGACGTTCATAATAAGGTCCAGATAGGTAATGAAATCTGTGGCCTTGGGGACCACATGTGAATTTGACTGAATCCAGTCAAAGGGCTACACTTGAGGACCTAGAGGGCCACATATGACCCTGAGACCACAGGTTCCCCACCATTGAAAGATATAGGCAATAACATAGACATAGTAATATTATTTCATTTGATTCACATAATGTCCTTGTGAATAGATACTATTATTATCTCAGTTTTATTTATTATTTACCATGCCTATTTTAGCAATAAGAAAACTTAGACTGAAGGACGTTAAATGATTTCCCAAGGTCACACATCTAATAAATATCTAAGGCAGAATTTGAATTCAGGTCTTCTTAACTCCAATGCCAGCACTACTACTCTTTCCCATGACTTCTGTGCAAATCATTCTGGGAGCCTTAAAGCACTGAATGTACTTTCATTATTAATAGCAACAGCATTGTTAAGACATAATAAACTTCAGCAGAAGTTTACTGTAAGGTAAACCTGAGACCAGATGAGCCTTCACTCCCTAAACTTCTGATTTATTGGTACTAAATGAAGGCTTAATTCTTGTCAGTATTAACTTTGAGGAACAGAATTTAGTTCCCCAAACTATACCGCACAACCCTTAGCCCCTACCCCAATTTTCTCAGTTCAGTTTTTATGTACCACACAAACTACCTTCTAACATTGCTTCCCCTAATGTGATCCCTCTGCTTAACAAATTAAATGCATCAGGCAGAGCTCAGATTTATTGAAATTGTAAAGGAAAATAAAGTAAAAGACTGTCTTTCTCGAATTCCTGGTAGAGAAAAAAAGACAGAAGATTATCCATTCAGTCAACTAGCCATTATTAAATGTCTTATATGTGCCAGGCATTGTGCTAAGTGTTAGCATCAGATTCAAATCTTGTTAAACAGCTAAGTGTATATCATTTCAATCTTTAGGAAATTATATTATGGGAAAAATTATGTGGTGTTGATGGTTTGAGTTCATAAGAGTATCACACTTGTTATGAAAAAGAATTCTAAAGTTTGCCTAAAGTATCAGCTGAACCTCAGGGTGCAGCAATATAACTAGAATGGCTGGATTAAAAAAAATCTGACATCAGAATAAACAACTTCAGTTACTATATGCTCTAGATTTAAGGTTTATGTAGTTTTTATTTCCAGTGTTTGTTTTGAAACTCCATGAGGTCTGAATAGAACCAGTCTTGGATTCCAAAATACATATTTTTGAAATCATTGCTACAATTGACTGTATTTTGTTACCAGTGAGGAAACTTTTCCATTTTTTATGTGAAACAAAAATGTATCCTAGGAGATCATAGGATACAATTAGGGACAAATAAAGTGAGTTAAAGCCAAAGTTTTTGTCAAAGTTGACAGTTTGTTCTTTAAGAATCCTTAGACCACTGCACACCTTGATGGCCTAAGAGAAAGTGAAGAGCTCAGAAGGTGGTGCCAGTGATGCAGCTGGAATTGACTTTGTCCTCTAGAGTCATCATTATTCAGTCTTTTGGTGTTCTTTTTGTCTATAATATCAGGCAGGTCACTGCATAGTCCAATGGGTAAATATCTCCATGGACACACACAACAAGGTCCACACAAACACAGACACATGGGTGAAATTACCCATATAACCAGACTCCCCAGAGCTGTGCTGATTTACCCTTCTCCTCCCCCTGAAAAAAGAAAAGAAACGGAAAAGAAAAACAATGCTCTCATTTGGTTCTCTTATTATCCCTCCTTCAAAAATGCTCAGCTTAACTCCCTGTAATAAGGACTGTGTAGTAAGCCAGCTTGACAATAGCCCAAGGTTTCAGACTCTTCCTGATTTTAACTACTGTTTATGGGAAATCTTGCAGTAGAAGAGAGGGTGGTGTCCTGATTAGGAACATCTGCAACAGCTGCTGCCATCCTCCCCCACAGATCAACTGACCTGTCTTCTTGACTATGGTAACCAAGTCTTTGGAATGAAATTTATACAATGTACAGGGAGTTGAAGGTCCATGCATGAATACATCCCAGCCTATCACTCTTTCCGGTGGTCACACCGGACCGTCTCATACATAACCTTGAAGGGGAGGAGAGAACAAGATAGATGGTGCCTGAAATAGCTGTCATTCTATCCTGAATAAAATCATACCAAACTGCAAATCTTCAACATGAAGCCTGGTTCAACTAAGTATGAAACTATCCAAATTAAGTAGATTGTCTGAGGGTTTTGTGCATTTCCAGCCTTCAGCATCTGAAAGCAGTTTCCCCGGAAAGTCTGACTACTTAAAATTCAAGCACTATGCAACTAAGAAACTCCAAAAAGCGGTAATGAACCATAAATTATTGCCGTTAGATATTTAATACTCAATCAGTATGTGCTCTCTCATGCATATCCCACTGGCATTGCATTCATTCTGACAGTGTGGTACTGGTTCAATTACTTTGCTCATTTACAATAAAAGATTAATGAAAAGAGGTATATTTTAGTTCACAGAGATTAATTGCATCCCTTACTTTTCCTACACTCGAAATATTCAACCCATAATCCTGATAGCTTTTTCGTCAACAAGTACACGGAAAATTAATAGACTTTCTTCTGCTGGAAACCTCAGAGGGTTTTCAGATACAAACATCCAGGGAAAACCAGACCGAAAGTTGGCTCTGGGCTGGAAATGAATTAATTTACCTGCTCCTTTAAATTTGCTCTGGTGACACTCTGAATTAGCCAGTATAAAGATGCCTGCACCATAAACACTTTAAACCAGCACATTTCCTGGCTGGTATTTGCAAAGCTAATTCCCTTCTGAGGTCTAATTCTGCCAGATAGGTACAGCCACGCTTGGTAGACATTCCAAACATTCGAAGAGATGTTGACTGTTAAACATTTCACAGCTTCTCTATGGAGAAAAATAGATGCCAAGTTTACTAGTACATTTATTTTGAATCTTTGTGAGCATAGTTATTTACTCTGGGGAACTCTACTTTTCACATTTCAAAGGGCCTTCCTCACCAATGAAAGATTTTGGAGTTGCCTCAAACTCTCTGGATATGTTTACAGTCTTTATAATACTGAAGACAAAGAACTTATGAGCCAACAAGATGATAACCACCGTGCTACAAAGACAGTATGGTACCTGATGTACAGAGTACCAGACTAAGGCTTAGGAAGCCTCTTTGACCATTAATAAATAACTTAGCCTTCCTGGGCTATTTTTCCCCATCTGTAAATGGAATGCTTTCCACCAATGTTCTTTTCTTTATTTTCTTTTTTTTGGGGGGGTGGGGGTAGGCAGAGGGAGGCAACCAAGGTTAAGTAACTTGCCCAGAGTCACACAGCTAGTAAGCATCTGAGGCAAGATTTGAATTCATGTCCTATGACTCCAGAACTGGTGCTCTATCTACTACACCACCTAGCTGTCTCATTAATGCCCTTTTCAGATGCCTTGTTTGAGCATGGAGGTCGCAGTAGGCTCCATAAGACTATATCGAAAGAATTACAGTACCTCACAGGTATGATGAAAAAGAAGAAACAAAAAAAGCACTGAATTTGGAGTCTGAAGATTTAGCTTCAAGTTCAAGTCTTCTCATTTACTATTTGTGTGACTTTAATTCTTATGGGCCTCAGTTTCCATATATGAAATATAAGGAGTTTGGAACAGATGGCCTCAGTTTCCTTCTAACTCAAAATCTGTGATGCTATGATCCTATGATATAGTTTAATCCCCTTATTTTATACTGAAGGAACAGTCTCAAAGAGGGAAAAGATGTATTCATAAGAAAAGAGGTTTTGAAACCAGGTGCTCTGAACCAAATTTCTGGTTGTTACTGTACCACACTAAACTATGAACCTAATTGAACTTCATGTGCAGTGCTGAGATGGTCTATCTCCAAAGGGTAAACACAGTTACATTGGAAGAGACTCATCACCAGAAGATTGGTTACTGAGTAATGAAATATTTCATCCACTACAAATCATCAAGTGGTCAGCTGTGATGGCAATCAAATTAGGATCTTTTGCTGTTTAAGTCTTACTACAGTACCTTTGGTTGAATAATATGATTAAAAATGCTCTTCCTCAACCATTGATGGGTCTGCCCATTGAGGGAAGCTTGATTAGGGGGGTTGTTTTGTAGAAGCTTCCCAAGGACCTTCTGTTTTTTCTATTGAGGCACTGGGTCAAAGGATTATGCCCTCTGGCTCTGAAAAGTATATAAATACTTTGAGGGTGAGGTTTTACTTTTGGCTTATTGTCTAGAAGTGTTTGTTTGACCTGAAAAGGACTCTGAAAAGATGCTAAGAAGCCCCTCAGTTTTGAAAAACTTGGATGTGCCATCTCTGATAAAGATGTATATATGTTAATGGTGAGACATTTTAGAAGCCTATCTGTTGACTTTTGATTTCTCTGTATTTTCTCTGAAGTGACCTAAATGAATGATACATGTGTTTGATTAAAGTGATTTTTAACCCCTCAAAGTTGTCTTTCCTTTTAGAGAAGCAGATCAAAGAACTTGTGGTAGCAGGTCCCCCCTGTGTATGTTGGGATGCCTAATGACACATAAACCAAGGCATAGAAGAGTTTTGGTTAGCATTGGTGGAAGTGTACTCATAGTGATGGATTCTTGAAATACTGAAGAATGTCATAGCACTTGGGCAGGTAGGTGACACAATGGACAGAGTACTGGGCCTGAAGTCAGGAAGATTCATCTTCCTGGTGTTAAGGTTAGGGATGCTCAGGACCCCAAAATAGCAACACACTGAATGAATTCCATCCAAATTTTCTTTCAACCAAAGAGAAGCAAAGTTTATTAAAGATTCTCAATATTGGGTAGGCTCTTTAAGAATCTGAGCATTTGTATTACTAATGCCAGCAGGCCAGATTGAACCTTGAGCCTTTGTAGTGTTAATGTAGGCAGACTAGATAGAATCTGAGTACGTTCAGGGAACTAGATGGATTTTATTTACAGAAAGACTGAGGGAAGAATCCAGGTGTGGCCAAGTAGTCTGGGAGTTCCATAGATGATCTTGATGGGAGTGGACAGTAGCCTGGGGTGTCCAAAGGTATGATCTTGATGGGAATAACCAGCACAGAAATCAAATCTAGGGAAGCTCTTGATAGGAATGACTAGTACTCTGGAGTGTCAAAAGATAAGAGCACTACAGGCTCTGCATACATGGACCCAACACGCTCTGACCAGCCTCCATGACTGAAGGAGGACTGGAGTAGGCTGGGATAGGGCTCTGTGTAGAAGCAGAGGGTCGACAGAGTGCTGCTGGAGCTGCCCCTGCCAAGATTTGAAAAACACAGAGATAATTAAGAAGGTTGCTGAAGCTTGGAGGGAGCTTCCAGAATTGCAAAACAAAGTACACAAAGATGCTGTCAAGGCAGCTTTACAGCTATGCAAAGAAGAGACCGCTAAATATATGGCAGAGCTCAGTCCTAATCAGAAATTTTTTTTTGAAAGAATAAAGACTTTGAAGAAAGGTTAGAAAGGAAGTAATAAAGAAAAAAAGAGAGTTAACCTTCTTCGGAAAGCCCAAAAAACCTCGCTCAGGTTATAACTTTTTATTTCTGAACACTTTAAGGAAGCAAAAGGGATTTCATCACAGGAAACAATGAAGCTTTTAAATGAAGAGTGGAAAAATCTGTCATCATCTCAGAAGCAGGTATATATACAACTCGCCCAAGATGATAAAATTTGTTATGTAAATGAAATGAAATCGTGGGAAGAAAAAAGGTTTGAAATTGGACGGGAAGATCTTTTACGTTTTAGGAAGCTAAAAGCCAAAATTGGAAAACACCTTGAAGAGATCTGTTGATGTTTGTTTCTTCATAGTGAATATTATAAATACTCAAGAACTAGTCAGGTCTCTCACTATGTAGAACTGTGGCAATATTTCTAAGAATGATGTTGGTCAACATGTTATATTAATCTCATCTTGTTAACACGTGAACTTCGGCCAGTATGCTGACATATTTTGTTTTAGCACCTAACTAAGGATACTCTGCAGGTATAGACTCAGTCTGAATTTAGACACATTTGCTTTTGGAACTACTGGATATCAAAAAATTCATCTAGGTGTAGGAGGGATTAATTTTACCCTTAGATAAAGGTAAACCAAACTGTGAAATGTTTTTGATACTGGATGATGACAAGAAAGTATTCTTGTTTCCTAATAAGGAAACAAGCATTTGCTTTTCTCAAATTGTTTTAAATTATAAAAGCCACAATGGTCTAAGCTACCACTGTAGAGTATTTTTAAAGAATGAGGAACTGACCTAGGCAAATTTCAGTACCTAGGCAAGTGCAAATTCTTAGGTAATATTAGCTCGTGTAGTATTCAGAGATGACAAGTGGACACAATTGTTGATTTCATTTATGACAAAAAAAAAAAAAACTACTGAAGGATTTGTAAATATTTCCAGCCATTCTTTTTTTTTTTGTAAAGTAAAAAGATTATGTAAAAAAAATGATAGGGAGGATGGGATTTTGATAGGATCAAGGGTGGGAAGTAGCCAAAGAAAATCCTGAGGTAAATAAAGACAATGAAGGGCTAGGCTAAATTAAGGCTAACAGATATGGGTGTGAAAAGACAGATTAAGTGGGAAGTATGAAGGAGAGTTCAAGGAGGCTCCCAGAGTCTGTACCCCATCACCACTTACTAGCTGTGTGACCCTGGGCAAGTCACTTAACCCTGTTTGCCTCAGTTCCTCATCTTCAAAATGAGCTAAAAGAGACAATGCAAACCTCTCCAGTATCTTTGCCAAGAACACCTCAAATGGGGTACATGAAGAGTTAGACATGATAGAAACAAAGAAACAATAGTAATCAAATGATAGCACTCACACTTCTGCGATGAGGACGTATAATGATGGTTGTGAAAGACCTGTGAAAAAGTTAAATTTGTTACAAGTGGTCCCTCACATTAGGAAGGTGTTCATTCTAATTCTACCTCAAAGAACTATCTTCTTTTAAAGCCCAACTAAGATGCTAGATTCTGTAGGAGGTCTTTCCTAGGGAATTGTCCAATACTTTGTTTGTCCTCTGTATTTACTATTGCTTGTGGGCTAGGATGCTGATACACCTATGTCAGCTTGCGTTAACACCTACTCCCCAAAGCACTCAAACCCATTCTCCCAACATCACAATGTCCAACAGGATATTGGGAGCTAGATCAACGTGGAACAGATTCAGGGAAGTTTGAGTTAATTTTGTCCTTGGTTTGACTGGCCTGAAATCCCTCTTATTTGGACAAGGGATATATAAGGATCACTCTTCAGTTTCAGGAGTAGTTACAATTCCTTGGGATTCAGGGGTAGCTGTAACCTCTCGCTTCGCATTGGGCTTAGCCGTTGCTCAGAGGGACTAGGCTGGTTTTTCAGTCTTGAGGCAGGGCTCTATTAGATGCATAATATGGCTGTGAACTTGATGGAGAAGGCCATGTTGTCACTGGCCTGGGCCTGATTGGGTACAGAGTCTGGGAACCTTCTTGAACTCTCCTTGAATCTTCCCCACTTAATCTGGCTTTATATACCCTGATCTGTTACCCTTAACATAGCCTGGCCCTCCCTCCATTATCTGTCACCGCAGTATTGCCCCACCTGCTTCCCACCTAAGCTCTCCATCGTCTGATACCTTCCAACTGCCACAGCTGTTTCCCACCCTTGATTACATCACTAGTTACTCCAGTTCCATCAAGACTAGACCATCCCCAGATCCCTCCCACTGTCTTTCTGTATGTAAGTTCCATCTCACCTATAGGAAGGTGCTGAGATTCTATCTGGCACACTTGTCAATACAAGCATCACAAATGTTTAGCTTCTTAAGAGTTAATTCAGTATGGCGAATCTTTAATAAACTTTATTTTGCTTTGAATGGCTTAAGTTGAATGCATTTGGCAGGAGTCAGGCGTGTTGGTATTTTGGGGTCCTGAGCACCCCAAACTTCAACATTATGGTTCCCAGGTATGAACAGGCCAGACAAGTTGCTCAGTTTCTAGGCTCTTCTCAGGACACAGTATCTCTGCTGGAAGAATCAATTCAATGGACTCCCTGGGATTGCTCTTCAGTGGGCAGTTGTGATCTCTCACCCTGCTAAGGCTGTAACTTTAGCTGTGTTGTATACACTGTTCTCTTCATCTATTGTTATAGTACTCTTTTTGGCTGGCATTTTACAATACTCTTTCAACTACAGTAATAACCTTTATCCTATGATTGGCAGAAACCTTCCTTCTTTTCTTCCCACTTACACCCTTAAATCAATTTTGTCACCTCTAAGTAGGAAGATATCTAGTTTCTCCTGTTTCATAACCCTTCCTGGTTTCAAGTCAGTTCCCTAAGTCAGGGTCTCTTCCTTGGCTTTTGGTGAATATTTTCCCTCTTCATCTTCATATCCTGGCTTCCTTCACATCCTAGCTTAAACCTCACCTTCCTCAGGATACTTTTCTGAATTTTTCTTAACTTTTAATGCCTTCTCTCTTTTGATTATCTCCTATTTATCCTGTATATAGCTTTTTGTACAGTTTGAGTGTTTTCCTCCCCATTAGATTGTTGAGTTCCTCAAGGGCCGGGCTGCATTTTGCCTTTCTTTGTATACCTGCTACTTACTTAGCACAGTGCCTGGAACATAGTAGGCATTTAATAAAGGTCTTCTTGGTTGACTGATGATCAATCTTGGTTCAGCCAATAACACTTCTCTTCTTGGACTCTTTTCAGAGTGTTATGCAGATAAATGACTAAGTACAAATGTATGAATGCAGTCTGTAGCCTGGAGAAAAGCTTATTGTCTGGCTGGTCTCTTCATATTCAATTGAGCTATTCAAGCTTGTCTAAGGGGTGGAATATTTATTTTGCATCTGACGACCTCCTTTACACTTCAATATCTTTCTTTTTCCCTTTTATATCTTTGGCTTTGCTGAAGTACAACTAGGACACATCTTCATATCTATAATTTGTATTTGTAATTAATAAAAAATAAAAGAGAGCAAGGTGTATCTATACAATCCCTCAAATAATTAGATGGGACTTGTTATTTGAATGTGGCTAAATAATTAGTATCATTCTGAGTTTCTATGATTATGAAGTCCTTTATTTGTAAAGTGAAAATATTCTCCTAATTTATGTAATCTCTTAAGAAAGATTGTCTGGTGTAGACAGTACCCATATATATGTGTTACTCTAATGGTGAGTAGGGGAGAGATTTCCATCTGCCTCGTTTAGATCTTGCCTAGTGAGTGCATGACACAAGCAGATATCACTGATGCATCTCTTTTCCAGAAAGCTGCCTAGAAACAGTGACCATGAAGCAGGTGTTTTTATGTTTGTTTCTGGCACTTTTTTTTAACATCAGGGAAAAAAAAACAAAACTAACTTGTGGCTCCCTAATGTTTTTATTTATTTGTTTTTACAAGTAATGACTATACTTAGATTTCATATAGAACTCATTATTATAGGGATATCCTTCCTGGCTTAACACCCACCCACACCTGTGTGAAGAGTATGTGTTTTAACAGGGAGTATTCAATTGTATTTCTTATCATTCTATTTATCTGCCATTGGTTATATAATTAACCAGCTGTGTAACCTAGGGGAGTCTGAATCTCTCTGAGTCTGTTATTTTAATCAGTAAAAAGAGGGGGTTGGGCTGGATGAAAATTTCACATTTCTATAGTACTTTAAGATAGTGAAAGAATTATTATTGCCACTCTATAGATAAGGTGGATGAGACCCAAGTTAAATCATTTGCTCTCCATCACAGGGACAGTAAATAGAATTCAAAGTTAGGTTTCCTGATTCCAATATCAGCACTCTCTTTTTCGCTCTCCACTTTTACCTTTTAAGTGACCTGTAGGTCTCTTTTGGTTCAAAATATAGGAACCTATCATATCATAAAGGTTATCATGGAACTTAGACTTTGAAAGACTTTTTGAAGTCCAACTGTTTCTTTTTACATGTAAGGCAAGAGAGATAGAGTGCCTTCCTCCAAAGTTACCATTGAATAAATAGAAAAAAAGTCAGTATGTAAATTTAGGTCCTTGGACTCCAAATCCGATCTCTTTACACTATATTATGCTCCCCTTAATTTCTTATATTGAACCAGAATCTGCATCCTTATAAGCTTTCAACCTTTCGTCTCTGACCTCCTGTCTCTAATTGCACAGAAAAAGCATAATCCTTCTACTGCCATGTCTGTGATAAGCCTTCAAATTTTTGAATAATTACAGTGTTAATTGTAGATGAATACACTAATGACTGTTAATTTTGTCTTTGTCCCTAAATCAATGAAGACTGTAAAACCTTCTGAAACTTCATAGTATATGAGAATGGCTAAGGCAGAGAAAACTAATCACTTCCATTTGAATTGTCTTAGGAAGATTCTAAAGATCACCTGGCAGGATAAGGTACCAGACACTGAGGTTCTTTCTTGAGCTAAACTGCTAAGCAGTCAAACTCTGCTTTAGAGAGCCTTATCCAGTGGGGCTGGCCATGTTGTTCAAATGCAGAATGTACATTTGCCAAAAAGCCTATTTTATGGAGAATTCAGATGGTACAGGCGATCACATGGAGGTCAGAAGAAGCGATACAAGGACACTCTTGAAGTCTCTCTTAAGACCTTCAGAATTAATTGTGTGACATGGGAGACACAGGCACAGGACCACTCAGCATGGCATGCCCACACCAGAGAAGGTGCTATAATCTATGAGCAGAGCAGAATTGAAACAGCACAAAGGACTTCAGGATGCACAAATTTAGAGAATCCACCCTAAATGTTGAGATGGACTACTTGAGCCCGACCTGTGGTATCATTCTGAGTTTGTATTGGTCTGATCGATCACAGTTGGATACACTGAAAACTTGACTCTAGCATAATGATGTCATTTTGGTCCTCTGAGAACCGACAACAACTAACCAGAAGATTCTGTAATATTTCCTGGAAGCAACAGAAACTTCTGATAAAATTACCTCTTCTAGCTTCAAGTTATTTGGTAGTAATGACACTAACAAAAACTCACATTTTTTAGTTCTTCTGGGTTTTACTTTCTCCTTACAACATCTCTCTGACTTGAGTGGTGCCAAGAATTATGTCGATTCACAAACAATAAAATTAAACTTAGAAAGATGAAATGATTTGACCATGATGAAATGATTAATTTGTGCTTTGATTCAGGAGTGAAACCCAAGTTGAAACAAAACCTTGCATTATCTCAGACTTGTACCACTGATTCTGGCTGGTTCAGTCCATTAGTAATCTGCATAATGTGGTTCATCTGCTTTGAGCATGCTACACCCTGGGTCTCTGTCCCAATAGGAATGTCTAAGAATATTTTTGGCTGAGACATAAGTACCTTTGTTTTCAAGATCTTGTCAATGATCCCATGAAGCTTTTGGCTTGATTTCCTGGCTTCTTAACCTCAGGATCTCAGAAACTCCAATTACCAGGGAATTATATTTTGACCTATCTTTCACTACTTTGCCATTTTTTTCCTCCCAAATCAGGGTTCTTTTATAGTGTTTCCTTATCTATCACTGCCCAGTGTCCTAAAATGTGCACTTGGTCAATTAATCAGCTATGCTATAAGGACTATTGGCCAACCATTCCTAGCACCGGTTTAAAAAAAATCTTTCCAATAGGAATTGTTTACAATTAATATTTTCTCTTCAAACATGATTCCAGCAATCCTTTAGTTAACTCTATCATCTAGCTAAAAAGAATCATCAAGATCATTTCCCCAGGATGCTTAGGCATTTCAGACAGAAAATCCCAAATCCCTCTGCTTGTTGAAAACACATTGGACAAATGGGTTTTAAATGCATAAATACAGTAAGTTGAGCAGAAGGTTGACTACAGTAAGTTGAGTATTTAGAGTTGGTGTCAAGCAACACCAGTTTACAGAGTAAACCCTGCTGGGAAAGTTTTTCATTATTTAAATATCTGTTTCCTTTCTTACTCTTCATAAAGGAATATAGACTGAAGTTTACCTGGCCATCTTACCCCTGTCTGCACTCTGGATTTTTTTCCCCTTCTCTTTTCTACCTTCCTTGCCATGTTGAGTAAACATCTTCACTGGGGCTTTGCTCCCCTGATTAGGGGCTTCCTGTGTTTCTGAAGGGACCCCAGCAATACACTGCTTTACTCCCAACTTTACTCTCTGGACCTGCCCTTTTTCAGCTAGAGCATCTAAGTAGTACAGGTCATAGGTTTGGAGTTAGGAAGACGCAAGATACTTACTGGCTGTGTGACCTGGACATATCATTTAACTTCTATTTGCTTCAGTTTCCTCAACTGTCAAAGGAGGGTAATAACAGCATCTACCTCCTGGAACATAGTAGGTACCATATAAATAAATGTTAGCTATTATTATCTTTCTTGACACTTTGGAGACATATTAACCCCTCCCCACCCCTCAATGTTCTCCTCCCTTGATTGGTAGTTGTCTGCCTGGACCATGCAGGTACCCTTTCTTCCACCTGTCCCCTTTCTATTTCCCCTTTCTATGCTGTCTTCTTCCCCCATTAGAATGTAAACACCTTGAGCTTAGGGACGGTCTCCCTTGCTTATATTTGCATCCCTAGTACTTAGCACAGTGTCTGACATATAGAAGATGCTTAGTAAATGTTCTTCCTCTCCCTGTCCCTTTTCTTCTCTGTCTCTTTCTCTCTGCTTCTCTCTATCTCTGTCTCTCATATTTGAAAGGGAGATGATATCAGAGAAAGAAATGGAAACTAAATATATGTCCTTCAGTTGAGGAATGGCTGAACAACTGTATCATATGGTTATAATGAAGTAATATTGTGTGGTAAGAAAGGAGGAAAAATGATTTCAAAGAAGGATGGAAAGACATCTGAACTGATACATACTGAAATGAGCAGGACCTGAACGATTTATACTATAACATCAATGTTATAAAATGATCAATTTTGAGGAATTTTTCATTGATGAGACTGCAATGAGCAGAATGAAAACAGTTTATACAATAACACTATAAAACCTAAACAACTTTTAAATCTGGAAGATCTTTGTTTGACACAATGACCATCTATAATGCTAGAGGAATGATTATGAAGTATACTATTTACCTCCAAACAGAGAGATATTGGACTCAGCCTGCAAATTGAGACATAGATCTTTGGCAGGGCAATGAGGGTGTTTGTTTTGCTTGAATAAGAATGTTTGTTATAAGGATTTTCTTTTCCTTTTCATTAGGATACATTGGGGAGGAAAACAGATTTCTTTTAATTAAAAGTAAAATTTAATTTAAAAAGTAACATTTAGTGATAATTGATTTACTGCCTTTGAAATATTTCCTTTTTTTAACATTAAGTTGCTTCCCAATTTTAAAAATAATATTACCTCCTTTATATAGTTATCCATCTGAGTAAAGGTATTTTTCAAACAAGTTTTAAACTGGAAGGTAGCAGTATATAGAAGGAGAAATAGATGTTGATTAGGGAGAAGAAAGAATTCATTAACACTTTACCATATCACTGTCATTAGAGTAAACACGTACAGGGCAAATACAAAGGTCTCTGCCCTCCAAGAGCTTACTTTTTAATAGTAGGAGACAAAACACATATGAGAATGGTAGCTAGAAAAGAGTGCTTTCTTCTGGAAAGTCTTAGGATCAGTGAGGGAAGCCCAAGGATTGTTCATTGTCATATCCTTTCCAAAAAACAGTGATAAATTTGATTGATATTGTTTCCAAAGAAATATATTGGTGAAAAGCTGGAGGTTGAGGGAAGCATACAAAAAGTAAGGACCACAAAATGCCTAGGAGGAAGGGAGGCAGGAGGATCTGGGACCTGTTAGATATAGTAGGCTCTCATCCACAAGTACAGCCTGGCCCCAGGGCAGGAGTTCCAAAGTCCAGTGGATTAGTGCCAAGGTGTGATATCTGGAAGCACTATTTAGAGGGTTCAACGTCAGTAGTAGCAGAGTGTTATGGCAGAAAGACGGTCAAGGCGGAGCATAGTCATATTGTCTGGTGTCTGGTTAGATGTGATGGATCCTTATCAATCAGGACAGAATAGATCCAAGGTGAGAGTTCCACAACTTAGGGCATGGTTGGTCTCCAGAGGTACTGATAATGAGCATGAAGCAGTAGCATGGTTGGCATGGCAGGGAGATAGCGAAGATAACAGTTTCAAATTCTGGCCCTGCTACTTAGTAACTGTGTGATCCTTTGCTGTTCAATCATTCAGTCATGTTTGTTTCGTGATTCTCTGGACTATAACATGCCAGGTACTTCTATCTTCCATTATCTCCTAAAGTCTGTCCAAGCTCATGTTCCTTGCTTCAATGATACTACCTATCTATCTCATCCTCTGCTGTCCTCTTCAGCTTTCATCTTTCAATCTTGCCCAACATCAGGGGTTTTCCCAGTGAGTCTTGTCTTCTCATTATGTCACCAAAGTATTTAAGCTTCTGTCTTGATGTTTGACCTATCAATGAAGAGTCTGAGTTAATTTCTTTAAGTATTGACTGATTTGATATCCTTGCTGTTCAAATGACTATCAGAGGTCTTCTTCGGCACCACAGTTCAAAAACTTTCATTCTGAGAGTTCAGTTTTCCTTATAGGCCAGTTCTTACAGCCATACTTTGCTACTGAAAAAACAAAACAAAAAAAACCCAACAACACAGCTTTGACCATAAGGACCTTTGTCGGCAAAATGATGTTTTTTCTATTTAGTATGCTCTCAAGCATCTTTTAATTTCGTGACTGCAGTCTCTATCTTCAGTGATCTTTGAGCCCAAGCATAAAAAATCTGACACTGCTTCCATTTCTTCTCCCTCTATTTGCCAGGAAGTGATGGGACCAGTTGCCAAGATCTTGATTTTTTTTGATGTTAAGCTTCAAGCCAGCGTTTACACTCTCCTCTTTCACCCTTATCAAGCGGTGTCTTAATTCTACTTCACTTTCTGCCATGAGCGTGGTATCAGCTGCATAATGTCAGATGGTTGGTATTTCTTCCAGCAACTGTAATTCTGACTTTTGATTCATCCAGCTTGGCATTTTGTATGATGTATTCTCCATATAAGTTAAATCTATAAAGTGACAGTATACAGTCTTGTTGTACACTTTTTCCAGTCTTAAATCTATCAATTATTTCATGTTTGATTCTAACTGTTGTTTCTTGACTTGCACACAGGTTCCTCAAGAGATAAGTAAGATGATCTATTATTCACATCTCTTTGAGGACTTGCCACATTTTGTTGTGATCCACACAGTCAAAGGCTTTAGTATAGTCAATGAAGCAGAAGTCATTTTTTTTTCCCTGAAACTCTTCTTGCTTTCTCCATTATCTAGTAAATGTTGGCACTTGAGTGTCTAGTTGTTTTGTTTCTTTGAAAACCAACCTGCTTTTCTGTTAATTCTTGGTTAACATATTGCTGATGCCTAGCTTGGAGAATCTTAAGTATAACCTTCCTGGCATGTAAAATGAGTGTAATTGGGTGGTAATTTGAATATTCTTTGACACTGACTTTTTTTAGGATTAGGATGGAAACAGATTTTTTTTCCCCAGTGGTCATTGTTGAGTTTTCCAAGCTTGCCGGGATATTAAAGCATAGTACTTTAACAGCATCATGTTTAAGATTTTACGTAGCTCAATTGAAATTACATCACCTACATTAAACTTATTGTTACCATTGCTTCCTAAGGCCCACTGGACTTCATTCTGTAGGATGTCTTGCTCTAGGTCACTACTCACACCATAGTTATTGGTGATGTTAAGATGTTTCTTGTATAGTTTCATTTTGTTTTGCTTTGGTTTTTTGTATATTCTTGCCACCTTTTTTTAATCTCTTCTACTCCTGTTAAGTCCCTACCATTTTTTTCTTTTATCATGCCCATTTTTGAATGATGCATTCCCTTGATATCTCTAGTTTTCTTAAAGAGATCTCTTGTCTTTCCCATTCTATTGTTTTCTTCTATTTCTTTGCATTTCTCATTTCAGAAAAAACCTCCTTATCTCTCCTTGTTATACTCTGGAATTCTAAGTTCAGTTGAGTATATTTTTCCTTTTCTCTACCTTTTTCTTTCTTCTTTCCTCAGATGCTTGTGAAGCCTCATCAGACACCGTTTTGCTTTCTTGCTTCTTTTTGTGTTTGGAATTTTTTGCTGTTGTTTCTTCTTCTTCTTGTACAATATATTGAAACTTTGTTCATAGTTCTTTGGTTACTCTGTCTACCATATCTAATCCCTTAAATCTATTTATCACTCTACTTCATATTTATAAGATCATACCTATGTGGTCTGATGATTTTTCCCTACTTTCTTTAATTTGTCTGAATTTTGCAATAAAAAACTTATGAAATGATCTACAGTCAGCTTCCAGTCTTATTTTACCTGACTTAATAGAACTTCTCCACTTTTGTCTACAAATTATATAGTTAATCTGATTTTTTCACATTTTCTCTTTGGTGATGTCCACATATAGAGTCATCTTTTAGGTTGTTGAAAAAGAATATTGCTGTGATCAATGAGTTATCTTGACAAAACTCCATTTATCTCTGCCCTACTTCATTTTATACTCCAAGGCCAAACTTACCTGCTATTCCAATTATCTTTTGATTTCCTACATTAGTATTTCAATTCCCTATGATGAATATAAAATCTTATATTGGTATCATTTCTAGAAGATGATGTAGGTCTTCATAGAATTAATCAACTTTGGCCTCTTTGGCATCAGCGGTTGGAGCATAGATTTGTATTACCATGATGTTGAATGATTTCCCTTGTATTCAAACAGATATCATTCTGTCATTTTTAAGAATATACCCCAGAACTGCTTTTCTTAGAATTTTATTGATTATGAGGGCTACTCCATTTCTTCTACGGGATTTTTGCTGACAATAATATATGCAATGATCACTTGAATTAAATTCTCCCATTCCTATCAATTTAAGGTCACTGACATCTAAAATTTCACTGTTTAACCCTTCCTTCTCCTGTTTGACCACATCCAACCTACCTTGGTTCTTAGACCTTACCTTCCAGATTCCTATGCAACATTAATCCTTACTGCACTGGACTTCCGTCTCATCACTAGACACATCTGTTGCTGAGTTTCCTTTTAGCTTTGGCCTAGACATTTCATTCTTTCTGGAGCTACTTGTAGTTGTCTCTCCTTCTCCAGTAATGTGTTGGACAGCTTCTGACCCATAGGACTAATTTTCTGTGTGAAATCTTTTATCATTTTGATACTGTCCATTAGGCTTCCCAGGGAAGATGTTTGAAACTGTTTGCCGTTTCCTTCTCCAGTGGAATAAGAAGTTTGTGTTTGGATACTTGTCTTACTATGTAAGTTGTCGTTAGTCGCCTGAGTCAGACTTCTCCACAATGACCCATCTATCTTGGGTAACCCTGCTTGGCATAGCTCATGGTTTCACTGAGCTGCATAAAGCCCTTCCACCATGACAAAACAGTGATCCAGGAAAGGTATGAACCTTAGCCAAGTCATTTAACATCTCTGTCTCTATTTTCTCATGTTATATGGATATGAAAAGAATTATAGCATCTTCTTCTTAGGGTTGATGGGAGGCAGAAGAGGACATAATAAACATTTATATAGCACCTAATAGGCTCCAGGCACTGTGTTGAGCTAATTTAAAATTAGCTTTTATTTATTATGGTTTTACAAATGATAAGCTTTAATTTATATTTTTGGCAATTTTTTAAATAAATTATTACTTTTACAAAATTAGCTTTTATTTATTTATTTTTTAGAAATATTATTTTGTTTGAGTCTCAGAACACTGACAGGTAGGTACCATTATTATCCTAATTTTATAGTTAATGAAACAGAGGCAGGAAGGGGAAAGTGACTTGCCCAAGGTCACATAGCTAGTAAGTGTTTGAGGCCATAATAAACTCAAGTCTTTCTGATTCCAATCCTAGGACTCTATCCATTGTATTCAGGTGATGGGATGATCAGATGAAATAAGACAGCTCACTATGTAGAAAGGGAAATGAATCTAGAACTATAGGCACGCATCTGAATACTTGTTTTATTTTTTAAGTTGTCACTTCACTGATCTGGGGCTCAGTTTCTTTATCTGTAAAATGAGGGCATGGCACTGGATTATCCTCTAAAGGACTTCCCATCTCTAAATCTTGGAATCCATTAAACCACCCCGCACGACTTTAATATGTTGTTATTTGATTTCTGAGCTTTCTTTAACCGCCCATAATTTTACTCAATCAAAAATAGGAGAAAAAGTTGATAGCTGGAAAAGATAAATTCTTCATGTTGAAAAAAGATAAATTCTTCCATTACAAAAATGATAGATATCCTCAAGTCAGTACTTATGGAGACAAACTACTTATTTTTCTCTATCCCACCTTACCATGTTCATAAGAAATATTGAAAATAAGCCTAAGGTATAGTTAATCAAAATTTTATATACTTTTAATATCACCAAACAGTTTAGCATGCTAAAGTCTCAAGAAGCAAAACTCTTCATTATAATATAAATGTCTTTTATAAATATCCTCAGACTCAGTATTCTTCCCTAGTATTTCAATATATTTATTTCAAGCTTAATAAAATTGTCAGAAAATTGGTTGATAGAGTGGGCAATGGTCAAGTTATTCATACAATTGCATTTTAATTTATTGTCCTAAGTAAATCTAAAATCGGTCATCTGATCAACGTGCACAGAAAGATGACCACTGAAATGAACGTACATAATTTCAGAATGGTTTCTATCACTGTCTGTTCCAGAGAACATAGGACAAAGCAGACAGGAGATGGGATTAGGTAGAATTGGATTTGGAGGCACTCAGAAACATTAATAAAGTCATGTTGGATGCAGTTAATATTAGTATGAGCTTCTCTCAAGCATGACCTGGCTGTGATGCTTTACTCTAAAGCAAACTAATTTATAAATATAGGTCATATCATTTTTCCCATGGAGGACCATCCCTACAGAGGTCGGGACCAATGGATATCCCTAAGCAGTGCCTCAGCCAAATCCCACTGTGATTTGAATTGGACACTATTTGAAATTAATAGCAATTGACTTTGCATTTCATTGTAAATAAAGTAATTATTTCTAAGTCCTTCAGTGAAGACATTTCTAAGCTATGTGGTTCTAACCTCTGAACTCAATTAAAGTCAAAGGTGATGCAAGTTAAGTGGAAATGCACCCTGAGAAAGGAATATAATAACAAATCTTCCATATGGAGGCAATAAGAATAATATAAATTAGAAAACACATCTTGATCTATTGAGCTCTGTTAATGACCTGGAGTATTGACCTGGAATGTGCCCAGTGTTTGATAAAGAAGAGGGATTTTCATAGTTTTTTAATCTTTCTTAGCTTCTGCTAAAACCCTTTCCTTAAACAATATAATCAAAGGTGTATCTGTCTTATCTTTAAGTAGTTAGGCTGAATCATTCCTTTCATTCACTTTGTGAGTGAAGCATTTATCATTTCCGGAAGGACAAAGCTGCCTTGTTTATTAAAGAAGTTTTTAAGAAAGGAAAGCCTTGTTTGTCACAAGTGATCAAGAAAGTGAATTAAATGTCATTTAAAATATATATCTTTCTATTACAGCATGTTCTGGAAGACTTTTCTAAGAACCTTAGGACTCATTATTGTGAAAAGAAAAGTTGAGGGACAGAGCAGAAATCTAATTAAGACTCCAAGACTTCCTCCTTATACCAATGTAAAAATGATTAGAAAGTGAAATGGGGATTGTTAAGCTGCATCAAATGTTTTACAGAGAAAGAAAAATTCAGGAATTTTAAATGTGTGTGTGTGTGTGTGTGTGTGTGTGTGTCTATGTACATCCATGTATGTGGTGGTGTGCATTTTTTTTCCTTTACTGACATGAATTCTGGCAACATAGAATTCCAGGCTTCAAGATCTACTTACAAATAATCTGCCCCTGTTAATGTAGAATGTAGGTCAATGTTGGTGCAATCTGACCCAACAATGCAATCCAATAAACATTTTAAGTGCCTACTGTGTTGCGGGTACTATGCTAAGCACTGGGAATACAATTAATAAAAAGAGACGCAGTCTCTACCAAGGACTTTATAATCTAATGTGAAGGAGACAAAACATGAAAGGAAGCAGGAAAATGGAGAGGGGATGGGAACCTTATGTGGTATGCCTTTGTGGGGAATCTTGTTCCATGCAGTTGAAAACAGGGTTAGACATAATTTAAATGTTGAACAACAATTCATTTCAAACACCTTTGACATCATGCATTTTTCTTACTAGCTATGTGACCTTGGGCAAGTCTTTTAACCTCTATTTGCCTAGGAGTCAGCTAGGTGACTCAGTAGATAGAGCCCTAGGTCCTGGAGTCTGGAATGCAGTCTCAGGTATTTACTAGCTGTGTGACTTTGAACAATCAGCTAACCTCTGTATGCTTTAATCCACTAGAGAAGGAAATGGCAAACTACTTCTGCATCTTTGCCAAGAAAACCCTGTGGACAGTGTGGTCCATGGGGTCTCAATGAATTGAATACAACTGAATAACAAAAGGGAAAAATGAATAGATAAATACCATATGGCCATTAGGCAGGCAGTTTCAGTTTCAGTCAGCTCTCTTGACCACACTGTGAGTGTGTGTGTTGGGGAGGCATATGTATGTCATTCATTCATCATAAGGGTTTCACCTAAAGCCAAACTTACTTGTTTGGTTCTTCCTATATTATAGCATTATAGAGTCATAAATGTAGAGTTGAAAGTGTCTTTGTAGTACATCATCTAGCCCAATCTCCTTCTTTACAGATGAAGAAATGGGTCCAGGGATTTTAAGTGACTTACCCTATAGCACCTAGTCACCACAGAAACAGGATTCAAACCTATTTCTTTTGACTCCAAATTCAACATTCTTTCCAAAAGAGCATGTTTCCAGAATGTGAAGTGATCTCCGAGGGGGGTTCATCTACAACCTCCTCTCTACCTGTTACATTATGAGGATAAATTATTTTGATGACCATGGACCTCCCACATTAATTCCTCAATAATCAGTCATCCTGCAACTGATTGAGCCATAGTTGGATATAGTGGAAAGAATGAATGCTGGATCAAGGATAGAAAGGACTGAAATTTTATTTCTGAGTGGTTGGAATGGCACAGTGGATAAAGAGCTAGACCTAGACAAAAGACCTGAGTTCAAATCTAGGCTCAGACTCTTAGTAGCTCTGTTAATTTGGTCAGTCTTTTAACCTCATATGCCCCATTACTATTTCCATAAGGCTAAATACCCTACAGTTAAGGGATGGGACAGAGAGGGGACAAATATTTATTAAGCACTTATTATGGGCTAGACACTGTGTCCTTTGAGAGTTGGACTGTAAAATTTGCCAGCATCAATTATTTGAACGATGCAGGGCATGGAATATCATGATGAAATGTTTGAGCTATAAGCACAATGGAAAATTGAGAGAAATGTCTTTCCCAATCACCAAATTTAGTTAAATAAATGTGAAACCACTTAATCATTGGAGAAAGTGACAGGATTCAAATCAAAAAGCTCACGCATGGATTGCATTAGGAGTGCTACCCACATTACTTGGTTAAAAAAAACAAGATCCATTATATGAGTCATAATCCTAGATTTGCTCTTTTCCTTCTATGGATGTCCATATATGATGAAATGGGTTATGTTGAGCTCACACAGGTTAAATAGGAAAATGAATCTAAAGGAACGTGTGTGTGTGTGTGTGTGTGTGTGTGTGTGTGTGTGTGTGTGTAGATATTGATCTTTGAATGTACTTATTTTAGAGAGGTTTTCTGTATGACTAATTTCAGGTTTGAGGAAAGCATACCTTTAACAAAAGAGACTTGAAAACATTTTGGGGAAACTTTTAGATTTTTTAAGAGCTTTTTTCAAAGTTATCTAATGAGGAAGCCTAGTGCAAGCACCATTACCTCCATTTTACAGATAGAAAAACAGACTTAGGAAGGTGACATAATTTGCCCAGCCCCACACAGTTATTCTCCTAACTCTCTAACATGCTTACAACTTTTTGTTTCCTTTAAATAATAATACCATGAATAAATGTTCCTGATCTCTGAAATAGTTTTGCTTATGACAAAAATGTTGGAATTGAAAGAAAAAGGAAGAACTCTGCTATTCCTTGGGAATTTGGAGGAGAGAAGTTTGAGGGAAATTTATCTACTTGCTAGACTCTATTTCCCTGTTTCTTACATGCTATCACGTTATTGTTTTCTCTTGACAAGCACTAATAATTTTGGTTCCATATCACCCATATTTATGGATCTTCCTATGTGTCTTCAATATTGAAAGCTCAAAAAAATGTGCCTGAAATTGATTTTGCTTTTCTCAGTCTTCCTGAGAATAGGGTGATTGAATGCCTGGAGAGGGAAATGGATTGATTTCTAATTTCTGAATCTCTAGAGAAAAAAATAAATATATTTACATCCAAGTCTTTTCTTGTGGGTTTTCTCATCCTTCATGTAGATTTTAATTCCTGAGAATAACCAAATTACTTTCCTATGATATAATTTACTAATAATAAAGTATTGCCATCATAATTAATCAGGCATAAAAGAGGTTGCAGAATGACTGGGTGAACAGTGATAGTACTTGTGACTTCTAAAGGTTTGTACCTTTAACCAAGAAAGAAAGATAGAAGTAGCCCAATGGCTTTGCTCTAACTGAACTTAAATATTTCAAACATGCTAATATGTCTATCTTGTCTAATTTTTCTTGCTTAGAACTATTTTACTTTGCACACAATTCAAACATCTTATCTAGTTTCCTAAGTATAATTCACAAGCAGCAACTTAGGAAACCTTAGATGTGTATTATATGTTTGGGAAAGTGGCTGCCATGTGCCTACATACTGATAATTTTAAAATTGATTTTCTTTACATTTATTTTATATAAGCACATGTGTACATACATACACATGCATATATATGCATACATATACACATGTATATGAGAGTATAAATGTATATGCATATATATTTATTGTATCTCTCATTAGAATATAAGATCTTTTCAGGGAGAATTAATTTCAATCATAATATTTGTATAGCCAGCACTTAGCACTATGCCAGGTACTAATTAAATGCCTAATAAATATATACTAATTGAGTGATTAATTGATAGTGAGGTCCAAATAGAAAAACTCAAAAGCAAACAAGGAAACTCAAAAGTAGCATCTATTTGGGCCACTTCATGGCATACAAAAATACATTTCACTAGATCCCCTCAGGATATGGCTACAGTATGGCATCAGATACTAATTCATTACCATAATTATGACCCTGCATCATAATAATAACTCATAATTCTATAACACTTCAAGGTTTTCAAAACCCATTGCTTACAACAATCAGGTGATGTAGATAGGGCAAATATTAACTCTTACTTTCCCCACTCTACAGAACAGGAAACCTAGATCAAGAGTCACCTGATGGCATTTATAAGAGGCAAGAATGCAAATAACTATGGTAGCTAGGTCTGTGAAATTCAAGCCTTTTACACTGTTCTTTTCTCTGATGAAAGCATAATGGAATTGGGTACCTTCTATTCGAAGCTAGAGCTACTTCTTCAGAGTCAAATGTTAAATTTTCAGCATGAGAATTTATGCTTGGTCAATCAGCAAACCAAACTTCACAGTATTTTGTCGATTGATGGAGAAAATGCCTATCTTCTGTGTGCTCTTTCTTTGTGTGTTTATTTTCCCCTCATGGAACCAGTTGTTAAAACATTTTCTAGCAGGCCCCTTAGTAACAGAGATGTTACTATGATCTGTTTAGAAGGCGTCTTGTGCAGATAAAAAAAATAAAACAAATTATTACTAATGTACATTTACTCATTCAATTCATCAGATAAACATTTATTAAACCTTTATTATGTGTGAGGTACAATGTAAAGCAATAAGGATTCAAAAAGAGGCAAAAGAGAGCTCCTGCCCTCAAGAACTTTGCAATCTAATAGGGGAGAAAACATTCAAACAAAGGTATACAAAGCAAGTTACCGGATAAATAGAAAATAATTGATAGAGGGATTGGATCAAGCTTCCTATAGACTGTGGGATTTTAGTTGGGACTTAAAGGAAGCCGGGGAAGTCAGAGGTAAGGAGAAAGAGCATGCCAAGTTCTTTAAAGGGCATTCAGTTTTCAATAAAATACACACATGAAATGCCTTTTCAGAGACCAGATTTTTGAGATTTGAAATCTTTCACAATGCTTAGCAGTGTCTTTCAGACCTCAAATAGCTGAGAAATACTAAAATAATAGAGTATTGGGCAACTTGGAATGTAGAATATCAGAAAAGGAAGGGATCTTAAAGAACCTGATGAATATTAGTCCTGAAAAGAGCTTGTAGGTAATCCAACCCAACTCCTATATTTCATAGATGAGGAAACTGAAATCAGAGATGGCTAGCAACTTGGTCAAGGTCACAAAACTTTTTAGTGGCAGAGTCATAGCTGGAACCCAAGTCTCATGACATTCCAAGATTGTGTTCTCTAGACTGTACTTGGCTGATAGATGAGTGAGGAAATGAGAAGAAAATCCAGCTTGGGGAGGTAATACAGAGCAATCTCCTGGGAAGGATGATATCCCAGCACCTGCAGTACTTTTCAAAAGTCAGTTTGTCAGAAATATATTGACTATAACGAAAGAAAAAAAGAAAGAAAAAAAACCCTCTCAGCTATTCATTCCTATGGGTTGAGTTTTATCATGAGTTGAGGGGATGGCTATTTATTTCAAGGGACAGCAATGTAAACTAGTAGTAAGTTATAGTCACTCACTTATTATTAATGAGACAGAGAAAACACTTCAACTGTTTTGTTATGACAGACACATGCCAAGAGATTTATGATGAGGGTTATAATTTCTGCAGGTGTGAGGGCCAGCTGACATTAAAATATCACACTTTTCTCCTTTGGAAAAATGCAGCCCATGTAGGAGGAGAAAAAGCTTTTCCATTTTTATTTGTGTGAAAGAAAATTTATGTGTGTCTACAATGCCTCAATTCTTCCAGGCACAAGTGACATGGTTAAATAGGAAAGGCATCAACTCATTGGCCAAATTTCTATACCTATACTTAGCATGAAGCAAATGGAGTTTTACTATAGGATATTGGCATAGAGTTTTCATCTATATCCCAGCTGCTGCCCCCATTCTAAGGGAACTCAGACCTTAAACATGCTAAATTTCCAGTTTTTCAATTTGAACAACTGCCAAGACCTAATCCTCTACTTTATCCCAACCACACAAAGGGATGATCATACCCTTGAATTTGTCATCACATACACATATTTCACATTTATATCATCCTTTCATATTAGTCTATTTCTCGTTCATGCACTTTTCATTTCCTATATCCATGCATTTACTCTAGCTGTTCCACATTCATGCAATTTTCTACATCCTTATGTGGTAGAATCCCTGGTTTCTTGTAAGAGAAAGCACCATGTTCTATAGAAAGCAATTCATGGCATCTGAAATTGCCCATACCTTCCTTTGTAAGACTATCTTTCATCTACTCTCTATCTTGTATTTATGTCTATGTTGCTTCCTCATTAGAATATAAGCTCCATGAGAACAGAGACTTTATTAATTAAAAAAAAACATTCACATTGAAAATCAATGAAAAAAGATGTGAAAGAAGGCAGTCTATTAGTACCATGTTTCAAAATATATTGCAAAGCAGTAAACATCAAAACAATCTGGTACTGGCTAAGAAATAGAATGGTGAATCAGGGGAATAGGATATACAATGTAAAGTAGGAAATGACCATAGTAATCCAGTGTTTGATAAACCCAAAGATATTTGATAAGCCCAAATGACGAGGCAAGAACTCATTTTGACGAAAATTGCTGTGAAAACTGGAAAGCTATTTGGCAGAAGCTAAGAAAAGACTAACATCTCATACCTCATACCAAGATAAGGTCAAAATGGATAAAAGATTTAGACATAAAGAATGCAATCATAAGTAAATTAGAGGAGCATGAAAAAATGTACCTGTCAGATCTATGGATATGGAAGAAGTTTATGACCAAATAAGAGACAGAGAAGATCAAGGGAAGTAAAACAAATGCTTCTGATAGCATGAAATTAAAAAGTTTTTGTATAGACAAAACTAACAAAGCCAAAATTACAAGGAAAACAGGAAACAGAAAAAAATCTAGCAAGTTTTTTCTGATAAAGGACTAGTTTCTTAAATATATAGGGGACTGAGTTAAATTTATAAAAAAAAATAAGCACTGTTAGGCGATTGATGGAAAAAGGATGGGAAGAGATAATTTTCAGAAGAAGAAATCAAAGCTCTTTATAATTATACTAAAATGCTCTAAATCACTATTGATTAGAGAAATACAAATTAAAACACAACAGCTATACCACCTCACACCTATCAGATTAGCTGATATGACAGAAGAGGAAAATGATAAATCCTGGAGGGGATGTGGAAAAATTGAGACATTAGTATTCTGTTGGTGGCATTGTGAATTGGTCCAACCATTCTGGAGAGCAATTTGGAATTATACTCAAAGGGCTATAAAACTGCAGAATATCATTATTAGCCTGTATCCCAAAGAGATCATAAAAAAGAAAAAGGACCCACATGTACAAAAATATTTACAGCAGTTCTTTTTGTGGTGGCAAAGAATTGGAAAAGAGGGGATGCCATAAAGTGGGGAATGGTTAAACAAGTTGTGATTTATGATTATGATGGAATACTATTGTGCTATGAGACATGACAAGTAGGATGGTTTCAGAAAACCCTCCAAAGACTTATATGAAGTGAAGTGAGTAGAAGCAAAAAAACTTTGTGTACTCTAATAGCCATACTGCAAAGATGGTTAACTATGAAAGACAATGATCTAAGAAAATTCCAATGGACTCAGGATGAAAAATGCTATCTATCTCCAGGGAGAAAAAACTGATTAACTCTCAGTCTTGATTAAAGCATACTTTTAAGAATTTTCTTTTTCTTGTTCATGTGTATGTGTGTTTTCTTCTGCAACATGAATAATATAGAAATAGGTTTTACATGACTTCACATGTATAATCAATATGTTTCTTGCCTTCTGAAAAGGTGGGAGGGAGGGAGAGAATTTGGAATTCAAATTTTGAAAAAAAATGTTAAAAAAATTGTAATTTTTAATCTGCAACTGGAATTTAAGATGTAACTGAAAAACAATGAAATAAATGAAATATCTTTTAAAAAGAAAGAAAACAATATTCCCATTGAATAGCACAGTGCCTGGTTCATAATAAATTCTTAATAATTTGACTGGTTGAATGATGGATACCCTTGGGAAATAAAAATCAATATTTTCCTTCCCAGGAATGAGAGCTTCTGTTTTTTCTTAGTGACTACCATTCTTTATCTCATTCCACTGTTCTCTTGAATGACAGTGTATGGCTTACTAAGTCTACAACTCAGAGTCTACTTGTTTTGACAGACTTTCTAGATTATCACTTTGCCCCTATATCTCATCAGATTGAGAGGTTTGGGATTCTCTGAGTTGACCCCTCTGGGACTCTCCTTTACATATTTGGTTATATTTTCTGGGTTACTATGCCACATTATTTCCAATATCCTTGGTGGGGGTACCCTTTGTGTTTTCATGTCCTTCTCTCCCTTCTTTTCTTTCTCTCTGTCTCTATGTCTCTGTGTTTCTCTGTCTCTCTCACACACTCGCATACCCACAGACACTCATAGACACAGACATACAGACACAGTATATGAATTGAATTTGTTTAGGCACAATTTCAGCTAACTTGTTCAGCTTTCATTATCTCTTGCCAGATCTAATACAATATCTTCTTAATTGATGTCCCTCTCTCAAATTTCTCCTCTCTTTAACCCATCCTCTACACTGCTGCCAAATTTTTCTTAAGACCAATTCCAAGTATGTCACCTCTTACTCAAAACATTTTGAGTGGCTCCCTGTTGCCTCAAGTATATAAGTTGGCATTTAAAACGCCTAACAATATGGTTCCAAGATATCCTTCCAGAATAACATCCCATGATAACCCTTTCTGTCCTCTATGCTCCAGTCAAACTGGTCTACTCACTGTTACCTGAACTCACCATTCCATCTCCTGACATTGGGAGTTCACACAAGTTATCTCCCAAGCTGGTAATATTCTCTTTACTCACTTCTGCCACTTAGAAGCCTTGGCTTCCTCCAAAGCTCATGCCAGATGCCACTGACAGCCCAGAGCCTTTTCTGATGCTACTAATAATTAATAATAGAGTCTAAGGGTTATACTGTGTTTTGTTTTGTTTTGTTTTGAAATCAGTAGCCACGCAGGAAGAAAACTCCCTCTACCAATGCAAGTAGCAACCTTCTCTGCATCTAATAATCTCAGAGAGTTGCCCAGAGCAGAAAGTAATTGAGAAATAATTATCAAAATAAATTAATTAATAATATAATAAAATATAGATAATGATGGTGTAGTGGATTGAGTTCCAGGCCTTGAGTCAGGAAGATTCATCTTTGTAAGTTCAAATCCAGCCTCAATCACTTATTAGCTTACTAGTGACCCTGGGTAGGTCACTTGCCTGTGTTTGCCTCAGTTTCCTCATCTGTGAAATGAATTGGAGAAAAAAATGGCAAAACGCTCCAGTATCTTTGCCAAGAAAACCCCAAATGGGGTCATGAAGAGTCAGACACAATCGCTATACAGCACTGAGTGGTTAAGAGACTTGCCCATGATGTTTCAGATTCTGAATCTGAGGGAGAATGTAAGGGAGGAGCTATGTTTTGGTGTTTTTTTGGTTTGGTATCCCTAACCAATGCCTAGCCCTGTAGTTTAACAAATTAGGCACATAATCTAGGTATTGAACAGAAGCCTACGACATGTACACATCCAGTTAGTAGAAAAGCCCTGAATAGAATGAAGATCTCCTATCTCCTGTTTCCTGTATCCTTGCATGCATCCTTTGAACCACATAGGTCTTGTTGATGTAGAAACTGAGGTTTAGAGAGAAGAAATGACATAAAGTCACACACATTTTATCTTTGAATTCTCGACACTCAACACAGTGACTTATGCGTGTTTTGGACCGGATTAAATTGGGACATGCTGGATTGGATAAAGGACTCAAAATTTGAAGGATAGCAGTCTTTTGACTCTAAATTGAGTGCTAACGGTTTTATTTGTTTAATTATTATTCTTTATTGGAGGGTGATGATAGTAGTGGTGGTGGATTATCTTTCCATACAACAGAATTATTATAGTAAGCAACAATTCTATCACCAGCTCTATGTTTACAAGATTTTTTTAATGAATATTATGCGTCTAACCACCCCATATGAAAACAGCATCAGATAACGAAAAAAAAACAAAACAAAACTGGGATGCAATGAACCAATTAAACCAGCAGAATTAAGCCAAAATGTAGTTGCAGCCAGCTTGATCTGTGATGTTTTATTCATCAATCACCTGCATTTCCAAATGGATTATTTCCTCCGAGTTCTATAATAACTTAGAGATACATAGTGCTTATGCTTGCTCTAGACCCCCTTCAGACTTTCAGGTGCCAGGCAAATTATCTTACTATTCCTTCATTTAACTTTTCCACAAAGGAACAAAACATTTATAGGTGTGTTTTTTTCTCTCCATAAAATAAAGGAGTCTTTGAGTATCTAAACTATAAAAGTATGCTAGGATGATCAGACTTAATTTTATTTTATCAAGCCACAAGCAAAGCTGTTTCTTATGACTCCTCCTGTCTACATTATATGTATATATTATAGTATATTGTCTTTTAGTTGGAAGAACCTATGGAGCATAGGATGTCAGATCATAAAATGCTAATGCATCACATGACATTAGAACATAGAATATCAGAGTTTGAAAGAAACTTAGATCTGATCATGTCTTTCATGTTTCTCTCACCTCAGACACTTGACACTCACTAGCTGTGTGACCTTGGGCAAGTCACTTAACCCCAGTTGCCTCATCCTGGGTCATCTCCAGTCATTCTGATGAATATCTGGTCACTGGATTCAGATGGCTCTGGAAGAGAAGTGAGACTAGTGACCTGCACAGCCCTCCCTCACTCAAAACAAAGTCAAGTGCAAGTCATGTCATCATTTCTCTGATGGCATGGTCTCCTTTGGTAACAATGGACCACACATACAATTTTGTTTAAAATATGATATTTTGTTTTTAGGTTACTTAGACCTTATCTTAGTATGAAGTACAAGGTATTGGTTGGTGTAAACCTAATCTCTCACATATTATTACCCTGTTTTCCTGGAAGGTTTTTTTTTTTTTTTTCAGCAAGCATTGATTTCTTATGCCTGTGCTTGGAATCTCTGTGCTTATTGAACTCAAGGCTATTAGGTTTTCTAATTTGTTCCATTGATCAATGTATTTATTTAACCAATATCACATTATTATGAGAATTGCTGCTTTGTAGTTAAAATTGCACTATTAGAACAGCTTTGTTCCAACTTTGAAAAGTTATTTGCCCTAAGATTCTTGACCTTTTGTATTTCTATACAAAGAATAAAAAAAAAATAATTTGTAGACATGACCAATATGGGAATATGTTTTGCTTGACTGTTTATGTAACACATATGAATGATAATTGAAAAAAAAAATTAAAGGAAGGGACCTTAGAAGACAGAATCCTAAAACACAGAACCAAAAATACTGCAGTTGGTAATGAATTTAGAGATGACACAGTCCACGTCTATCCCACAGATGAGGAAATGCATAAGAATTTCTAAATTACCTTTCATCAAATGAGTCGATCTATGCCTTTCTCTCACAGCAGTTGCTAGTTAAGAAGTAAAGATGATATTCAAGGGAAAGTAGTTAGTTACAGGTGGCTGACCCTCTCATAAAGGGCTTTGTCTTAAAAAAAATAGACCCAGACATTTGGAAGACAATGACAACAAGAGAATAATTTTTGTTCATATTCAAATACATGTGCTTACAGCCATATGTAACATATCTTCAGACAAATGTTTGTCATGTCGATTCAGTTTTAGTATAAAAACAAGGAAGCAGAATTCTGGCAGAGCAACTGCAGCTTCCGAAGGTACCCAGTTCCTTCTTTGAAGTAGCTTATGTTCATAGTTCAAATTAGGTTTTATGTATGCAGTGTGAAAATAATAATATGGACATAGCCCTTTATGATTGTAAAGCAATGTAAATACTGTCTCCCACATAATCTTCGTGACAACTCTGTGAGTTTTATGGTTAGGTAACTTTGGGCAAGGAATTTTTCACCTGAGTCTTTTTGTTTCTCCTTTTGTAAAAATAATGGTCTGGGCAAGTAATCTGTAATATCTCTTCCAGCTCTAGCATTCTGTGATTCCTTATGGTTATCATCACAGATCTCAGAGTCAAAAGAGATGTAAAGATCATCTAGTTCAACCCCTTCAAAAGTCCTATCGCAGCTAAAATGTTGACGAATGCTAAGTAATGATATAAATTTCACTGAACAAGCAAATGCTTCTTCCAGTTCTGGAGTGATTAAAGATGTGTCATTATTTCTTGTCTCTTTTTCCTTTTTTAAGATAAATGGATAGATGGATAGATAGATTGACAGGTAGATGAGAGAGAAAGAGAGAGAGACAGAGACAGAGACAGACAGAGAGAGACAGAGAGAGAGAAAGAGAAGTGAGATTAAGTGCTTTTCTGTTCTAGGCTGTGCTCTAAGATGGGGGGCTACATACAAGTACGTGAGATAGTCTCTACCCTTAATTCCTTAAGGAATTTGCTTTCTATGGGGCAAGACCACACATAAAGGTGGCCTGAAAAGCAGGGAGGTGAGACAGGTACCTGCATAGAAGCAAGACAAAGGAAATGAAGTTCAGTGATGTTAAAGTAAACAGAGTTTGGGTGATACTTTCCTAAATGAAGTCTGGGCAGGCAGTCCCCAATCAGTACAAGGGGCCTAAAAGTGGAGGTTTTTCTATCTTGTCAAGGCAGCAAGTCTCACATTCTCAGGGTCCATTTATTTACTTTGCTTACGGCAGCGAGGTGGTATAGTAGGTAGCACCTCAAGCCTGGAGTCAGGAAGATCTAAGTTCAAATCTGGTCTCAGACTCAGACCCCTGGGTGGGTGACTCAGCCTCTTCCTACTTCAGTTTTCTCATCTGTGAAATGGAAATAATAATGGCTCCTACCTCCCTGGGTTTTTGTGAGGATGAAATGAGATAGCACAAGCAAAACACTTTGAAAACCTCCATCTCTTGCTATTATTGTAAATGCTGGTTTATGCCAACTCTCTGATTGCTGGTCAGCTGATTGAAAATCAATTAATATTATGTGATTAGACTCATTGAATCAAAAAAGTAAAATAATCTTCATTACCCTCATGTACATGTGGGGAAATAGCAGTATAAGGAATTTTCAATAGGTAAAATGGCTGTAATAGGCTAGAGGGATGCCTTAGGTTTTCATTCTGTTTCTGACACTATCTAGATTGTGTTTTGTTGCTTCTGCGTTTCAGTTTTCTAATGTATAAAATGAGGATAGTAATACCCACATTCCTACCACCCGGGGTTACTACGAGGAAACTGCTTAGAGAGTCTCAAAATGCTATAAAAATGTAAGGTGTTATGACTTGCATTTATATAGTGTTTTAAAGTTTCCAAAGCACTTCACAAATATTATCATTTAGTCCTCACAAAGACCCCATGAGTTAGTTGCTACTTGTATTCCCATTTTACAGATGAGAAAACTAAGCCTTAAATCGATGAAAGACACGAGAAGCAAGGAAATATTTATTTAAATGTTGTACTTCCTCTCCCCTAGGCAGTCAGTCAGTCAATAAACGTTTATTAAGCACTGCCTAGGGGAATAGTAAAGGAGATTATGGGGTGGAGTTGAAGGTGAATATGTTGGCTAATTAGAAAGAAGGCACAGGAGAAGAGTAACACTGATTTTCTGGTTTATTGAGTGAACTTGGGCAAGTCGTTGCCTCTTATAGCTTCAGTTTTCCCATTTGTAAAAAGAGATGATCTTTAGAGGCTCTTCCTACCCCAGAGGTAATCTGAGACCACTGGCCACACTCAAATTTCTCTAACAAATAACTCAAGCTTAAGGAAAAAAAAAAGAACTTAACAATAATTATCCAAAATAGCATGAAAACATTCCCTGGCACCAAAGGAGTTTATCGACAGTCTTAGAATCTGGAGTTATATTTTTCCTTCTCTGAATGTGGAGTGTGCAAAGATGGCCACTTGGCATACTTGAAACCTTTCAACCTGTCAATCCCATTCCCTTCCAAAAGCTCTGGAAGTGTGTTTTTCTCAGAATTGTTTGTTTCTCTCAATTTGTGGCACTCGGTAGGGTCCCCCACTCACTGCAGAAAATAAAAATACCAGGGAAAATGAATAATCTTCCTCAAAATTTATTACAAATAGAGATTTAGAAGGCTCATTATCACAGCATGAATCAAAAAAGAGAGAAAATGGATCAAAATCAAACAATGTGAAAGAAATATTAAAACGTGTATGTGTGTGCATCTGCGCAGTGTTTATATCTCATGTCATATTGTTCACACACGAATCAGTAAATAAATTCCACATTCTAAGTGTAAATCACTGGAATTCAGATAAGGTTATAAATACTAATTAGAACAAAGTCATTAAGAAGGAGCTGTGGCCAGCACCCCCAATCAGTTGTTGTAAATGGATGAATTCAAATTGTTAGGAATTTATCAATTTTTTTGTTCTATGGTTTTATCGGGAATTTATAAGACAAACGTATGAAAGGGGGAAAAAAGGGTCCCCAGGCTTCAAGAGACTATAAAATCTCATTGAAGTTGGTTTCCTGCAAGTCAAATAAAAAGGAAAAAGCCCCTTGGTACTCATGCACTGCTGAGTTGGTCGAATTGAGCCAATTCTAATTTTTCAGGGTTGTTGAACCCACTAGGGAGGCCATCAGCAGACAGATGAAGTACAGCGGGTACTAGATACAGCGGCTTCAGCAGAATCGAAGTGATTTCCTGAACGGGATTTTTTTTTTTCTTCTAGATCTGAGCACTCTTTAGCACACTCTAGTACCTGCTGTTCCTTCAGGGTCTACTCCTTGCTTCCCTAATCAGATAATGTGATAACAAACTGACCCCTCTCAAGGATTTGAACAATTGATAGTTGGAATGATCCAATTCTTTGAAAGGCATTTCACAGGAGTTTAATAAAGAACAGTAGTTGGAGCTGGAAGATGCTTTAGAGATCATCTAGTACATTCCTAATTTTACAAGTGAAGATATTGTCACAGAGAGAAATGACTAGACCAATGTCACACAGTTAATAATTAGCAAATCTGAGTTTCAAATCCAAGTCACTGAATGATAGATTTAGATTGGAAAGGTGTTTTACAAACAATCTATAGCAGTTTGATCTCCTTACTTTACAGATGAAGAAATGAGGTCCAGAGAGGTGGAATGCCTTAGTGAAACCAGGATTCAAAACTAGTTCTCTGCTTACAGAGGTAGCACTTTTTTTTTACAGTTTTCAAATTATTTATTTTTAGTTTTCAACATTCACTACTATAAGTTTTAAATTTTCTCCCCCTCTCTCCCCGCTCCATCCCCAAAATGGCATGCAATATGATAGGGGCTTTACATGTACATTCCTATTAAACAGATTTTCATATTAGTCATGTTGCATAGAACTGTAACAAATGGGAGAACCCATGAGAAAGAAAATAAAACTGAAAATAAAAAAGAAAATAGTCTGCTTTGCTCTGCATTCCATCTTCATAGTCCTTTCTCTGGATGTGGATGGCATTTTCCAATATGACTCCTTTGGAATTGTTTTAGGTCCTTGCATTTCTGAGAAGTCTATCAAAATTAGTCATTGCACACTGTGAACAATGTTCTTCTGGTTCTGCTCACTTCACTCAGCATCAGTTCATATAAGTCTTTACAATATTTTCTGAAGTCCACCTGTTCATTGCAGAATAGTAGTATTCCATTACATTCATACACCACAACTTGTTCAGCCATTCCCCAATTGATGGACATCCCCTCAATTTCCAGTTCTTGGCCACCATAAAGATTTGCTTATTTTTGTACGCATGGGCCCTTTTCCCCATTTTTTTTTCTTGCGCAGTGAGGTTCACTGTCTCTAGATCCATTATTGTTTTCATCAAAACCACAATGATCAGAAGTGAGGGCACCTTTGAAGAGTCTCAGAAATAATAATGGCTTATATTCCTCATCATCTTTTCATTTGAGCCTTACAATAACCTTTGAGCAGAGATAGAAGTATTTTACAGATGAAAAAATTGAAACTGTTTCAGTGACTTGCTCAAGATCACATACCTAGAAAACGGTACAAGGAGGTCAAGATTCTGGAGACAGCTCTTAGTGGTTTGTGAGAATTCAGTGCTTAAATTTTCATTGTGAACATTTAAACTTTTGCTGTTTCTTGTTTAGTCATTTCAGCTGTTTCTGACTCATTGTGACCCCATTTGGGTTTTTCTTGGCAAAGACACTGTAGTGGTTTGCTATTTCCTTATCCAGTTTATTTTACAGTGAGGAAACTGAGACAAGCAGGGTTGAGTGCCTCGTCCAAGGTCGCACAGGTCGTAAGTGTCTGAGGCCAAATTCGAACTCGATAAGATGAGTTTTTCTGACTTCATGTCCAACACTCTAACCATTGTCGCCATCTTAGAGGCTTTGGAAATTGGTAAAATGCTACAAATTAGAGCTTGGTTTTGTTTTATTGATTGTCTATACTTTAAGAAAATGATAGAAAAATATAGGTAAAAATTAATATTAAGTATAATTATAAAATAATTAAAATGCAATAATATAATTTTAAAATAAAATATGCAGATTGAACGTAAAAATGTGTCATGCTTTTTTTTCTCTGAGATCAGATTGTTAAGTACTTACTGGTATACCACTGGAAGGAAGACATGGGCAGAGATTTTCTTAGATTCCCTTTTTCCCATTATGCTATACTGTATTCAATGCTTTCTTTGTGTTGCTGGAATAGTGTAAGGTTCTGGGAGGGATTCACATAGCAAAAGGAGATAGACAATTAAGGGTACATGTACATTATTCAGGAAAAAAAGAAATATTTCTATGAAATTTTTAGCCTCTATTTTGGCTGTAGTTCTCCATTTTAATTCACCCATGAAGACACAACCTAAATGTCACGTTCAGATTGACAGAATCATGGGATATTACAATTGGAAGGGACCTTGGTGATCTAAATGCATTCATCCACTCAATCCCCAAACATTTCTTATGTATAAGACATATTTTGGAGGTGATACTTAAAAACATGGGTAGGTTTCCAAGGAAGAGTATACACAAAATATAGTGGCATTCCAAGGAATGAGTTTTGCAAATATTTGGACAAAACATTCCATCTTCCATCTCCTGACATATTTCCCACATGTGAAATTCTCTCCTTCTTCACCTCCATCATCTTCTGTCCCTATTTTACTTTAATTTGTTGCTAAAATCTCACCTCCTATAAAAATCCATTCTCAATCCCCCATAATGGCAGTGTCTTCCTTCTATTGATTATCTCCAGTTTATCCTGTATGTATTTCTTTTGTACATAGTTGCTGGCATGTTGTCTCTGCCATTAGAATATGAACTTCTTGAGAAGAAGAGCTATTTTTTTACCTTTCTTTGTAGCTCCAGTGCTTAGTACACTACAGAATAGATGCTTGTTGACTGAGTTGAGAATAAATATATTAAATGATTATTATATGCAGGAAATAGAGACATAAAGACAAAAATGAAGCTGCCCCTGCTTTCAAGGAACATATATTCTAATTTGGAAGAAAAAAATGTATGTGTATAAATATATATACATATACACACATATCCATGTATATATACACACATACACATATAAACATTTGTACTTATATGTGTATGTAAAGTATATATGTATCTGTGTATGCATACATACATGCACACATGCATGTATGTGTGTATAGATATGTATATATATGTGAGCATGGAAGTTTATTGAATTAATCACCCCCATCTCCATTTAAGATACTTCCCACAATGTCTTTATCAGTTTATTGATTCAGCCTATATTGAATCAATCAATAATAGGCATTGAACTAGATGTGAAACATTCTTAATGCACTTGAGAAGAATAAAAACCATTGTATTAAAGAAAATAACCTTGTAAAAGAAGTTTCTTGATATTGGTCGAGTAGACTTGGTTATTATGTCCAGTGGGCACTTGTATAAACAAGAAACTAAATTCAAGAATTTAGCATTCTTTTGTCTTGCCATCTTAGAGGAAAAAGCAGTACAGCCAAGCTCCTTATGTAGAATCCATGGTGGGAACTAAGATGGTGGAGTAGAAGAGGGAACAGAACTCTTTCAACATTCCCCTCCAAATAACTTTAAATAGTGCTCCAATAGAAATCAGGAGTGGCAGAGCCAACCAAAGGTCAGTGTGAGACAATCTTCCAGCTTAAGACAAATTAGGAAGTTGGAAAAAGAGTTCTATGATTTGGGGGTTGAGAGTGGCCTGGAGTCCATGTGTATATAACATAAGTGGTGGAACCATGTGGTGGTGACAGCACTAGCTTAAGGATCTCTAAAGCTAGAAATTCTAAAGGAACTTGACAATGGGTGAGAAAGAAATACATCAGGCCCCAATGCTAGACTGGACTCAGGGTTAGGTGCTATTTGATGACTTAATTGCCTATACTCACTTCTGTGTCACAAGTCAAGTGTGAAGAGGAGCACTTTAGGAGCCCTGAGGCACAAGATCGGAGCCCTTCTTAGGTAAGGACCAGAGCAAAGACCAGGAGAGAAGTAGTTACACCTGTTACACCTCTCTCCACATCACACTTTTTTAGAAGCACTGAAAACTTCCAAACCCCAAGAAATAGCTCTGAAAACAGCAATACAAAAAAGTCTGAAGCTGGGCTTGTGCCAATTGCCCCTTCTCTGTGCTAGGAACAGAAATCAACTTTAATATAATTTTAAAGTCAAGAAATAGGCTAGAAAAAACAACAACCACAAAAATCTGACCACATACACACACACACACGCACACGCACACACATGCACACGCACACACACATGCACACATGCACACACACACATGCACACACACACAAGCACACACACACACAAACAAAACCCAGGAAAGATCAAGATACAAACTTAAAGAAAATAAAATCAAAATACTTAAAAGAAAAACTTCAAAAAATATGCATTGGACACAAACCCAATAAGAATTCCTGGAAGAGCTAAAAAATGATTTTCAAAATTAGTGTAACAGATGAAAAAATTAGATAAAGAAGTGAGAGAAAGGGAAAAAATTATGAAAAGACACTTAACAGTGTGGAAAAAAAAGCACATACACACATGTACATACACACACACACACACACACACCACTGAAGAAAAAAAAATCCTCAAAAATAGAATTAGTCATATAGAAAGACAGGTATGAAACTTCACTGATAAAAATTACTCCCTAAAAAGCAGAGTTATCCAAATGGTAAAAGATTTGCAAAAGCTCACTGAAGAAAATAATTCTTTAAAAAATTGAATGGAATGAGTAAAAATAATGACTCCATGAGATATCAAGAGACAATAAAACAAAGGCAAAATAGTGAGAAAAACATCTAAAAAAGTGAAATAACTCATCAGAAAAACACTCAATTGAGTATAGAAATGTGTTTTACCCAAGAAAAATGACAATTCTATCTAAGAAAATTACATTTTCAGTGCCATATGTATATATACATTTGTTTGATTGGGAGAGAGAGAGAGAGAGAGAGAGAGAGAGAGAGAATTCATCTGGAAGAACAAAATGGTCAAGGATATCAAGGAAATAGGAAAAAAAATGTGAAGGAAGGTGGCCTAGCAGTACCATATATATACAGAGATCATACACGGTTTGAATACTCAGATAGATGAGTTCATATTTGATTCTAAAGATAACAAGGATAATAGCAAGTTAATGAAGAAGATAAATTAATATTATTATAATTATAATTACAATAAGAAGCAGTATGTATACGAGAAAATCCAGGTATCAGAGTAGGAAAGAAACAAATGTGGTGTTATCAGGATAAACTAGAGACCACCTGGACAGAAAGAAGAAATAGAATGAAAGGCTGAGAAATAAATCAGAATCCTGGCAAAGAGGGTTGATGTTTTAGTAATTGGGGGGTTAAATTATTCTGATATTTGCCCCAAACAGAAACTAACTTCCTGAATTGCTTTCATAACAATTCCATATTTCAAGGGTAGAGGAACTGAGGAGAGAATATTCTATTCTGGATGAGCTTGTTACCAGTAAGAAGGCCTCAGGTTACCATGGCAGAAATAGGGGCAGTGGGGAGAATGTGTACCCTGTTTGGGATTTTGTGATAGAAAAAAAGAGAAAAATCTAGGAAAAATCTGGCATGGATCTTAGATTTTTGAAGAACATAGTTTTACAAGTTCAGAGGAAGGATACATAGCAGTTTTTGGCCTGAAATCTCTGAGGGAAATCACATCAAGAGGAACTGGGGAGCTCTGAGTAATCAAATTCCAAAGACATGAAAAGAAATCATTCCAATGAAGAGGAAAAAAGAGAGGTGTCTACAGAGACTGATGTGATTTCATAGGAACGCAATAACAAACTTAGATTTTTAAAAAGGCATCTGGAAGCAAAGATAAATAAAAAATAAACTAAAAAATATGGCGCAGTTAAATAAGAAAAGTGCCAAGAATTCTAAAAGTCATCGTTATGAGCCAAGGCTGCTGAGAAAAGCTAAAGATAACAGAGATTTTTACCCTAAATTTACTGAGAGATGATGATAAGTGATGGAAAGAAGGTGGAACTCTTATTTTGCTTCTATTTTCTTTTCCTAAGGAAATGACCTTTGAATTGGAATGGGCAAAATAATGTAACGGAAATATATATTCAAGGAAACACCAAGCATCTGGCGTTTCCTGATGAGTTTAATCACCAGACCCTGATGAACACCATCATAAGATACTAGAACAAGCAGATATGTTGGCTAAGACACTTAGTGATCTCTCAAAGGACATGTAGATCTGAATTGTTGCAATAGAATTGGAAAAGGTAAAATGTGCTGATTTTCAAAAAAGGAAGATAATAAAATTTGAAAACTATAGGCCAGTTAGAGTGCCTTCAAGTCCTGGCAAAATTTTAAATTAATAACTAAAACAAGAAATAATTATAAAGAGCTAGCAAGGCTTCATCAGCAACAAGTTATGCTAGACTAATTTCATTTATTCAAATGAATGAATTCACTTATTCATTTATTCTTTGATAAAGTTACTAGACCAACAGATCAGGGGAATCCTGTAGATACAGTTTACTTCAATTTTTAGTAAAATATTTAATTACCTCTCTACTACTCTTCTTGTGGAAAATACGGGCAGAAACGGACTAGACACAGGTGCGTGTTAAATAGACTTCATGCATTGAAACTCACAGAGTGGTGAGACAGAAAGAGTAACAATTAATGCTGTAGCATCCATCAGTTTAGAAAGAAGTCTCCAGTGGAGTAATCCAGGAATCTGGATATTTGGCTCTGGGTTGTTAACATTTTCATCAATAACTCATATAAAATTACTAATGCTAGTTATATCACATTAGCAAGGAACATCAATCTGGGAAGGATAACTAATATAGTAGACAGCAGAATCTGAATTCAGGCAGGTTTTGGCAGGCTAGAACAGTGGAACAATTTGAGTATCTTTCATTTAATTTCTTTATATTTATTTTCTTTGCATTTAGCCTGTACATATTTTACCTATTTATTTATTTTCTCATCAGAATATAAGTTCCTGATGTATAGATGTAATTTCCTTCTTGGTATTTTTCTCCCCTGCTAGTTTATAGTACTTTGCATACAATAAGTACTTAGTAAATTAGTATTGAATATATGGCGCATGTAAAACCTCCCATTTGGGTTTTTGGAAATCTACACCCCAAGTACACTTTGGGTGAGGCACAGCTAGATAGTATTAAAAAAAATCTGGAATTTTAGTGGATTCCAAATTCAATATGAGTTGACCAGAAAACTTATGGGAGAGGCATAATATTAGGACCGGGCAGCTAGCAGTTTGGTTGTGTTTTGCCCTGATCAGCCTACACCTGCAACATTTTATTAACTCTCCATTTTGAACTTAGTCCTCTGGCTCTTGCCCTTGGCCTGATCTCCTGATTGGTCAGATCTGGTTCACCATATTTACTTGAACCCCTACCATTTTTTCCAGCATGCTGCTACCTCTCTACACCCATCACAGTCTCTTCCTATGAAATTGCTGGGAAGAATCATCAAATAAATTCTTCCACTTCTGGAAAGAGAAGTTCAGTCAATTTAGCTTCCCAGACCAGAACAAGACTCTACGGAATCCACTCCCTTATGTGTGTTGTTTTCACTTATTGGAAGAAAAACAGTTTTGAGGGCAAGGAATGTGCTGTGTACTTGTATTTCTATGCCCTTTATTTAGTACAGTGCCTGATATAGTTAATACTTAGTAATTGTTTTTCCTTTTTCATTCATCGATTGATATTTATGCACCACACTTTAGGAAAAACATTGATGAACTATTGAGTGATCAGAATGCAAGCCAATCAGGTTTCATGTCATAGGATTGAACCAATTCAAGCAAAATCAACAGATTTTTTACCATTTGAAAGATACTCTTCTTGGTGCTAGAAGTTTAATATTACCATGGCCAACAAACAGTTCCTGTCTTCAAGCAGTGTGCAATCTAATGAGAGGTATACATCATTTACATGAATAAATAAATAGAATATCCTTTTGAAGTAAATAATGATAAGGCACTGAGAAGTGGGAGCAGGAAAGTAGGTGTTAATCAGCAGATTTATTGGCGACAATTATTTTCTTCGAGTATTTGTAGGGGTGTTACATGGAAAAGTGAATAGCCTTGTTTTCCTTGGTCCCAGAGAACAGAATTAAAGTAACTTTAGGCTTGAGGTAAGAAAACAAACAAACATAACTGCACAAAAGTAAAATGAGCCTCCTCAGGAAGAGGCAGACTCTGTCATTGTAGATCTCCAGGCAAAGAGTAGATGACCACTAGCCAGGCATGATTCTTATTCCGATATTGGTTTAAGTAGAAGTCTTCACAGGTTCTTTCCATCTCTGAGAATCTGTGAATGATTAATACTAACAGTGTGACATTCTGGAAGACACTCTTTATTGTGTTGCGTCTCTGAGGTCAACAGAGCAGAAAGGTAGAAGGAGGAGAAGGTGAATATAGTTGAATTCCAGTTAAGGAGAAAGAAGACTGAGAGGAGGTATAACAATCTGTTGATTAGATATCATGATAACTTTTGAGTGTATATTTTTAGTGGGTAGAGTTATTCCAGAAGCTAGGTTACAGCAGGTAAAAAGAGGAAGGGGTTATTCTTTCTTTGGCTAGTGCAGTCTTCCAGGAGAGGAGACATTGTCCTATTTTTTAGGAACAGAATATGAGCTAGCAAAGTACATGGAAGAGCTAGGAGATGACTACAAATGGGATATGTAAAGCACAGGAGAACCAAGTACAAAATGTACTTACAAAGTCTGAGGAATTGAACAGATCAGAGTTAGTCAGGGATAGTATTTACTAGACCTTGTAATAATTCATACACCAGATGTGTTCATGAACTTCTAGGAATTTACTCTCTAAGAGAAATTATATTGGAAAGGGACCTTTTCTCCTCTCTTCTTCCATATTCCTTTTTAGTTCTCTCAAAGTCAGAATGGAAAAATAAGAGAAACACTTTTGCTGATAATGAGGTGTCATGACCATGAAAGGAGGTGTACAGCACTGTGTAGTGTAAGAAACTACTTTCAGGTGGAGGAGAATGAAGACTGAGAATGAAGAGGTGTGATAGTTTCTGATAATCAGATATCATGGTAACATGGGAGAGAATGGTTCCAGAGAACATGAGAAAGCATCAGAAGTCAGGTTGCAGCAGGTTAAAGACATTTCTGAGCCAAAATCATAAGATGAGGGTCCAGATTCTGCTTCTCCTATTTGCTTCTTATGTGACCTTAGTCATATTTTTCAACTCTCTAGGTTTCAGCTTGTGTATCTGTAAAAGTAAATGAAGGGAGGAAGGAAGGCAGATTGAATTCCATCCTAGGTTGAGTCTGAAGAGTCTTAGCTGACTGGGAATCTACTCTGCATGTATTTTTGAAATCCTAGATGATTTAGAGATTATTTAGTCACTCCCTCTCATTTTAATGGGGAGGATACTGGAATCCAGAGAGGCATAGGGATTATTTTAGGCTTAGACCTGGAAAGAATGATCTAGATTTCCTGACTTCCAGTTCAATGTTCTTTTGTATTAAATTATGTCACCTTCCAATCTATTTTAACTCTGATCATTGGAAGGAAAGGGATGTGTTTAGCCTGGAGAAAAGAAGATGCAGGGGACTCATCAAGAGCTATCCTCAAGTGTTTGAAGGGCTGTTACATGTAAGAGAGATTGGACTTGTGCTTGACTCCATGGCTCCAAACTAGGAGCAATTACTAGAAGAAAATAGGCAAATTAAGCCTTGATTTCAGGAGAAAATCTTCTCCACTATTAGAACTATCTAAAAATGGAATGGCTGCCCCCTCCCCCAATAGGTGGTGGATTCCCTCATCTTAGAGGTCTCCAAGGATAGGCTGGATATTCATTTAAAAGGCATGTTACAGTGAGGATTACTTTTGTGTATGATTTGGATTCAGTAGTTGCCAAGTTCCCTTCCAAGTCTTAAGTTCTGTGAAACTGAATCCACTTGAGACATACTGAAGGTGAATTTTGAAATGACCTAAAAAAATAAAATGAATCAATATGTGGTACCATAATGGCATAGTCGGAGGAGAAAGCAGGCTAGCTACGGCCAAAAAAAAAAAAAGTGGGCTCTGGTTCAAGAGGTGAAGAAGCTGATAGCAACAGGATGTGAAGGAACAAAAGAAACAGAGGCATTGAAGGTTACTGTGATCATTTGGCAAAGCCATAGACCTAACCAGTTCAGCTTTGATATTCAGCCAATGATGAGTTGAATTGAGCGGTATGATGCCAGGCAAGCATGGTCCCAACAGTAGTGACCATAACCTATAAAAGGGATTTGGGATGTTTTGGAAGAGGAAGATCTGAGAGAGGGTGTGGAGAAACATACAACCTTCATTTGAATTGCACCCTCAATGAATTTCAAGAGCTTCTGGAACAAGTTTTAAGAAAATCTGGGCTTAGTTTCAAATGTTATTTCCATTTATAGTTTGAGGGGAGACCACAGGAGGCTAAGGCACTCTGGCTGAGATTCACTTTGAGCTTCAGATTTGGAAAATCAAGGAATTCAAAGTTAAATTCATGTGGTGCCAACTATCTGAACTGTGACAAAAATTAAAAGACTTTCAGAAGATCTTGAAAAATTATGCTTCTTAATGGCAAATATAGTTTAACATTAATAATAATAAAATGTCTATTTTATGTAAACTTAATTGCACATTTTAACTTCTTACAAACCCTAACCTTTCTTGTAACCTTAGCCATAACACTTGTAGACTATAATTTCCTTGACATAAATGGATTGATACAGGTGTAAAAATAAGTAGGTATAGATTAATATCTATGGATATTAATATAGATTGGTATGAAGTAATAGTCATATATTCACATCTATTTATCTAATCTATTTATGTCCAAAGTAGCCTTGTATCCTCATCAAATAGCAAGGTGTTTCACAAATTGAAAGACTTTACATATTTGTTGAATTTGAAAATGACTTGAAACTAGAAAAATATCCAACAATCAATGTGTCAGTTTTCATCATAAGATTATAAATTTTGAGATGAAAAGTGCCTTATGGGGCATGTAGTCCAAAATTTTCATCTTACAGATGAGGAAACTGTGAAGATTTCTCTTAAGAGAAGTCAAGCAACTTCCCAAGATTTTACAGGTAGCAGACATGGTTTGGAACCCAGGTTTTCTGACTTAAAATCCAAAATTCTTTCCATATAATGTCCACTCTTGATAATGTCCCTTTGTATTGATGACTACACTGTTGATACCCATTTTTTGATGTAAACATTGAGTCTTCTCAATAGGGATATCCCTATCTCATAGGGATAAATCTGAATTACATTTTGATCATAATGTAAGCCTAACCCCTAAAACTAGAACTCTTTCGAAGGAAAAACAACATATAGTTATATAAGAAAAAAACCTCCATTCTTCCAAAAATCTGAGGAATTTTCTCCCCACTCTAGGTATCCTTTTCAACAGAATAGAGTACACATTTTCTACATCTGTGCATTTTGACTTTGTTGGTAGTTGTGCCCAAATACATCACCTGCAGTGACTAGTTGTTAGTGATAAGGCACTCCAAAAGTTGATCATTGAACAATGAATACATAGCTCTCCAAATTTTTCTGATCTGGGAAGTTCTATAAATGCTTAGCTCAGCCTGAACAAACGCAAGATTACTTCCACACTGCCATCAGACATTGAAATGGACCAGAAAAAAAAAGTCTTGTTCCTGTCACACAAGACAACCCTTCAAGATATTTGATGACAGCTATCATGTCACCATGCCAGAATTTTCTTTACTTTAGACTACATATGCCCAGTTCTTTTAGCTGATTCATGATTTGCATTTGAATTGTTTCTATTTTCCTCATAACTGTGTTTTCTTTTCTCTGCTTTGCCCTTCTTAAGATGTCATACTTAGAGCTGATGATCTGACCTGGTTTCTCTCAAATCTGTTAAATTCCTACCTTCTGCAAAGATTCTCTCCTAGCCTAACGCTGGCGACTTCCCTCTGAGATGTTCTTTCATTTGACCTGTATATTTCATGTGTGTTCATAGTCTGCATATTGCCTTCCCTATAATAATATAAGCTCTTTGAGGTCAGGAACTATTTTATCTTTCTTTGTAGTCTTAATGTTTAACACAGTGCTTAGCATATTTAAAAAATATTCCCACAAATGTTTGTTGACTGCTTGGTAGAATACAGTTCTACATCCTTCATTCACCGTCAAATTTCCCTTCTCTACAGCTACCTCCTCTATGGGCTCTTTATCAACCACATTGCTGCCCATACCAGAGACTATGCCCTATAGAAACTTCCACCTTGGGATCTCACCTGACTGGGGACTGCCCCTCCCATTACACTATTTTAGGAAACTCAAGCCATGATTCACTGAACTTCATTCTCTCTGACCATCTTCTTTATCATCCTTTATCAAATTCTTTACCAGTCCTTTAATTCTCCTCCCTCTAAAAATAGGTATAGAACTTTGGACCACACTATAAATTTTGATCTTACTAGATTTGACTCATCATTTTGACTTTTCAAGGTACTATTAAGTCTTAGTTATGTCATTCAGTATGTTAACTCTGCCTCATAGATTTTAGTCACTTTCAATTTGATAGATCTGCCATTTATACTTTAAGAGAAACTATTGGTAAACTGAAGAGGGTTCCAAGAAGGGCACTCAGGATCTTCAAAAGCCTTAAGTTCTTGCCATATGAGAATTAGTTGAAGGAATAGAGCCTGTTTCTGCTAGGGAAGAGAAGTCCCAGGGAGGATATGATAGCAATTTTCAAGTACTTGAAAGGTTTGTAAGTGGAAAGGGGATTAAACTTGTTCTAGTATTCCCCAGTGAGGAGAAACAGGAGAAATGTGTAGAAGTTATGAAAGAGCAGACAGGGTTGGGTTAAGGAAAACTTTCTAAGAATAAGAACTATGAAAAAATGGAATAAACTGCCTTGGGAAAGAATGAATTTCTCTCTTTACTAGAGGTCATTGAGAAAAGCTTGGTCAACTATTTGTTGGATTTGTTTCGAGGGTATGCTTTGATCCAGATAAGAGTTAAGGACCTTTTTGATTTTGAAAGTCTATAATTCTTTCATTCAGTGATTGATAAAATGATTAAACAGAATAAGCCCACATATAGAGTTCTTTGGCACTCTACTAGAGACCTCAATAAGGCACATTGGTTGCTAAAAGCGTGTCATATTCAAATATAGCTTTCTTCAGTTGATGCCCTTTGTAGTCTATGACATGAATTTGAAAAATAAATGTCAGTGAAAACAAAACAACCAGAATAATAGCTTATGTCGCTAATTCTTTAAAGCTCTTTATTCACAATATTTCTAGGGAGTGAAAAATGTTATCATATATTTTCGTTGAGGGCACTAACAAACAGAGAGGCCTGAACTCATACATCTAGTAAGAGTTGTGGGTCCAGGACTCAGATTCAGTTCTTTTGAATACAAATCCAGAGATCTTTCAAGTACATCCATATATCCCTTGGCTGCCTGATAATAAAAGCCATTCCTTAATCAGTCAAGAATGAGTATTTATAAAGTACCTACCATTTGTCAGGGTTAGCTAGATAGATAGAGTGGTAGATAGAGTGACAGTCCTAGTCAGGAAGATTTATCTTCCTGAGTTCAAATCTGACCTCAGACACTTGGTTGCTTTCTTGGTACAGCAGTTGTGACTGATTATTTTAGATAAATCCATTCAAAATTAAAGAGTTGTATAAGTGCTGATGGTGTTGTTAGCTATATGGCCTTAAACAAGTCATTTTTCTTATCTAAATCTCAGTTCCTGACAACAGAAAATAAATTTGTTGGTCTACCTTATACCGAAGGTCTGAAAATTCAGGGTATACCTGGAGAACAGTGAGTAGTTCAGTTTGGTTGGAAAATGGGGTGTGTGATAGGCATTTATAGAAAATAAGATTGAAAAGTGGTCTGGGCAAGATTATGGAAGTCCTAAATGTCAGCTTACGGAATCTGAATTTTACTTAGTATGCAATGAGAAGTCCATGAAAGTGTTTAAGTGAAAAGAATTATATGGTTATAACTGAGCATTTAGAATTTTTTTTTTCTGGATGGGAGAGAGAAAAGATTGAATGCAAAAGGCTCCAATTAAACAGCTATTTTAATAGACTCTGTTAGAAATAACAAGGGTGTGGAGTAGGATACCAGCAGGAAGTTCCTTAGGCCCATTTCCAGTCCACTGAATCACATTAGGTGGATATTATTCAGTTCTGAAAGATCTCCACCAATCCTTCAGAAGTTCCCTTTATCTTTGTACGTCTGCCAGTTCAACTCCATCCATAGAGACTTCCCAGGAGCGAGGCTTCCTCCTGCTTTCTAGTCTCTCCCTTTCTCTCTCATCCCTGACTTATTTTGGGTGCTGTCTCTCAGCTGCTCATGCATAGTTTAATGAGCACATTTTCAGTTCCTATGGAGAACAGCCCATGTTATGTATTTGGCATATGTGCTGTTTATTCCTTTACATCGAGCCAGAAAGTGACAGTATCTTTTGTTCCCTTGCATTTTTCTCCATTCTTTTTTTTTTGCTTCTACTTGTTTCATTCTAATACCAAGATCAGTCCAGTCTTCTGACCTTTGACCTCTTAGTCATTTAAACAGCTGAGAGCCACTTTAGTAATATGTGCATTTATTGTCATGATATTCTTGGTTTTTCAAAGTTTAATAAGGTTTCCCTCCAGAGCAAAACTCCTTCCAAAAGGAGAAAAGGGATGTGTTCACTTAATGGAGAAAGCATCCCTGGCAAAGATTGCCTTATCAAACAATCAGTGAATATTTATTAAGCCCTTTCTGTGTGCACATCACTCTATTAAGTAAGAAATACAAAAATGAGATAAAAATCAAACTTTTGTTCTCAAAGAATTTAAAATTTACAAGAGGATATAAGTCACTAATACAGGTCTTCAATTTTAATATCTCAGTGGATGGATGTAAATTGTAATCATGGATGGGTAATTCCTTCAGTGTTGCAGATTGCCACTCATGCCATCTCACCCTGTAAAATTCTTGCTGTTATCTTCTGCTATATTCTCCAATGAAGTGGGGGACAGGGAGGTAATAAGCATTCATTAAGCACTTACTATGTGCCAAGTATTGTGCTAAACACTTTATAAGTACTTCTGCATGATCCTCACAACTCTAGGAGGTAGGTGCTATGATGATTCCCATTTCACAGTTGAGGAAACTGAGGTAGACATAGGTTAAGTGACTTGCCCAGGGTCACATAACTAGTTAGCAGTTGAGGCTGGTTTTGAACTCAGGTGTTCCTGATACTAGGTTGGGAGCTTTATCCATTGTGCTAGCTGGCTGCCTCATAGAGGCTCTAGGCTAGATGATGAACGGTGGTGCCTTCCTTGAAGTTTTACATGTTTTCATATATTGCACTGTATTGTACTTTTGAATTGTTTGTATTCTTGATGAGGTCTTTTTCTGCCATTCATAACTAACTCATTCTTAGTAATATGCTGAGACATTCTACTATTCATCATGCTTCTCTTAATCATCCTACTGGGAGGCAACCCACAATTTTGTATTTAAAGCCCTTGACAATCTGGTTCCAATATATATTTCAGACCGGTTTCATATTTGTTTCATTGATATACTTCCAGTCAAACTGATGTAATTGATGTTTTCCAAAAATATCCTTCCTGGTCCCACATCTAGAATTCTCTCCTTCCACAACTTGGACTTTAAAATTCCTGGCTTACCTCAGGGTCTTAGATCAAATGCTTTTTTTTTTGTTACAGTAGGCATTTCATTTCTGTATTTCTCCAATTGTTAATACTCTCCCCAAAGTGAATTTCTACTTAATTTGCCTATGATTTATACTTTATTACCTGTATACATATTTTTTAATATAAAGTCATGCCTAATTTCTTTATAGAGGCACAAATATCCTCTATCTGGACTCAGCACTTCATTGAGAAAACTCATTCCAGCACTGGAATTCACACATTGGAAATAATCCCAGATCCTCCAACTTCTGACTGGATGCTTCCTCCTGGGACCTTCATTTAATGAGGACCCTCAGGTCAGTTAGATCTCATTCCTCTCCAGTTTTACTCCAGACTTTATACTGTCTCTGCCTTGTACCTTTGTCTCCCTGATTGCCTTTTCAGTTTCCTTTTATGTGTTTTCTTCCCCCTTTAGTATGTAAGCTCCTAAAGGGCAGGGATTATCCTTTTTTTATCAGTATTTTTATATTTCCAGTGCTTAGCAGAGTGCCTGGTACATAGTTTGCTCTTAATAAATGCATGCTGTTCTTTGAATAGAAAGTAAATTCCTGGAGTACAAGGACTATATAATATTCTTATCTTAGCATTGTTAGTACTAAGGCACGGAGCTTGCTACCTAATGAGGGCTTAATGATTCTATACCAAACTGAATTGAATCAATTCTTTGAAAATTCTAGTGTTCCATCATTTGTAGCAATAATACACAGCATTAGATTATAAGCGAGTTAAAGATCTGCAAAACCAAGTCATCTAAACAGAAATTCATTTCTAATAGAGAAAATCAGGAAAGACTTTGTAGAGTATAGTAACATTTGAGTTGGGCTTTGGTAAGGAAAGAATTCCAAAGAAATGGGAAAAAAAATTCATCTTAAATTCTTTGAGATAAAGGAATATATAAGAATTGTACAGTGAGGTAAATGCAAGGCTTTTACCTTGAGGGTAGGAACTATTTATGTCTTCTTTGTATCTCCATCCATTAGCACCATGCCTGGCATATAATACTTAATGAATTCTTATTGACTGACAGACTGGTGAATTAATCAGAGGAACAACTCTTGGTAATGACATGGACTTCCATTGGATGATAGACCTTTGATTTGAACAGAGTAACATCAGTGTGATTAAGGGATACTTATCTTTGAGGAAAGAATTTTGTATAGCATACCTTCCCAAATCAAGAAATAAGGGGAATTGAGGGAAGATGGGTAGAATGGGAAATTTCTCTCCTTACTACTTCAAATGACATAAACTTTTGTTGCAGTTGTTGAGTTGCTTCAGTCACATCCAACTCTTTGTGATCCCAACTGGGCTTTTATTGGCAAAGATACTGGAGTGGTTTGCCATTTCTTCTCCAGATTGTTTTACAGAGGAGGAAGCTGAGGTTTAAGGGTGAAGTGTCTTGTCCAGGATCACAAAGCTGTTAAGTATCTGAGGCCAGATTTGAACTCAGGAAGATAAATCTTCCTGACTCTAGGCCAGGCACTCTATCCACTGTGCCACCTGGTTGTCAAGAGCCCCCAAAATGTTCAAACATTATTAATGGGAAGAGGAAAAATGAAAGAATGTGTCACAAGGTAATTCTTAATAAAATCCTCCAAATGTAGAAAACCAGAAATAAAAGATAAACTGAAAATCAAATCACACACTCCTTGCTTCTTTCAAGTTTTCCTTTGTAGCTTATGCCCTTGCTTTTCCCACACTACCATAGTTCAAGGCCAGTCCAGATCTGTGACCTCAGTAACGCTGTCAATTTTGGGTAATGATTTTTGGAATTAAGCACTTTGCAGTCTTGCAGGAGACCACATTAGGATAAATTAAAGCCCCCCAATCAGGGACTCAAGGAACCAGCGTAAGGAATGAAGACACTGAGCTCACATTCTAAAGGAAACAAAAATATTCAAACAATTTGGTACATTCAAGATATGAATAGAGTAGATGCAAGGTAATATCAAAGGCGAAGTCACTGGGGAAAGGGAAAAGAGCTGAAAAGATCTTTGCAGAATATAGGATTTAAACTGATTCTTGAAGGAAACTGATAGGTAGAGGTGATGAGGAAGAGGATTCTAAACATGCAGTACATACTATAAAAAGGCATAGTGTCAGAAGATAGAGACTCATCATGTTAAAAGAACAACCAGAGGGCTATTGACCAGGGTAGAACTCATGAAAGGGAATAAAGTGTAAGAAGACTAGAAAGTTGAGAAGGGACAACAATGCAAAAGGCAAACGGGATTTTGCATGTGATCCTGGAATTTATAGAGGAACAGGGTAACGTGGCTTATAAGACCTGTGCTTTTAGAAAATCACTTTGGTTACTGAGAGGATGATTAAAGTGGAGAGAGACCAGGATGATAAGTGATCAGAAGGGAATATATGTGTGTGCGTGTGTGTGTACATATACACACATACGTATATGTGTATACACATATGTATATACACACATATGTACACGTGTATTTACATACACACAAACATGCACATATGTATATATGTATGTTTGCATTGATATATGTACATATATACACATGCATCTGTGTGTGCGTGTGTGTGTATAACGAAAGTAGAAATGATGGAATGAGTGTGAGAGCAGAGAAGAGGATGACACTGGGTTACTTGGAAGACCATAGTGCCCTCAGCAGTAATGTGGAATTTGGAAGAAAGGAGGTTCCAAAATGAAAGACAGATTCCTGTTTTGGACATGTTGCATTTCTCATGCCTATGGGGCATCTAGTTTGAGATTTCTGAAAGGAGGTTGGTTTAAGATGAGAGGTGAGCAGAGGTTAGAGCTGAACAGGGAATCATCTGCATAGAGCTGATAACCTCTGTCTAGTTCATTTTCTTCATCTGAAAATACAGATAATAATAACACCTCTCTCCCAGGTAATTGGTTGTTTAATGTTGAAAAGGCAAAGAGAGTTGCAATGGACTAAAGAATGTAATGAGTAAGCAATATCATGAGGAAAATGAGAAGAAATGAAATAATATGTCAGAACAAAGTGTCTCATCCCTTCATTAGTATCAAAATATTATAGATGGCAGAATAATACAAAGGAATGCCTCAGATGTGGACTCTTAAGTACTTGAAAGGAGAAAGCTTTCAGAGATGAGAGATTTTCAGTTTCTTTCACTGCTTTTGGGGTTGTGAGAGAATGAATATAGAATATTGGGTGATGGGGTAGATCCCAGAGAGAAAGGAGGGTACTTTTGAGAGTATCCCTAAATCCAGGTCTGACTGCATTAGTTCTCTGCTTAATTAACTTCATTGGCTTTTTATTTCTTTTAGGATCCAATTGTCTCCACTGTTTGGCAGACAGAGTCCTATACAGTTTGGCTCCAACCTGTCTTTCCAGCCTGTACAACAGAGTATATCACAAACCTTCATACATTCTGTAGTTCAGCCAAACTGTTTTCTTTCTCCTCGCATACAGTATTCGGTCTCCCATCTCTGTACTTTTGCCCAGATTTTGCTCATTCCTGAAAGACATTGATTCTCTCATGTCTGTTTTTTTGGAATCTATAGTTTCCTTCTGTGATGAACTCACTTGCTATCTCCTAAGTAAACTCTTTCCTCATCATCCCCAAGCACTAGTTCTGCATGTAAAAAAAAAGAGACTTTGTACTATCATGTATTCATTATTTATTGATGCTTATAATTCACACACTATTTGAATCCTCAGTGGAATGTAATACCCACAACACCAGGGACCATTTCACTGATGTTTTTGGCTTCTGCAGTGTCAGATATATAGCAGGTGCATAATGTATGTTTGCTGATAGATAGATTGATTGTGCCAAGAAGAAAAGGGACAGTATGACACTATCACTAGATACGTAAATGAGATATACCCTAAAAGCTGAGGGTTTGGGATAGAGAAAAATATGGATCTAGATACTTCAGGATACCAGCTACTGTAACAGGTCCACTTGCTTGAGTACTAACTCCAATGAGAGTGAAAATGCTGTTGGGACACCAGGAAGGCATGGCCGGGAGAGAGTTATGCAGAAGGATAGAGGTTCATTAAGAGGTAGTTTAGCATAAAAAGAAATAAGGAATGAGGGGAAAAACAGAGAATAGTATTGGGTCCTATGTGTGAGGGTTATATAATACTGATTGTGCCCTGTTGCCTCCATAAAAAAAACAAAAACAAAAGCATCATTAATGGGAATAGATTATAGAGTTAATAAGTGTTTATTAGCATTTTTATGTGTCAATTCCTATTCTAAGAACTAGGGATATCAAGACAGTTTAAAACATATTTTCAGCCAGAGGAAATCTTCCCTTATTTTTCCTTCTTGATTATTGCAGAGGGCAGAAGGCAAGTCATGATATTATATAAGGTAACAAGAAACACTGACAAATTCAAGAGAAATAAATAATGAAAAAACATCATACTTAAAGGTACCTTAGTTAATACAAAGATAACAATACAAAATATTTATGTCCTACATGGCATAGTGGCTAAATTCTTAAAGAAAATGCTAGCCAAAAAATTTGGCATATGATCAATTCTGAATAGTAATATTAAAAAAAAATTCTTGAGGCAGCTATATGGTCCAGTGGATAGAACACTGTCTGTGAAATCAGTAGGACCTGAATTCAAATCTTGACTCAGACCCTTACCAGCTGTGTGAAACCTAGGCAAGTCACTTAACCCCAATTTCCTTTCCTGATTTCCCCCACCCCACGCACACCCAAATTCTCAGTATTCATGATAATTTTACAAAGAAACAATGAAAACAGCAAATTAAATACATGGTAGTATGTAGTCATTATTAACAAATGTAAATATAAAAGGTATGTTAAATGCATCCTTTCTTTTGAAAAAAATTAATTTTCAGTTTTCAACATTCACTTTTATAAGATTTTGAGTATCAAATTTCCCATCTCTACTTTCCTCCTCCCCAAGGTGGCATGCAATCTGATATAATCTATAAATGTACAATCATATAAAACGTATTTCCACATTAGTCATGTAATGAAAGTAGAATCAGAGCAAAAGGCAAAAACCATGAGAAAGGAAAAAAGAAAGAAGAAAATAGTATGCCTCAATCTCATTTAGAGTCCATAATTCTTTCTCTGGATTTGAGTAGCATTTTGTATTACTGAGAAGAGCTAAGTCTCTCAAAGTTGGTCATCGCACAACATTGCTGTTACTATGTACAATTTTCTCCTAGTTCTGCTCACTTCACTATGTTCATGTAAGTCTTTCCAGGTTTTTCTGAATTTGGCCTGCTCCTCATTTCTTTTAGCAAAACAGTATATTCCATTACATTCATAGACCACAACTTGTTCAGCCTTTCCCCAATTGATGGACATCCCTTTGATTTCCAATTCTTTGCCACCACAAAAAGAGTTGTTATAGATATTTTTGTACATGTGGGTCCTTTTCCCTTTTTTACGATCTCTTTGGGATACAGACCTATTAGTGCTATTGCTGGATTAAAGGGTACACACAATTTTATAGCCTTTTGGGCATAGTTCCAAATTGCTCTCCAGAATGGTTGGATCAGTTCACAACTCCAATAAGGCATTAGTGTTCCCTAAATGCATCCTTTCTAGAAGATAATACAATGGAAATAATAATAAATACAGCAAATGTAAATAGATAATATAGTCTTAAATGATGAAAATGAAATTCTTAATGAATGAGTTAAACATTAAGTCCTAGAAACAATACATAGTCCATTAAAGAAAATGAGAACAATGAAACAAAATACCTTACCTTGTTGTATACCACTGCAGCACATCTCAGAGAAAAAAATATATCTATCCACCCATGACTTTGGAATTGCCAAGTGTTTCAACATCAGAGGTAGAAACGACTTTATCCATGCAAATTAGGAAGATACACTGTCCTCTGTTTTGCTACTGTAACTCTGTGAGGGCAGTAGGATTCTTCAATCTGACTTGTAGCTCAAGTCTTTTGTATATTTTTTCCCTCCTATAATAAACTATAAACTCTCCCTTGACAGCAGGGACTGTTTTGCTTTTAAATCTGTATCTTTAGCCCCTGGATCAGTTGTTGTTTTTTTTTTTTTTTTTTTTGCATATAGTAAGCTTGTAGATGTTTTTCATTTACATTACAAAAATAGAAATGAGATCAATGAATTAAGTATGCAATTAAAAAAATTTAGAGAATCAATTAACATCCTAAAATAATTGTAAAAAAAATGTTAGAATTTAGAGAAATGTAGAATCTTGATGATAAAGATATAAACAGAAGAGCTATTTTTGAATAAAGTTGACAGATTAAGAGTTGAAAAAAAGCTAAGTAAAATGACAAACCATTAACTAACATGATGAAAAAAAGTGATAAAAAAAATTAATTCGGTAAAACACTTAAGATTACAGTGAATTTGAAAAAGAGAATTTTTTTTTAAAAAATATCATCAGGTAATGAACATAATTATGTACCAGAAAATCTGAGAATATAAAAGACAACAGTATCTACATGCACATACAATACCCAAACTAAGAAAACAGTTCCTAATCCAACCTTTAAACAAAGCAATTGATCAAACCAAAAATGAACTTCCAAATGACATTGAGGACTCTGAATTAGATTAATTTTCAAATGAACCCCATTAAATTTTGAAAGAATCTATGCTAAAAAATTCAAAAGCAAAAATATAAACCCATCTATAAAACTTTGTTTTTTTTTAATGAGACTGTCCTGTTACTCAAACTAAAAAGAAAAAAAAAAAGCATATAGTTCACTATCTCTGAGCATTGGTGTGAAAAATTAAAATAAGATCCTCATAAAGGGACTGTAGCAAAATATATATATACAATTTATATGACTAAGATGCAATTATTGTAGGGATATAAAAACAGTTCAACATTAGGAAAACGATTAGGTTAACAAATTTTATAACCAACAAAGATAAAATAAGCTCATATGTTTATTTCTAAATATGTAGAAAAAAGATTTAGAAAAGTACAAATATCATTTGTACTGAAAATCCTAAAAATCACAAGCATAGAAAGACGCTAAATATTTTCCAAAGTATACATTTTAAATCCAGAGCTATCATTTGTGAAATGGAGAAATACCAGAAACTTTCCTGGTATAAACATGAATAAAGCAAGAATACTCAATCTTCACTCTTAATAGAATTACTCCTTAATAGAAATAGAGAAAACTAACAAAATAATGATTTGGAAGAACATAGTCTAGTTCCTGTCTCAAGGGAAATAATAAGAAAACAACTGAATGAAGATGTCACAGTATTACCAGACTTGGTAATATACTAAAAAGGAGTAGTCATCAGAAGTATTTGGTACTGAATATAGAACAGAAAGGTAATTCGGTGGAATGCCTTTGATAAACAAGAAACAAAGATAATCTAAAAACAGTATTATTTGATAAATCTAAAAATAAAAAAATACTGAGGGAAGTGTTTATTGGCAAGTACATCTCAGAAAACAGGAAAGCAGTTTGGCAGAAATTAGGTTTAGATAAGGATTTTGTACCATATATCATGGCACATTCAAAAATGGATGAATGATCAGAATATAAAAAGGCAAACAAGACCAATTATCTCTCAAAACTATGTCTAGGTAGAGATTGATTAACTTAATAAGGGATAGAGAAGATCGTAGAATATAAAGTATTTTCAGTTCATAAAATTTTAAAAGGTATTAATAAAACTATGAAAATATAATTAGAAGAATTGTAGAATAGAAAATTAATTGCATTAAATATCACTGATAAAAGTTCAATATTTAAAATATGTAAAATAGGCATAAATGTATAGCACTAAAAAGAATTCTCCAGCAAATATATGGTCAAAGGATATAAATTAACATTTTAAAAAATGATTGCAAATTTTATCACTTGAAAATATGTTCACTAATAGCAAGATAATTGAAAATCACTAACAACAAGAGAAATGCAGATTAAAGCAACTCTAAAGTTTTACCTCATATCATTCAAATTACCAAGATAATAAGATGGGGGATAACCCATGTTGGATGTCTGTGAGATTCAAGTGTACTGATAATATTCTTGCTGTTGTGAAATGACCTAATTATTTTGTATATTAATTGGGAATTATTCACAACAAATGATAGCTTGGTCTTCTAACTTTGCTCACAGAAACTGATGAGTGTTGGAAGGGGTTGGGGGGGAACTCCAAGACTGGAATTCTGTGCATGGGCCATCTGGAGAAGAATTCATTGACTCAAGCATTGTCGAGGTCAAGGTAAAGATTTATCACACTTTTCAGTGGGCAATAGTTCTTAGGAAACCTATAAACTTAGAGGGGTTCAGGTAAAGTTTATATATTATATTCCATAGTAAACATGTGCCAAGTATGCTAACTAGATGATTCAGGGTTGGATTAGGGAATGGTTAAGAAGTGGTCAGTTCTTAAAGGAACATGAACTCCTGGTATCTACTGCATAAGTATTTTCCCCAGAGTTCATTGGGAAATAGCCCAAGGAGGGCCTACGTGGAGGAGTGGTTTTAGGCCAGAAATGTTAATAAGTCAGCTAGAGATCAGGACTAAGAAATACCAGGCTCTCCTCATCAATGTCTTGTTAGACAAGATAAATGTAAGGAAGTATACATAGGTCTAGGTCTAGGATACATATGATTAGTCAGTGAGTAGTTAATGTCATTATGACCTAGTACATAGCCAGATCAGCCAGTACACAGCTGGTTCTACAGGTGCAGCTGGCTGCTGTATCAGGAAGAGACATAATGGTTGTTGCTGGGGCAGGCTGTGTCTTTAAATTGGGGAGAAAACTGCCTGGGATAGTGTTATGAGACTAGGGAGAAATGTGTTTTTTAAAGAGAAATGTGTTTTTAGAATTGGGTCCCAAGTACATGCGCTCAAGTACCCCATCAAAACCACTCCATCTTTCATTTCTGTGCCTTTATAATGGCCATGCATGATGGCTGGAATATACTCTCTCTTCATCTCTCCTTCATAGCCTTCCTCTGTTCCTATAAGAGAGGAATAAGTAACAACTGGCCTGACCCTCCAGCTTTTAGCATTCTCCATTCAGAACAACCTTGTATTTAACTGCCTTGTATTTGTTTTATTCATTGTCTTTACCTTTTATTTTACTTTTATGTATTATCTCCATTTTTCATACACTTATGTATGTCCTTGTTGTCACCCTCTTTACAATGCAAGCTCCCTGAGAGTAGGGATGATTTTATTCTTTGTAGTAACCTCATAGCCTGGCACACAGTAGGCAGTTACTTGTTGATTGTCTGAAATGTTGCTTCTCTTAACCTACAGATGTAACTACTAAGACTAGACCAAAGGTAATAAAATGCAGAAACAAAGGACAATCTTGTTGTTTAGTCATTCAGTCATGTTTGACTCATTGCTAAACCATGGACATAGCAGAGCAATGATAAACACTGTTGATTGGGAACTAACTGAACTTGCCTTGATTTTGGTTCCCAGGCTAGCAAATTACCTGGGGTTGACCGGAAGTTATCACTCTAGCCTCCAGTTATTTCATAAATCTCCCAAATTCTCCCTTCCTGAACTCTTCCCTTCCCTGATCCCCAAACTTTCATAAGGGACTTTTGCTCATGAGACATAATGACTTATCCGGTGAAACTAGGAGATACCGAACCCTTCTCACTTGCAGCCTGCTCATTCTCTTTGCCTTAATACCCTATATGTTCCCAGCAATCCTCCTTGGGTACCCTAGCACTTGGTGTGTGGTACTCTGAGCTGCAATTCACTTACCTCAATAAAAGGCCTCCATTGTTGAAGAGAGCGATGAAAGAACTGGTTCAAAATGTGAATGAATTCACTTAAACCTTCTCTGTAGCCATTGGGAGCTTTATTGACATAAAAGCAGGGGGCCTGAGATTTAGCAAGGAACTAAACAAAGGCAGTAAAATAGGAAAAGGATCAGATTTATACAGGATGATTTTAGGGTTTCCTTATAGGGATTGGAGATCTAGGGTAAATCTTTCAAGATAAAGACACTGAATGAGACACAAGATAAGGGAGATAAGGAAATCCCATTCCTCAGGATGAGGGGTGGGACAAGGAATTTTATGGTCCAGGATAAGGGGAAGTTTTGTGATAAGGGGAGACTTTTGGGCATCTTCAGTTAGAAAATCAACCAAGGGTTTCACAAAGTCAATCCTTAATATTATTTTCAACTCTTAGGGCACTGTTTCTATCCACATCACCATTTTGTTGTATTAACTATTTTCATTAAATTCAGGTTGACAACAGACACTTCTATCCTTCACTATCTTCCCAAGTCTGTCCAAGTTAATGTTCGTTGGTTTCATCATATTATCTATCCAACTCATCCTCTGCTGACCCTTTTTTCTTTTGCCTTCAATCTTTCCTGATATTAAGGTATTTTCCAATGAATCATTCCAAACAATCATGTTCTCATTACATGGCAAAAGCATTTAAGCTTCAGTTTCAATATTTGACTTTGTAGTGAATTGTCGGAATTAGTTTCCTTAAGTATTGACTGTTTTGGTCTCCCAGCAATTGTAATTCTGGCTTTTGATTCATCCAGTCTGAGATTTTGCATGATGTACCCTCCATATAAGTTAAATAAGTGAGGTGACACTGTACAGCCTTGTTGTATTCCTTTTCCAATCTTAAAGAAATCAGTTGTTCTGTGTTTGGTTCTCAGACCCACATACAGGTTTGCTTCTTGACCCACATACAGGTTTCTCAGGAGACAAGTAAGATGATCTGCTACTCCCATTGATGGGGTGCTTGGGTGCATGTGCTTGGGTCCCAATTCTAAAATCATATTTATCTTTAAAACTCACATTTCTCCCTAGCCTCAAAACCCTATCGCAGGCAATTTCTCTTCAGCTCAAGGACACAGCCTGCCCCAGTGACAACTGTTATCTCCCTTCCTGATACAGCAACTAGCTGTACCTATAGAACTTATTATTCTGAACCAGATGTGTACTAGCTGAACTGTTAGTGCACTGGGTCATAATGACATTTACTACTTATTGACTAATCATATGTGTCCTAGACTTAGACATATGTATACTCCCTTACATTTTTTCTTGTCTAACAAGACACTGATGACAGCAACCTGGTATTTTTGAACAGCCCTGACCATTAGTTGCCTTAGTGACATTTCAGGATTAAAAGCACACCTCCAGGTAACCCCTACCTTGGGCTATTTCCTGATGAACTTTGGGAAAAATACCTGTGCAGTAGACACCAAAAGTGCATGTTCCTTTAAGAACTAGCCACTCTTTAACCACTCCTTAATCCCACCCCCAAACACCTAATTAGCATATTTTGCACATGTTTCCTGTAGAATATCCTATATAAACTTTGCCTGTACCCTTCCAAGGTTGCAGGTTTCCTAAGAACTCTTGCCCGCTGGAAAGCATAATAAATCTTTAACTTGACCTCAACAATGCTTGAGTCCATGAATTCTTTCCAGGTGACCTGCCCCTGGTACCTTGGTATTTGTGGGGGGTCTCACCTCCCTTCTAACCCTCATAACCATCTCTTTGAAGACTTACCACATTTTGTTGTGACACACAGTCAAAGACTTTAATGAAGCAGAAATAGATGTTTTTCTGATGTCCCCTTACATTCTCTATAATGCAATGAATATTGCAATTTGGTCTCTAGTGCCTCTGCTTCAAAAACCAGTCTGCCCTTATAAATATTCATAATAGCATTCAATGAGGTAGTGATGGGGTATGAGACCTAGACCCCAAAACACAATCCATCTCCTGAACCTTTCCAGCTTAGACACTGGATAATTCTTTCAATTGCCCTTTTATGGTGGTCCTGACTCACGCCAAACCTCCATTTTCTGTTACCTTTGACCCAGTTCAGTGCTTCATTATCTGTTACCTCTGGATCACCCCAGGCTACTTGCTACTCCTTGATCCCATGTAAATCTTTCCACAATCTTTTTACTATGAAAAAAAGGTCAGTCTTGGCCCTACCAAATGAGCTATCTCACTAGGAATCTAGAACACCCTAACTAGTGTTTTAATAAACTACTTGGACTGAAAGAAGGCTTTGAGTGGTTGAATTCTTTTGAGGTGGACTTGTGCCATTTGTCCTTACATTTTCAGGTTCCTAAGACCCTTAAACCACAACAGTAATGAAGAACTGTTGAGGTTTGGGAACCACAATGTTGAGGTCAGGGAATGATGAGGTTTGGGTTGCTTGGGATCCCAAGACATGCTGGCTACTGCCGAATGAATTAGACTCAAGACCTGTTCAGCCAAAGTAAAACAAAGTTTATTAAAGGTTTGTCATATTCAGCTGACTCTTAAGGAACCTAAGCTTTTGTGATGCTTGTACTGACAAGAAGGCCAGATAGAATCTCAGCTAGAGAGAGTCATAGCTGGATTGAACCTGAGCACTTTCATGGAGGTGAGAACTTACATACAGAAAAACCAGGAAAGATCTAGAAGTGGTTTAATAGTTTAGTTACCTGGGAGAAGGGCCTAAGAAGGATCTTGATGAGACTAGGGTAGCTAGAGATGTAATCAAGGGTGAGAAACAGTTGGAGGCAATTGGGAGGTATAAGATAATTGAGAGCTTGGATGAGAAGCAGGTGGGGCAATCCAGAGGTAACAGACAATGGAGGGCCAGGCTAGGTTAATTGTAAGAGGTTTGAGTATGAAAGGCCAAGTGAGAAGATTCAAGCAGAGTTTAAGGAGGTTCCCGGAGTTTAAGGAGGTTCCCAGAGTTTGTACCCCAGCAGAACCAAAGGTTAGAGACTGAAGAAATGTCTGGGGGGAAAACAATGGCAGATGAATGCAATCCAACATAATATGGAGGAATTACAAGAAGCATTGGAGATTTGAATGAACTCACATAAAGAGAAATAAGTAAATCTCAAAGAACAACATATGTAATGACTACAATGATGCAAGTAAAAAATTACTAAAAGAGTAATTAAATGAGATAAATTAAATATGATGAAAAATGAGGCAGCATTTGCAAAGTGTTTAGTACCATGCCTGGCATAATAAATTCCTGTTCCCTTTAGCTACTTAAGGTCATGAAGAACAAATGAGATAGCAGACTAATAGGATACAATATTGTAGGCTCTATTATATATTCAACATATATCAAATGCAGTTAATGTATTTTTTTTTTTGCTTAATATATATTTTTTTCTTTGTAACTAGGGAGAGTAGAAACTGGAAGAGATGTTTGGAATTGCTGTGAAATAAGGGAATTGTATCTGTGATTTCATTGGTATAGGGAACTCTTAGGTGAGGAAATTCCCTCTACTAGCATAGGTCACAATGCCTTCTCTAGAAAATATATTCTTAGAGAACTGCCTCAGGACTTGAAAAGATGTGATTAACTCCAAGTCAAAGAGGCAGTATGTGTCAGAAACAGAACTTGAAGTGATATCTTCATGGTTACAAGGCAAGGAATCCATGTACTATATCACATTGCCTCGCAATAAATTGCACTTCAAGAATAATAATAAGTAGGAGAGGATTCTGGGAAGATGGCAGAATAGGTCAGAAAATTCCAAGCTATCAAGATTATCCCCCCCCACACACAAAAGAGTTAAAATAGCTCCTTAGGGCAAACAAAATGTGGGGGGAGATAAATAATAGAGGCACAGTCTTCAGGAAGACAATTTGAGAAGATCAGAAAATCCTAGGACAAGATTTGATCCTTTTGAAGAGTAAACATCTCCAGGCTAGGTTCCATTTTAACAACAAGCCTCAAGCAGCTAAAATAAGTGGCAAGTTCTGGGGTTAGTTGGTTTGAGAGGCTGCATCAGGCCCCAGCTCCAGGAACTTTTATCCCTGGGTAATGAGGGGAGTTGGGTGTTTGAGCCCAGGAAGATTGAGGTAACCTCTTCTGATAAGGAATGCCAGACCCAACTGTGCTGTGCAGAACAATGGAGGGAACCAGCACGGCCTGGGTGAGTGCAGAAGCAGTGGCACTTACAGGAGGTTGGAAATTTGGCTTTGCTTCCAGGCTAGAAGGGAGAACTGAAGATCTGGGGCAAGAAGGACCATTTTCCATACCCCAGGGCTAGAGATGATTACAAAAAATTAAGCTATTACCACAAAAAAGTGCACCAGAGGAGACAGAATCCAATCATAGAAAGCTATTATGGGAATAGATAAGACTTGGGTTTATTTTCAGAGGAGGATAATGTCAAATGGTCACCTCCCCCCCAATTCACAGAAGATCTTAAAAATGACTTTAAAATCAAATGACAGAGATGGTGGGAAAAAATCCCATCAATCATCACTTAAAAGAGATCCTATGAGGAAAAATCATAGAAATATCATAGCCAAATTCTGAAACCCCCAGCTCAAGGATAAAATATTAAGAGCATCAAGATTAAAACAAATTAAATAATGGTACCACAATTAGAATCACACAAGACCTAGCAACAGAGACATTAAAGAACTGCAGGTCTTGGAACACAATATTTTTTTTTAAGTTGCGTATTAATTGCTATTTTATGAATTACCAAGGTGCAGACTTAATCAGAAATTTTGTGAAATAATTTATTTATACCTTCCTCAAGATGTTTAAGGAAGCATATAGTGAACAGAATTTTGTGGAATGAAAGTCTGATATCTTTATATGTCATCAATTGTTTAGAAATGACAGTAATTTTTCAAAATTTATTATAGCCATATATATGTATATATATATGCATTAAGATTTCTTTTGTAGCTCAGAAGAATTTACATGTAACCAATTAGCAGAGGCCATTTTATTAACTAATGATAAATAAAGTTAGAGCATCATTAGAATTTAAGGACCTGTAGATCTCAGAATCAACCAGTTAAGCTTTCTTTATTATAGATGAAGAAACAAACTTAGAGAGTATAAATGACCTGCCCAATGTCATCTAGCTAACTGATGCCAAAGATTGGGTTGTAATATGTCTCTCAATTCCCACCTCAATGAACCTTCTTCTGCTTTAATATTTTGAAAATCTGTGATTACTTCAATGTGATTAATCCCTTTACCAACACCAACAGTGTCTCTTTGGCACATAGACAGACTATTTTGGGAAGTTATCTAACCTGGAAAAAATCGTCACTGTGTAGTGATGAATTTATCCACACTTAGTTTGACTTTTCTTTGGACCATCTGTAATTTGGTCTGTAACTGAAGCCTTTTAAACTTGGGAGATCTTTGCAAATAAAGCCTGAACTCTGCTGATATAGCCTACTGCAAACCTATGGTCACCTTGAAACAGGTATGAGCCATTAGATGGGACCTGTGGAGGTCTATCCAATCATACTATTTTTTAAAAATGCCAACAGGAAATATATGTAAATTCCAACATCTCACTATATTTTCTTTATATAGAAAAAAGGAAGTATTTTTTTAAAAAATAACTTCTAAAGACATGTAATATGAGCATTTATGTGAAATTGTTCTCATAATAGAATCCAAAATTAGGATTCTTGGAAGGCATCTTAAATATAAATAGCATGTTTACATGCTAGTTTGCATTCCTTATACATATATTATCTCATTTTATTCTTGCAATAATTCCAAGATGTAGGTAAGTATAAGAATTATTATCTCCATGTCATAAATGATGAAACTAAGACATCTAGAGATTCAATGGATTGCCTAATACTACACAATGAGCTAACATCTCATTGGTCAATCATTCATTACATATTTCTCATGTATAGTTTCCAATCAGTTTATTTAGAACATCTCCTTTGCCTCTTACAAGAACCTTGAGACTGGTAAAATAATGGTGGTTTTTTTGGTCTTTATTTTATTATTCTTAAAGTTCCTACCACATAGGATTGATAGAGAGGAGTCAGGAAGAGCTAAGCTGAAATACAGCCTCTGGCATTTACTAGCTTTGTGACCCTGGGCAAGTCTTTTAATCTAAAGGCAGCTAGCTAGTGCAGTGTATGGCATATTAGACCTAAAATCTATGTAAATCTGGGTTCAAATCCTGCCTCAGAAACTTCCCACCTATGTGATCCTTTCTCAGTCTCATTTTTCTCATGTACAAAAAGGGGATAGAAATGATACCTATTTTCTTTCTTTTTTTTAAAATAAATATTTATTTTATTTTTAATTTATGGAATAAAACAAACATTTCCATGATGCAATATAATAAAACAAAGATGATTACACATGAAACTGCAGATCTGTTATGTACAATTTGCTATTCCTTTTAAATACAGAATAAAGCTTTCATGTAAATTTCATTTTTTTCCTTCCCTTCCCCCACAACCCTAGAGTTGGCTGCCATTACACACCCACACAGACACAGGAACATCCACACATGTAATATAATTCTATATATTCTTCTATTTATCAGTTCTTTCTCTGGATGCAAATAGGATCTTCCTTCATATGTCTTTTGTAGCTTATTTGGGTATTATAATAGTCAAAATGACTTATTTACTCAAAGTTGTTCTTAAAAGCAATTACTAGCTCCTATTTTCCATGGTTGTTGTGAGGATCAAATGGTATATTTTGTAAACTATTTTGCATACCTTAAAGTTCTCTGTATGCCAGCTAATCTCTCCTTGCCTTACTTTTCTCATCTTTAAAATGGAGATAATAGTGCCTACCTCCCAGAGTTGTAAGGGTAAAATGAGATTATATTATGAAGTTTTGCAAACCTTAAATTGATGTGCCATTGTTAGTTATTAGTTTATAGAAAAAGACATTGAAGTACATCAATGTCAATTGATTTGCCTAGGGACACATGGCTAGTAAGGTGGAGCCATATTCAAATCCAGCATAAATCAAGATGCCAGCTTTTTTGAACCCCATATGTATGAGAGTTAATCTATGAACTATCGTCTGAGCAACTGAGCAGATTAGCAGGGAATAGATGAACTATTGTTAACATTCAGTCATCCCATTTGGGGTTTTCCTGACAAAGATGATGAAGTAGTTTGCCATTTCCTTCTTCAGCTCATTTTCCAGATGAAGAATCTGAAGCAAACAAGGTTAAGTGACTTGCCCAGGGTCACATAGCTATTAAGTGTCTGAGGCTTGATTTGAACTCAGGTCTTCCTGACTCCAGGCCCTGTACTCTATCCATTGTACCACCTAGCTGCCTATAGATGAGCTTCATTGTGTTTAATTATTCCATCCTTCCAGAATACTGAAGTATCATTTATCTGGGGATAGAGAGAAAACAGAATGAATGTATAGCAAAAAGCACTAGATTCGGAGTCAAGATGCCTGTCTTCTAATCCCAACTCCAGTTCTTATTAGCTGTACAACTAGACACACATTATTTTCCTTCTCTGGGACTTAGTTTCTTCATCTGTAAAGTGAAAAGGGTACAGGTCCAGCCAATGTTTTATTCCTCTAAGAAGGAGAAGAGATAGTGAATAAAATAATATAGATTTAGAGTCAGAATACCTGGTTTTGAATCCTGGCTTTCTAGGTGTAAGACCATGAACAAGTCACTTAATTACTACTCCAAGAATTGGTTTCACCATCCATACACACACACACACACACACACACACACACACACACACATATGTTTGTATATCTATATGGAGAGAGATAGGGTTGCCATTAATATGCATGTGTGTGTGTGTGTGTGTGTGTGTGTGTGAATCTATCTATCTAGGTATATATAAATATATAGATTTGGAGCAGATGCTCTCTAGGCCAAGTCCTAGCTCTAGATTCAATAGTAGAGTGGTTGTTATCACAGAGGATTTCAACCTGTTCTGTAACCATGTCAGCTTCAAATTGAATTGGCTTGTCAGTAAAGAGAGGAGATGACCAAGACAAGCCATTGTTGAGTCTGGAAGGACATACCTGTAGCCATGTGGAGACCCTGGTGGGGGGCAGTGTATACCCTTATGTTGGTGTGTTTCTATGCTCTATCACTATGCTGATCCCCTGAGATAATAACAGGTGGTTTTGGGGAGTTCATGTTATATTTATGTTTTAATATTTGCCCTCTTTCCCACCCTCAAGGATTCTTGTGCGTTGTGATTTTTCTGATTTACCCATGCAAGAGTAGAAGTTCAAATTCCTGGAAAGGTAAGTTTGTGATAATATGGTAATTCAGATTAAGCCAATGTTGAGTAGATGCCAAAATTCTAGATCTATTGAGAGTGTCCTATAGAATTGGTAAGAGTAATAGGGTCAGAAGCACAGATATGATACCTGTAATATTCTATTTAGCTCTGGGTACCAGGATTTAAGAAAGATCCTGAAAAGCAGAAGACTATATTTAGGAGAATAATCAGGAAGGTGATGCTCTTTGAGTTCATGCCATATGAGCATCAATGGAAAGAACTCTAGATCTTTAACCTAGAGAAAGACTCAGGGGATATCATGAATATTTGAAGTACCTGAGCTGTCATCAAGTATTTGAATGTCTATGACGAGTAGGAGGATTTGATTTTTTGTTTGTCCTCAGAGAGAAGAACCAGAAGTTGATGGAAGTTTCAAGGAGGCACATTTAGACTTTATGTCATGAAACAATTTCCAACAATGCAGAGGTATTTCAATGTGGGATATTCCTTGGGAATCAGGGAATTCTATTCATGGGATGTATTCCAGAAAAGGCTGGATGACTACTGGTTTATGTTGCAGTGAGGATTATTTGGGGAGGACACCTTAGAATAGCTGCTGGGTTCTCTTCTAACTTTAAAATTCTAGAATAATGTGAACTGGTTTTCTTAAGCTGTTAGTCACATAGAACCTATTTTTGTATGAATCAATTTTCAATGGAGAGAAAATGGTAAAAAAACATTTATTTTGGAATGATGAGGCCTCATTTTGGGTTTTATTTCTGATACTTTATATGTAGTTACCCTGAAAAAGATATTTTACAACTCTGAGCCTTGGTTTCCTCATCTGTAAAAGCAAGGAGTACATGTACAACTGATCTCAAAGGTTTGTTTTCAGAAGAGCACTTAGAAAATTTTAAGGCACTCTATATGTTAGTTATTAGTAATAAATAGAAGTTTCATTTTATGTAATCAGAATTATAGTAGCATTGATTTATCATAAGAGATTGGGGAAGATTGGTTTCACCCTGTCTTGGTATGTGAGTATGCTAAATGAAGTTCAAGTTACTGGAACAGATGCTCAACCTAAAGTCATTGGGATAGTCTGATTTGCCAACATCTGTCATTGTTTTGTGCCAAGTATTTACTCTAGTCCGCTGAGATTAGATATATAAGTGTTTGGGAATGAGCAAAAGGAAAAAATGATAGATTCCTAAATTCAGTAAAGAAAGGATATCTGATATATATATGTATATTATTATATTGGCATTATGTTTTATAACATACACATTATATTTTATAATATATTTTATAATGTATTATATTATGACTATTATTATATTAGAGATAGACAGATAGATAGATAGATAGATAACCTGTTATGCATAAGCCACTTTCGTAGGTGCTAGAGATAGAGATATTCATGTATATAATTTTTAAATACACCAACGATGTTTCTGCATAAACATTTTAAATATCTACGTAGAATTGTCTAAATTTAAATTTTTATATTGATAAGGTACCTCCACCCCATACCCAATGGCTTCTGTGCAAATTTTTCCAGGACAGAAAATGGTTCTCATTGGTCATCTTTTAAAATCAATCAAAATTTCTTCCACAAAACAACAATAGTTCACATTCTGATTGATTTCTATTTCTCTTTAAAATTTATAAATTTCCTTCTTCTGATTAGCCCTATGATTAGCCCTATCTATCTATCTGTCTGTCTATCTATAATATAATAATAGTCATAATATAATATATTATAAAATATAATATATTATAATATATAATGTGTGTTATAAAATATAATACAATATAATAATATACATACATATAGCCCAATTAGTCTCATTGTGCAGTGAGGAAAACTGAGCACTAGTAATTTCTACTCCCCAGCTAAAGCCCAGTTCAAACGACAAATTTTTGAATTTGTCTTACCTGACACCGCCTTTCCTTCAAACCATTAACACATTATATCTTCACAAAAATACTTCATTTTTCATTTAAAACATTTATGCCATTTTAAATCACAGTTGTCATCTGTATTTGTGTCTTATCTTATTATGAGAAATTTTGTGTTCTACCCAGCACCTGGAGCAGAGGTATAACGTATCAGGAGCAAATCTTTATTGAATGTAGCTAGTATATGTTAGAGCCAGGAATTACACCTAAATATTCAGTTTTTTTCTCAAAGGCAATCGACTATTAACTATTCAATTTAAGAAACTGATTAGTACAAGATATAGTATATAGTTGAGTTAAAACAGCTTTTAATTTATTTTTAAAAATAAATCATAAATAAATGCTGCATTCTCCTTTGACTCAGAATGTCAGAGATGGAGGGAATCTTAGAGATTATTTGATCCAGTGGTCTCTGGAATGAGGATCTCATTTCCTCAGTGGACTGTCAGTATGACTCCAAGGGGAAATCAGTCAGAGGATGGGAAGATGAGTTACACTGCACCCTCACCAGGAACTTGTCTCCAATGCAACCTCATGCCCTCTTCATCTATTATTGCTTAACTGTCCCCTTATTGACAGCTGAATAGAAAGATCTTAAGACTCAGTAGATGCATAAAGGGGAGTTCTGGACCTACTCTCTAAAGGACTTGGGGTTATTGAGTTGGATTTTACTGGTGGCTATGGAAGGAATCTATGGCAACTACTCCAACACTCTTGTTGAAGATACCTTCTGATAAAAGGATTGACCTAAGTCTGGTCCATTTGGCCAGAAGATATGGACCAGGATTCATTGGATAATGTGAAAACCAAGATGAAATGTAAAATTCCCAATTAGCAAAATAAATTGCTTTATGCTCCCATAGACCTTGTTATGTTTTTTTTTTTCTCAAACCATCCCTCTTGTCATTTCTTATAACACAATTGTATTCCATCACAATCATATGCCAGAATTTGTTCAGCCATTCCCTACTGGATAAGTATTCCCTCTATTTTCAATTCTTTGCCATCACAAAAATAGCTCCTATAAATATTTTTTTGGTACAAATTAATCTTTTTTCATTTTTCTATGATCTCTTTGGGATACAGACCTACTCATATTAATAGGTCAAAGGGTATGCACAGTTTTATAGACCTTTGGGTCTAGTTCCAAATTATTCTCCAAAATAGTTGAACCAGTTCACTACTCCAGCAATAGTTTGTTAAAGCACCTGTTTTTCCCTTCATCTCCTTCAGCTTTTGTCATTTCTGTTAGGTATAAGATGGTACCTCTGAGTCGTCTTAATTTGCATTTCTCTAATAGTGATTTAGAGCATTTTTTTTCATATGACTATATATAGCTTGGCTTTTTTTTCTTTTCAAAACTTCTCATATTCTTTGATCATTTACCCAAATTGTCATAAACCAGAAAAACATCTCACTCTAAACTTTTATTGACTGTGCCAATCCAAAATTTGGTTTGAGGTGTTATTTTAAAGTTCTATGGATGAGAATATTGAGAGAGTTCATCTGGGTTGCTATCTCTTATTTATCTTTTTAGTGCTGTCCCTGCATTAGATTTTAATGAGGTGCCTTAACTATGATAAATTTGCGTCTGTTTCAACTCACTTCACTACTTTCTTGCCAGTTGCACCCTCATTCTGGAAAATCTGCTCTTTTGAGTGACAACTCCTTAGCTCAGATGACTATTTCAGGAGGATTTCTAGCCATGCTACTTTCACTAATGCCTTGACTTATTCTCCTCCCTTTAATTCTCTTCTCTCTCTCTCCTCTCTCTCTCTCTCTCTCTCTCTCTCTCTCTCTCTCTCTCTCTCTCTCTCTCTCTCTCTCTCTCTCTCTCTCTCTTTCTCCCTCCCAAAGAAGTATGAGCTCTATAGTTTCTTCCTTTCTGCTAAAAATTCTTTGAATCTTTATATTAATAAATTGAACACATTTCTAACATTCTGTTTTGGTTCTTCAATAGTTAATGTATTTCAACAAGTGTTATTAAACACCTATTATGTGTTAATTACTATATAATACTAATGCAGGAAGATAAATGGAATTGTATGTGTATGCATGTTATATATATTATATGTGTGTATACGTATGTATATATAAAATCACAGTCAACCAATCAATAAGCATGGACTATTATTATATTAGAGATAGACAGATAGATAGATAGATAACCTGTTATGCATAAGCCATTGTCCTAGGTGCTAGAGAGAGACACAAAACCAAAACCTGTCCTTAAGAAGCTTACATTCTTTAAGGGAGTAATTGTGGATGAGGCATTAATAACTGGTTATACCAAAAAATCCTTCTTTAGGAGGTTGTATTTGAGTTCAGAGCTTTGAGGGAAACTTAAGCTTCTAAGAGGAGCAGGTATAAAGAGTACATTCCAGGTGTGGGAGACAGACTTCACAAAGGCATGGAGATGAGATGAAATGCCGTATGTGACGAACAGAATCACCAGTTTGAGAGAGTGATGTAACACATGAAGAAAGAGTTAAGATGAAGAGCAATGTGTGCACATTAGAAAATTGCGACATACATTTTTGGTGTGAAGAAGGTTGTCATCCATTACCAACGATGGAGGGCAGGGACTTCTCAAAAGCAGTTGCCTCTGGGTTAAAAAGAATGGAAATGAATACCAAACATAAATAACGGTGAGAGCAAAGGCACAGGGGCAGAAAAGATGAAGGTCTAGCATAGGAAACAGAAAAGAATTCATTTTTCCTACAATGACGAATATAAAGTCAAGGAATGGCATGAGATAAGGATAGGATGGAAGAGTAGCTGTGGACTATTATTTATCGAATTCCAGGATAAGGAATATGAACTTGATTTGTCAGATGATAGGGAGCCATTGAGAGGCTTTTGATTAGAGGGGTGACATGACCTGAATGTTTGTACAAGATCATTCCAACAAAATCTTTAATGCTTCTATTTAGCTAGTTTTGCCTTTCACTCTACTAAGGTTTTCAGAAGGCCCATCTTGTAATTTCTAGCTTCCTTGTTTATTACTGTCCGCTTGACGGTCTAGTGGCTTTTGGAATTACAAGTATTAGATTTTGAGTTAAAACACCTGGATGTGAAAGTAGGATGTGACCTTAGGTAAGGAAAACTGTGTGGAAAAAAAATTGACTCTAGAGATAAAAGTTGTTCAGCTTTTCAGTCATGCCTGAGTCTTTGTTACCCCATTTGAGATTTTCTTTTCAGAGATGCTGAGATTGTTTGTCATTTAGTTCTCTCTCTCATTTAATAGATGAGGAAACTGAGGGAAACTGTGTGCAGGGGCACACAGTTATTAAGTATCTGAGGCTATAATTGAACTCAAGTCTTTTGGACTCTAGGTCTGGCACTTTATCTATTGTACTCCCTAACTGCCCTAGAGACAAAAGACTTTGTTCAAATCTCACCTCTGACAGCTTGCTACTGACAGCAACCAACCAACCAAGTTGTGTGACCTTGTACAAGGTACTTACTCTCCCTGAGCTGCAATTTCCTCACAAGTAGAACGAGAGGGTTGGATTGGATAACATTTGAATTCCCTTACAAATCTAAATCTCTACTCTTATTATCTTCAATTACTCTCTGGACCCCAGTTTCATCATCTATAAAATTAGGGGGATGGCTAAAATAATCATCTAAGATACTTTCTAAGCTTTAAATCTATGATCCTTGGGCAAACTCTTACTTTAATATGACATGGATATTTTCTCTAATCAATGTATTTAATCTTTCTACCAGTTCAGATCAAAATTTATCCACTTGCCTTTGTCCTATGTTGTGATTTTTGTACTAAGTAATATTAGAAAATAAAAACCAGTTTTTGGGGAAAAATAAAAATAATGCTGTGGTTCACTGAAGGAATTTTGAGGTTTGTGAGTTTATGAACATCCCCTGATCAAACATACTTGCATTTTGCTGAATCTGGTCTGGTTATCTCTAATACAAATGAGGTTTGTTAAAATGTAATCTTGCTAAAGCCTTATCAAGACTTTCATTTACAACATCTAAAAAGGCTACTGTTTGCCCCTAATATTTATTAAGAAATGTTATCTATATTTTAAAAGAAATGTTCTGTAGCCATATACTCAGTGAGCACTAACAATATGCTGAGGTCGTGATAGATTGGCTAGGATTTAATGTAATTTGATGTTTGGCAGTGATAATGTAATGTTAAGTATTAGTACACTGCTTATTAAACAAGGGATTTTTTTAAATTTGGAAAGGTTTATTATAAAAACAAATATAACAATGAATTATGAAACAAGCATGGTGAATATTAAGCATCCTGAGTTTAAACAACAAAGCAAAGCAAAAAACAAAAATGAAACACTTCAATATTTTTATATAGATAGTGTTAACTCTATATGTATTTTTAATCTTCTAATCACAAGTCATATATGCAGCTAGGTGACACAGTGATTACAGTGCCAGATTTGGAGTCAGAAAGATCAGAGTTCAAATCCATCCTCAGAAACTTACTTGCTAGGTGACTTTGGGCAAATTACTTAATCTCTTTTAGATTATGTTAAAATGGGGATAGTAATGGCTGTTGTCCTTTATTCTCAAAGAGGACCAAAATGACATCACTATGTTGAACAAGATACACTGTGTCCTACTGTGGCTGATCAGACTAATAACAACTTGGAAGACTCTTTCAGAGGTCATGCTCAAATAATCCACATTTAGAACAGAGGTTTCTCCAAATTTGCACATTTCCACTGCAGGATGGGATCCCTTCCTGTCATGGTAAGCTGGCCAGGGTTGGATAAAGGAGACAATTTTAGGCCACAATTTCCTTCCCTTTCTTCCCTCTAGGAGGTGAGAGCTTAAAGATTGGTCAGAAATCAAAGATGCCAAGGTCATCACTTCATCCCAAGTCATCACCAGTCAATATCTTGACTCTTTGTCTTGCCACTGGATTTTGATGACTCTGTGAGAAAGAGTGTGGTCAACCCAATTCTCCTTCACTTAAATCCAATTTATGTATGAATCAGAAGACATCAACCATACCATTTTACTATTTTTACTTTCCAACAGACAACTGATAAAACAATAGGGACAGATACACTGGGAGCTAAAGTCACAACTCTATACACAGGCCATAAAGTCATCTTCTCAATGGAAGCAGCAGGTAGATTCAGTAATGGTAAAATGGTATGGTGATATCTTCTGATTGATGCATAAATTGGATTTAAAGTGAAGCAGAATTGGGTTGGCCCCACTCTTTCTCCAAGAGTCATCAAGGTCCAGTGGCAAGACAAAGTCAAGGTATTGACTGGTGATGGCTTGGGATGAAGTGGATGACCTCGGCATCTTTGATTTCTGACCAAGCTTAAAGTGTTCTATGTCACTTGCTTCAGCCCCCTTCATGGCTATTGAAACAAATTGTTCTCATCTACCCATTCTGCCAGGGGAAGTCTTCATATGCTTGAGATAGACATCCCCTAACTCACTGAAGGGTTGGCGATTCCTCAGCTGTCCTCAACCTGCTTCAACTGGTCTGCCAAAAAGAAAATGGTTTACTAGAGCATGGTCGCTATGCATACTACAGCTTCTTGGAGCCACGGGTGAGACTTGGGTGAATCAGGGGGATACTAAAGGTAGAAAGCAGCCTATGTGACAGCTCTGACACCAAAGATACTAGTCTTCTTGAACACACGCTACACCCCTGGGATAGTAATAATACCTATATCTAAGGATTGTTGTGGGGGGAAATCATATATTTGGAAAATAGTTTGGAAATATACTTGGAAAATATTTTGCAAAACTTAAAGCTTTATATAATTGCTTGATAATACTGAATTAGAGTATCTTTGAGTTAAAAAGTGTTTTATAGCACATCCAGTTCAAATCCTTCTACAACAAGACCAACAAATAATCATCTAACACTAACATTTTCTTGAACATCCTAAGTGATGGGATCTGAATATTTATATTGAAGAAAAGTCAGGAGATACACACTATGTGCCTTCAAAAATTTGAAGGCCTGTCATATCAAATAGGGGTCTGATACCTTTTGTTTAGGAGAAGGTAGAAGTAGGAGTAATAGGTAGAAGATGCAGAGTTGGAAGCTTTCAAACCTAACCCTAACCCTAATTTTAGACTTTGCATAGGGAAATAAGTTGTAATAATTAGAGCTACCCAAAGGTGAAAAAAGTTTACCATGGAGAAAGTCTATTCCTCACCTCTAACAGAGGTTATCAAAATATGCTGAATGATTATTCTGTTTAAAAAAAGGTTTCTATTAAAGTTGAAAATACCAAGTTGCTAAATTCCCTTTGGACTCTGAAAGTAGGGTTTTTGTGATTTTTAGGGGAAACTGACTTTTTTTCCTTGAATTCATTCAATTTTTACAATTTACTCATGGAAAATTTATTTCCCCCTTGTCTCTGCTAGTAATTGTTATGGAATTTCTCACTCCTTTTGTTCTTTTGAGGGATTTATAGATCTACAATATGTGGAGGTTTTTTGCTGTGTTTGCTGTTTTACTGGTCAATGTATTTTCTATTTTCAATTTATTTATATATCTCTCTACAATTAATTTTTGAATTGTGATTTTTTTTTGAAATAAAAATTTATTTATTTAACTTTTTACATTCATTTTCACAAAATTTTGGGTTCCAAATTTTCTCCCCTTTTAGCCCCTCCCCCCACCCCAATACACCGAGCAATCTAATTTTCCCTATCACCAATCTGCCCTCTCTTCTATCATCCCTCCCTTCTCTTGTCCCCATCTTCTCTTTTGTCCTATAGGGCCAGATAACTTCCTATTCCTCATTAACTGTATGTCTTATTTCCTAGTAGCAACAACAATACTAAACAGTTGTTCCTAAAACTTTGAGTTCCAAATTCTCCCCATCCCTCCCTCCCCACCCATTCCCTTTGGGAAGGCAGGCAATAGAATATAGGCCCTATCTGTGTAGTTTTGCAAATGACTTCCATAATAGTTTTGTTGTGTAAGACTAACTGAATTACCCTCCATCCTATCCTGCCCCCCATTGTTTCTATTATGTCTTTTGATCCTGTCCCTCCCCAAGTGTTGACTTCAAATTGCTCCCTCCTCCCATTACCCTCCCTTCCATCATCCCCCCCGCCTTGCTTATCTCCTTCTCCCCCACTTTCCTGTATTATAAGATAGGTTTTCATACCAAAATGAGTGTGCATTTTATTCTTTCCTTTAGTCAAATGTGATGAGGGTAAACTTCTTGTTTTTTTTTTCTCAGCTCTCCTCTTTTTCCCTCCACTAAAAAGTCTCCTGCTTGCCTCTTGAATGACATATAATTTAGCCCATTCCATTTCACCCCCTTTCCTCCCCCTACCTTTCTCTCTCACCATTTACCTTAATTTTTTTTAAGATATGGTCCCATCCTATTCAATTCACTCTGTGCTCTCTGTCTCTGTATGTGCGTGCATGTGTGTATGTGTGTATATGTGTGTGTGATCCCACCAACTACCCAGATATTGAAAAGTTTTAAGAGTTACAAATAATGTCTTTCCATGTAGGGATGTAAACAGTTCACTTTTAGTAAGTCCCTTATGACTTCTCTTTGCTGTTTACTTTTTCATGCTTCTTCTCATTCTTGTGTTTGAAAGTCAAATTTTCTTTTCATCTCTGGTCTTTTCATCAAGAATGCTTGAAAGTCCTCTGTTTCATTGAAAGACCATATTTTCTCCTGAAGTATTCTACTCAGTTTTGCTGGGTAGGTGACTCTTGGTTTGAGTCCTAGTTCCTTTGACTTCTGGAATATCCTATTCCATGCCCTTTGATCCCTTAATGTAGAAGCTGATAGATCTTGAATTATCCTGATTTTATTTCCACAATACTGGAATTGTTTCTTTCTAGCTGCTTGCAATATTTTCTCCTTGACCTGGGAGTTCTGGAATTTGGCCACAATGTTCCTAGGAGTTTCTCTTTTTGGATCTCTTTCAGGTGGTGATCGATGGATTCTTTCAATACTTATTTTGCCCTCTGGTTGTAGAATGTCAGGGCAGTTTTCCTTGATAATTTCATGGAAGATGATGTCTAGGCTCTTTTTTTGATCATGACTTTCAGGTAGTCCCATAATTTTTAAATTGTCTCTCCTGGATCTATTTTCCAGGTCAGTTAAATTGTGATTTTCTGAAAGGGTATCTTCAGTACAATTTTTTGTTGGGATAGCTGACCTTGCCTTGCTCCCCTGCATCTCCACCACCTCCTGGGTTTAGGTATTTGTGCATCTTTAAGATTCAAAGTTCTGTAACTAGAGGCCCCTTAGTGGTGTCTCAGGACAGAGTACAGAGTTTCTGGACCTTTTCTATCTTGCTCTGATTAGTGGGGTACCATTACGGTTGCTATTTGGTATATGGTTCCATTCCCAGAGGTTCCTAGACACTCACCCTTGAGTTTTCTAATTACCTAGTGCTTTCTTGGAAAGTCTTTAAATCTTTCAACCTTTAGAAAAAGATGCTTGGAGGCAATGTGCATCACTGTCCTGCCTATGAGTTTATTAGGGGTTACTCTGTATTGGTATTGGCTTTGCTAAAGACCCCATTTTCTATTATCTTCAAGTTCTCGGCTAACCTTTTGTGCAATTATGGGTATAAAAATTCCTTACTGTAGTTTCTTATTATTTCTTAATCCTTTATGGTCTGGTGAAATTTTTGCTGGAGTAGGTTTATCGGATTTATTTGATCTGCTTCTTTTAGGCAACCATCTTGCCCAGAAGTCCAACACCATCAACTTCTAAATATGAAATGTTCATTGGCTGTTGTCCTTCATCTTTGAAGAGGATCAAAATGACATTGCCATGATAAAGTGAAATTTCAGTGTGCCCAACTGTGGCTGATCAGACCAATAAGAGCTTGGAATGCTCTACCACAGGTGGGGCACAGATGGTCTGTGTGAATATTTGGGGTAGATATCCCAAATTTGCACATCCTGCATTTACTTTATGCTGTCTCAATTCTGCTTTGCTCGTAGAGCACAGTACCCTTTCTGTTGTGGGCACGCCATGCTAAGTGGTCCTGTGCCAGTGTCTCCCATGTTGCACAGTCAAATCCAAAGTTCTTGAGAGAGAGCTTAACAGTGTCATTGTGTTGCTTCATCTGGCTACGATGTGATCACCTGCCCCATGCACATTCTCCATAAAGTAATCTTTTTGGCAAGCGTACATTTTGCATTCAAACAACGTGGACAGCCCATCAAAGTTGCACTCTCTGAAGCATAGTTTGAATGCTTGACAGTTCAGCTTGAGCAAGTACTTCAGTGTCTGGTACCTTACCCTGCCAGGTGATCCTCAGAATCTTCCTAAGACAGTTCAAATGGAAGCAATTCAGTTTCCTGGCATGGCATTGGTGAACTGTCCATGTTTCACAAGCATATAACAATATTGTACGTCAATTTCATGATGACATGTTTGCATGGGTTTTGGATAATAGACAATGCTCTTGTGTCTTCTCAGTCACCAGCTGGGTGAAACAGGGCTGCATGCTTTCTTCCATGCTTTTTAGCATGATGTTTTCAGCCATATTGACAAACACTTTCAATGAGAAAGGACACGGCATCAAGGTCAGCTACCACAATGATGGTAAGTTCTTCAATTTGAAAAGTCTGCAAGACTTTACAAGACAAAAGTGGAGGTAGTGTTGGTGTATGATTTTCTGTTTGAAGATGATTGTGCATTCAATGAAACCTCTAAAGCTGAAATGCAACAAAGTATGGATCAATTCTCTGCTGCCTGTGCTAATTTCAGCCTAATAATTAACACCAAGAAAGCACAGGTGCTCCATCAGCCACTACCACATCATACATACTTGGAACCATCAGTTACAACAAATGAAGAAGCTTTGAATGCTGTGGATAAGTTCACTTACCTTGGTAGCGTACTTGCCAGGGATGTACATGTTGACAATGAGATTGAGGCATGCATTACCAGAGCTAGCTCAGTGTTTGGGAGGTTCTGAAGAAAAGTTTGGGAGAGAAGATGTATTAGACTGACTACCAAACTGAAGGTCTACAGTGCTGTTGTGCTGACCTCATTGTTATATGTTTTTGAAATATGAAACATATACTAGAGGAGAAAAAAAGGCAACATTAATTTCAACATTGGTTTCTTCAAGATAGTAGAATGAGTAGAAACAGAACAGTTCAGCTTCCTCACAACTATTTTAACAGGGATTTTTTTTTAAAGTGCACAACCGAAAAATCATTGAGAAACCTAAGGAGAAACTTAAGTGCATTTTCTTCTTCCCACATCCATGCAATGAGATAGACTCAAACTCGTGGGCTTTAGAGTTCATACAAAAACCTTTTCTGAGAGTATCATTCATGGAAGCCTTCTTTTTCAAAGACCAGTAAGTTAGAGAAACTAAGAGCCTGAAATTTTGTTTTACAAGAAAAGATATGGTAGCTCAGTCCAGGTTGTATTCAAGACTATCTGGTGTCTCCAAAAAGTATGCCAGATTTGTGTTCTAAATCAAACCAAGAAGGTAGTCTAAAGGGATGAATTAGGGGTCATACTGCCCAGACTGACTTTTGTAAACTTTCCTGGAGCAGACCACCTTGTAGACTCTCCCTGAGTAGTATTGTTACATCCTGGCAGTCTTTGAATAACATAATACTTTATACCCAAGACTTAAATAATATAGATAAATATAGAAAACTACAGAACCTAGTCCCAACACAAGGTTCAATTCAAGAAGTAAGCACTAGATATGAATAAACAAAAGCAACGACCTAAGGTAGAAAAATATAGAAACAGAAATTAAGATACATATCCAGAAGAAGACAATAATTCTGCCATTTGCAAGTAAAGCCTCAAGATAAATAAGGGATGCAAAAAGAATCTTTACTAAAATTCTTGATAAAAATGTCAATATAAATTAAATGAAATCTCTAGAAGAAAAAATCAGAAAGTAAATTAGGGCTCTAGAGTAAGTATCGGAAGAAGAATAGCAGTCAGTACAGAAAGGGCAAAACCTAACTTAAACTCCATGAAAATGAGCTTGAAACTTAGACCAATGACTCCATGAGACAAAAATAATACTAGAACAAAATTTCAAGTCTAAAAAAAGACAATAGGAAGTATAGCTTATATTTTAAAAAATGTACATGTAAAATAGATTAAGGGAAGGTAATTTTAAAATATATACAACATTTTGTCAAGAAATCATGGATGAAAATTTTTCAGACCTATCAGAATTGTAGCAAAAGTCTAAGTAGATAGATTCCATTAGTTATTATTTGAATGAAGTCCCAAAATAAAAACTCCCAAGAATTTTGCAGTAAAAATTCATAATTTTTATGTCAAAGTTATAATTTTCCTGAAGTCAGAAAGGATTCAAGTACCATGGTGTAGCAACAAGCATCCTAGCCTACCCAGGATGGCTGTTAGCAGATTATTTCATCTGCTTTTCTAGGAAAGATAGCTGTTTAAGGGGTCAACACTCTTTTTAAATTACATTGACTAATTCAGGGGAAAAGTGAGCCCTGTGAACTTCAGAAAAAAATACAGAGAAAAGTAAAGACAAAATGAAAGCAATGAAATAAAAACCAATAGACAGGGCTCTACTGCTTGAATCAAAGCAATATTGCTATACATTTCACACCCACCACTGGATTGAGAAACCCTTTATATCTGAGCAGTTGGAGAGGGGTTAGGTGGTGAAAGGGCATCTGAACATAAGACTACTCAGAGTTTTGACCAGGGAATAACAAGGTCCTTCTCATAAGTGAGCCTCCAAAGCAAAAGCTCACCTCAGAGTATATATACCCTTCTCAGAACCAGAGGGCATCACAACCCTCATGACTCAGTGTCTAATTAGAAATTAGCAAAAACTGTGAGCCTTTCTACAAGCAAGCTTCCCCCTAAGGGTAGTCTCTCCCCTAAGTGACTCCATGTGAGGCCTCTTAATGGGCAGAGAAGATCTTCAAATCCCATTAACATTACACATGGAACCATAAAGAAGCTCACAAATCATTTGACAATGACCACAATAAAAGATAACTTGGAATACAATGTTGTGGAAGGCAAAAGATAATATTTTGTAATTAAGAATAATTTACCAAGAAAATCCAAGTATAACTCTACAGTGGAAAAACTGGACCTTTAATGAAATGGATTTCCAAATATTCCTGATGGAGAAACCAGAGATGAGTATCTTCTTTCAAATGAAAATACAACAATCAAGAGAAATACTGAACAAAAAATTCATGTGAGGAATCAGAAGGGATACATGTATACAATGATAAAGTGTTTATATTCCAATAAGGAAGGAAGAAGGAAGTAGCCCCTCAGAATCCTAAAATCTTCAATGGAATAATATAGAAGTTCAAGGAGAAGTTCTGATAAACTGGTGATCTTAAAAGAATAAAGAAAAAAGAAAGACCAAGAAATAAATTACAGAGGAAAGAGATGTTGGTGTAACTTAGTATCTCATATAATACAAGAAATTGAGAAGACCGTTTACACTCCAAACATGGAAGAAGGGGTGATCAGAACAGGGTGATCACAAACCTCATTTTCATCTGCACTGGACAGAACACACACACGCACACGCACACACACAAACACACACATGCATGCACAGAGAGAGGCAGAGACAGAAACATAGAGACAGAGAGAGACAGAGTGAGAGACAGAGAGAGACAGAGAGAGACAGAGTGAGAGACAGAAATAGAGACAGAGAGAGACAGGGTGAGAGACAGAGAGAGAGATATTAATATAGAAATAAATTAAATTATTAAATTCAGTAGGGAATAAGTCAAGTACAGGGAAAAGATTCAAGAAGAATTAGTCATAAGCAAAACATAACCCATCTTTGGAATGAGAGGTATTAAAGGAGAAATAAAAGTAAAATAAAAATCTAAAATTCTGGGATAAACGCTGGGCAAGAAAAAGAAAATATATGTAGTGGAATGGAAGTAGATTGTAGTAAATGTAGATTACAGTGTTGTATACAATCTTTTCTCAACACTTTCTTCTTTTTACAGAGGGTGACAAGAGGGAGGAGGAAAGTCCAATTAAAGTCATGATTATGAATATGAATAAAAACAATCTTAAAAGGGAAGAAGTTATCAGAACAGTTTAAAGATAGAATCTAACAATTTGTTGTTTAAAAGAAACACAATGGAAACAGAAATACGCACACCTCGTTAAAATAATGGGCTATGACAAATCTATAATACTCAAGAAAACTCAAAGAAGCAAATGTGGTAAACAAGACCTCAGATAAAGCTATAAAAATAAACATGAAATAAACTAAGAAATTGCATTGTCCTTAAAGACACTTTAAACTATATTATTAAATACATACATAAGCATGTGTGTATGTATAAATAGACATTGAATGACATAACATATAAATATTTAAAAGAAAATTTCATCAATTTAAGAAAGGTATAGAGTGTAAAATTATAATAGCCATAGATCTCAATATATCCCATTCTCACCTGGAAAAGTCTAACTGAAAGATAAATTAAAAGGACATAAAAACCTAAATGGAATTTTCGAAGTGTTCTATATGATTGATTTCTGGTGGTTAATGAATGGGACTAAAATTGATTGTATATATTTCTTAGCTATGCATTGCATATATATAAAAATGATGTATTAGGGTACTAAAATTCTCCAAACAAATGCAGACTATATATCAGAAATATTGAACATATTCTTTGCTGAAAATAGCATAGTAAAAATCATTAAAAAGCCTTTGGAGAAAGGATTAAAAATATTTTTCGACAAAACAACTTAATATTAAGGAATTCAAGAGTCAAAGAACAAACAGATACAATTGAAATTTTAATAAAGAAAATGACACAAATGACACAACATATCAAAATTTTTAGGATGTATCCAAAGTCTTAAGTGGAAATTTTTCTTTGTAAAGAATTTTAGCCACAAAACCCCCAAAGCACAAATTAATAAAGTGGTCACATTAAAAAAAACTTTAGAAAATGAACTTAAAATCTCAAAATAGAAATTTGGAAAATCAAACAAGACATTAGTATAATTGAATGAAAAAATCAATTGAATTGATAAATAAAAAAAGACTTTTAAAAAGTTAAAATAATCTATCAGGTAGTTTGATTTAGATAGAATATGAAACAAAATTATCAGTATAAAAATGAAAAAGAACTCACAGCAAAAATAAGCAATAAGTAAAGTTATTATAGACCATTTAAAAAGTTTGAATCATATACAGAAAACTTACATTTTAAAAGAAATGTATGCAAAGCTACAAAAATCATAAAATTCTTCTAAAGAAGAAAAAGTATTTTTATTTACATAACCTAATCAGAAAAAAAAGTGAACAAGCCATAAAAAAGGGAATCAGGCTGGGGGGGGGATGAATGATTAAAACCATTTATACATTAATTCTACCAAACAGTATATGAAAAATTAATTGTAATGTTTATTTGACAAAAGAAAGAAAAATTAAGAGTTCTTAATAAAATTGTGATTTTTATGCCTTGGAGAAACAAATCATAGCAAGGCAACCATATAGACCAACAACGGTGATTAATATTGGCACAAAAACAGTTGGCTAAATCAATGAAACATCATGTAAAAATAATTTACAGTAGTATTAGCAAAACCAGGAACATTGTAGAACAAACTAATTATTCAGCAAGAAATAATCGAATCACATGATCATTTCAGTAGATTCGGTAAAAAACAAATTGACAAAAGGGAACATCTCTCTTACAAACATGAAAAAACATAATTAATGGAGCTTTTATTACTATAATAAGCAATACCTACCACTAAGACCTAGCATTTTGTATAATGAAAATAAATTGCTTTTCATTCTAGTACAATAAGAGTAAAAACAAACAAAAAGGGATATTCATTATTACCTCTATTATTTGATATAATTATTAAAATTTTTGCTGTAACAGTAAATCTAGGAAAAAATAATGGAATAAACATAGGCAAAGAGGAAATCAAATCATCCTTTTTCCAGAAGATATGATATGCGTAGAGAGCTAAATAGAATCAAATGAAAAATTACATGAAGCAAATAATTTCAGCAAAAGGACACAATATAAAGTGACCCCTCTTCTCTCTAAAATCATTACTTATTCTACACTTCACTAAAAAAATCTAGTAGGAAGAAATCAAAGATAAATTGTAGTAAAATAAATATAGAATATATAAAATACATGGGGCAGGCAGGTGGTACAATAGATAGAGTGCCAGGTCTTGAGTCAGTAAGGCTCATCTTCCTGAGTTCAAATTACTTACTAGTGGTGTGTTCTGGGAAAGTCACTTACCTCTGTAAAATGAGCTGAAGAAGGAAACAGCAAACCACTACAGTATCTTTGCCAAGAAAACCTCAAATGGGGTTACAAAGAGTTGGACAAGACTAAAGAACAAAACTAAAATACTTGGATGTTCATATGTCAAGATATACACCAGAGCTATTTGAATATGACTACAACATACTTTTTACAGAAGGAAAAATATAGATAAATAATTGGAGTGGCATTTATTTTTCATGATCAGGTTGTACCAATCTAGTAAAAATGTGAATACTATCTAAATTGCTATTCTTATTTAGTGCCAGGGTATGTGGGGTACTCATAGAGGACTTGTACCTCTAGTGTGAAGGCTTGCCCGTCCTTATCTGGGCTGCTCATCCACTTTTGGTGTCCACCTTTTTTCTAATTCTCTGCTGAGGTTCTAAGAAACTATAGAATGCACAGCAGCCACACTCTAGCAAAACCATTTTGGTAAATGAGCTAAACCAGGTTGAGGGTAACCAATGGAGGGCTAAGTCATTGGTGAGTTAGGGATATGTTTACCCTAAATATGTGAAGAGTTTTCATGGCAGAATGGATTGATGAAAACAATTTATTCCAATGAAGGCAGCAGAAGCAGGTTCTGTGGGAATCTTAGAGGTTAGCCAGACATCAAAGACCAAGATCATATTCTGCATTTCAGACCATGGCCAGTCTTCTTGACTTTTGTCCTATCCCAGTCTTTAATGATTCTGGAAGAAAGAGTGAGGCTGATGACTTTCTGTAATTCACCTGCAATTGAAGACATCACCTGTGACCTCATTAGACAAAGAATAAACAGTAATAGCGACATCTAGCAAAATAACTGCTATGTCTATACCAAAAGGAGAAGAGAAAAGGGACCCATATATATTAAAGTATTTGTAATAAGTCTTTACTGTAGCCAAAAAATGGAAACAAAAGAAGAGCATCAACTAAGGAATGATTGCACTAATTCTGGAATGTAGAAGATTATGAAGCATATCCTCCTGACAGAAGTGATGGACTCAGCTTATTGAATAAGATATGTGTTTTTAGATATAGCAAATATGAGGTTTTGATTTTCTTAATTATGTTTATGTGGTTCAAAGATTTTGAGGGATGTTGGGGCATAGAGTGGATTAGAGATAGTACTAGTATTACCAAAAAAATAAAAAAAAATAAGTAAAATAAATTCATTGAAGAATTCTTTAAACATACAAATAAATATTTAGAAGGGAACATAAACAAGAAGCTTTGAGTGTAATGTGTTGAATTTAATATAGAAGTTTTTTGTGTTTTTTTAAAGCTGTTTTTCATCAATTTCATCTATAATCCTCCTTTTCTGTTCTGTTTTGTTTATAGGAATGATCTTCTGTTTGGTATTCATTTAATCCAGAAAATAAAATAAATATTAAAAGAAAACATAATATTTATTTACTAGATGGTGAAAGCCTGAATAAAAACTCATAAAACTATATCATTGTCTCCCAGCAATACCCAAACTTTTAGTAAAAAATTCTGTGTGGATGTACACAATAATTTAGTAGTGAGGCACATGAGTCAGCTTAGTCATTGTGGACTGGATAATTCATGATACTGGAGTGTAGAATAAGGGTTTGTGGTCACCTTAGGGAACAATTTATGCTACCGATAATATGAGTGGTAAGATCTTTATTTGTCTGAACCTCTATGTTCTCCTTCTGGGTGAAATCGCTTATTTGCTACTCTTGAAGCACTGAAATAGTGTCAAGCTCTTTTAACTAACAATATCTGTAAGCCTGGATTCCATAGGTTTTCTTAAATTTGCATCATTGGATAGATTTTTAAATAGCATTACAATCTCTCCTTTTAGTCTTGCACATCTACTTATGTGTTGATCTCTCTAGGCTTTGAGGGATTTCTTCCATCTTGTACCATGAAGCTGTTCTCTTTCAAGCAGTAGAGGACAAGGCATCCCTTCCTCCAGCCTGAATTTACTCACAGCAGATTTTCCTTTCCCCCAATTAGCCCTTTCAAATAGCAGAGCTTTTTGAGAGAGTCCTCAATATTCTTTTTTTAAATTAATTAATTTATTTATTTAAGTTTTCAACATTCATTTCCACAAAATTTTGAGTTCCAAATTTTCTCCCCAATTCTCCCCTCCCCCATCCCAATCTGCCCTCCCTTCTAGTATCCCTTGCTTCCCTTATCCCCATCTTCTCTTTTGTCATGTAGGGCAAGATATATTTCTATACCCCTTTACCTGTATTTCTTATTTCCTACTTGTATGAAAGAACAATACTCAACAGTTGTTCCTAAAACTTTGAGTTCCAACTTCTCTTTCTCCCTCCCTCCCCACCCATCCCCATTGGGAAGGCAAGCAATTCAATATAGGCCATATCTGTGTAGTTTTGCTAATGACCTCCATAATAGTCATGTTGTGTATAATTTCCCTCCATCCTATCCTGCCCCCCATTTCTTCTATTCTCTCTTTTGAACTTGTTCCCCCCGCCAGAGTGTTGACTTCTAATTACTCCCTCCTCCCATTGCCCTCCCTTCCATCATCCATCATCCCCCTCCAACCTGCTTATCCCCTTCTCCCTTACTTTCCTTTATTGTAATATAGGTTTACAAACCAAAATGAGTGTGCATTTTATTCCTTCCTTTAGTCGTATGTAATGAGAGTAAACTTCATGTTTTTTCTCTCACCCCCCTTTTTCCCTCCACTAAAAAGTCTTTTACTTGCCTCTTTTATGAGAGATAGTTTACCCCATTCCATTATTCCCTTTCTCCCCCCAATATATTTCTCTCTCACCCTTCAATTTCATTTTTTTAAGATATGATCCCATCCTATTCAACTCACTCTGTGCTCTCTGTCTGTGTGTGTGTGCGTGTGTATGTGTGTGTTTGTGTAATCCCACCAACTACCCAGACACTGAAAAAAGTTTCAAGAGTTACAAATATTGTCTTTCCATGTAGGAATGTAAACAGTTCAACTTTACTGAGGCCCTTAAGATTTCTCTTTGCTGTTTACCTTTTCATGCTTCTCTTGATTTTTGTTTTTGAAAGTCAAATTTTCTTTTCAGATCTGGTCTTTTCATCAAGAATGCTTGAAAGTCCTTGATTTCATTAAAAGACCATTTTTCCCCCTGAAGTATTATACTTGTTTTGCTAGGTAGGTGATTCTTGGTTTTAGTCCTAGTTCCTTTGACTTCTGGAATATCATATTCCATGCCCTTCAATCCCTTAATGTAGAAGCTGCTAGATCTTGTTTTATCCTGATTGTATTTCCACAATACTTGAATTGTTTCTTTCTAGCTGCTTGCAATATTTTCTCCTTGACATGGGAACTCTGGAATTTGGCCACAGTTTTCCTAGGAGTTTCTTTTTTTGGATCTCTTTCAGGAGGTGATCAGTGGATTCTTTCAATATTTATTTTGCCCCTTGGTTCTAGAATATCAGGGCAGTTTTCCTTGATAATTTCATGAAAGATGATGTCTAGGCTCTTTTTTGATCATGGGTTTCAGGTAGTCCCATAATTTTTAAATTGTCTCTCCTGGGTCTATTTTCCAGGTCAGTTGTTTTTCCAATGAGATATTTCACATTCTCTTACATTTTTTCATTCTTTTGATTTTGTTTTGTGATTTCTTGATTTCTCATAAAGTCATTAGCCTCCATCTGTTCCATTCTAATTTTGAAAGAACTATTTTCTTCAGTGAGCTTTTGAACCTCCTTTTCCATTTGATTAATTCTGCTTTTTAAAGCATTCTTCTCCTTATTGGCTTCTTGGACCTCTTTTGCCAGTTGAGTTAGCCTATTTTTCAAGGTGTTATTTTCTTCAGCATTTTTTGGGGTCTCCTTTAGCAAGGTGTTGACCTGCTTTTCATGCTTTGCTTGCATCTCTCTCATTTCTCTTCCCAATTTTTCCTCCACCTCTCTTACTTGATTTTCAAAATCCTTTTTGAGCTCTTCCATGGCCTGAGCCCATTGAATATTTATTTTGGATGTTTGGGATACAGAAGCATTGACTTTTATATCTTTCCCTGAGGGTAAGCATTGTACTTCCTCATCAGAAAGGATGGGAGAAGGTATCTGTTCACTAAGAAAGTAACCTTCTATAGTCTTATTTTTTCCCCTTTTTTGGGCATTTTCCCAACCAGTTACTTGACTTTTGGGTCCTTTGTCAAGAGTAGGGTATACTCTGGGAATCTGTGAGATCTTAGTTCTTCCAAGGGGCACAATCAAGTGTGTACACTGGTCTGGGATCAGGAAAAGATTTTTGTGCCCAGAATCTTAACAGTTTCCTCTCCACAGCTACCTGGCCTCCAGTTCAGCCCAGCTAGCACTGGAGGCTGAGATTCAGATAAGCTTCATGGGCAGGGCTACCATTCAGTGTGAGACAAAGTTCAGCTACCACAGGGCCTCTATACAGGGCTGAGGCAAGAATCAGCTGCTCAGTGCCTCCAGGGTTTTTACAATGCAATAATGGACGCAGGCTGCTGTAGGGGCTGCTGTGGGAAGTGCTATGGCCTGCCTGATGTGGCCTCTGAGGCCCCTGCCTGAGGCTGGACCTGTGGAAAGGCCCTTCTCCCTTCCTGGACAACTGAAAAAACCCCATCACTGACCTTTGGCACCTATGGGTTGAGGGATTGGCGAACCGCTACTACTGTGACTGGAGAGGGCTGGTCATGATCTGTGAGCCTGCGGCCCAAGGTGACCAAGGCTGGGCTGGGCTCTGCTTCATGTCCAGGGCAAAGGATGTTTTCCATTGGCCTTTCCGGTCACCCTAGGCTGGAAATCTCCTCCATCTGTTGTTCTCCACTTCTGCTGCTCCAGAATTTGTTGAGACTCCCTCTCCACAGGTATTTTATGGGCTATGGAGGGAGTGCCAGCATATTTGTGTCTTTCTACTCCACCACCTTGGCTCTGCCCCCAGTCCTCAATATGCTTTTGGATGTAGGTGTTGTTTAGAAGATTCTTGCTGAGATAAAGGGAATACTATATGGCCTTTGAGGACTTTTTCAACTCTTCAGTCTAATCCTGTAATTCCAATCATTCACTCAAAATTTCTGTGATTCTGGAGACCATGATTTTGGTTAATTTAGGTGACAAAGAAGGCCAGTTATTGAATTCATACTATGCCCACACAGCATTTTGAATAATTGTAACTACAGGGAAGTAGGTAGCTGAATTACTGTTGTGTCAATGTAGAAGCTGCTGCCAGAGACACCAGTGTCTCTTCCAATATAGGGGCTGACTGTAGCTGGGACATAAAAGCAATGAATGTGTTATAAAATTGCTGTTTATCTTACTGTGCCAAAGCTTATTGTCTTCAAAGAGGTAGCTAGATGGTATAGTGGATAGAATGCTGTATCTGTAGCCAAATAGACCTGAGTTCAAATCCAACCTCAGCCGTTTCCTAGGTGTGTGACCCTGGGAGAATCATTTAACGTCACTCAGTCTCAGTAGTAAGATCTGGAATAATAGTGGTACCTATTACCTAGGCTTGTTCTGAGAATCAATGAAGCAATATGTGGTTCCTAAATGTTGATGATGATGATGATGATGATGATGATGATGATGATGATGATGATGATGATGAAGAAGAAGAAGAAAGAACCATATAAACTATTGCTTTAGCAGTCCAGTGTGTTTGTGGATACCTGTGGCTTCTATATGATTTTACCTGTTTGCTTTCAATAGGCAATGAATTGAATAGAACTTTGGGCTTTGTCAGGAGACCTGGGTTCAAATCTTGACTTTAACAAGTCATAGCTTTGCTACTCTGAGAAAAAAAATCATTTCAATCTTTTCACCCTCATTTTCCTCATCTGTACAATGGGTCATGATATTTGAACTATCTACTTCAAATGAGAAGGTATACAAAGTTCCCAGCACACCTTAAAGCATGAGTGTTCAGTTTGGCTTAAATTGAGCCAATTATGGAATTTTCAGTGGGATAATTTATGCCTTGGAAATTACCAAACGCTTTAAATCAGGGCCTGATTGTTTTGTTGATTGTCTGGAGTTTAAAAAGTGATAGAGAAAATGTTAATAATGAAAATAAACTTAAAAGTTTGTCATGGGTAATTTTTTCCTCCTGGATAGACTGTTTAACATTTACCAGAACACTGCTGCCTTTAAGGCATGAATGCTAGTTATTATTATTGTTTTTATTCCTTACAGATTTGTTATGAGGAAAGTACTTTGTAAACCTTAAAACAGCGTATAATTGTAAATCTGTGCTATTATTATCTTTATTTCCCAGTGTTGTGTTGTGAATATCCATTGGGAAGTTTTTTTGCAGCAAGTCATGCTGCTGAGTTGTTGGAACTTTGATTCTTGGATATGTCCATGGATTTGTCAATGATGATTCTATGGCACAGTGTCAGGGAGAGAAATGCCTTGGACAGCACCTTCTGAATTTTCTATATTTCCTCAGGTATGCTTCTCTATGTGTCCATGGGACCCTTGAAGACCACATATTCTAGACCATGACTATAATGTCATTCACTTCCAGTTAAAAAAGAATTCATTTTCAAAGAAGACAATGAAAGAAGTAAAGTTACTTACTGGTTACTAGTACCTTTTCTCAAGGTAATTGAGTTTTATTGTGGTTGAAGATACCTGTGCTTAAGAAAAGATATTTTATAGAGATTAGCCAGCCATAAACTGACTTCTACTTGGAACTTCTGACTGATAACATCCCTCTGGAATCTAAAATCACACTGTGTAGAATCTCTGTTTCTGGATATATTCTCAATTAAAGGTGATATACAAGAAGTGGGTTTGGGGGAGCACAAATCTGCCATTTCCTAAAAAGTATTCTCCTGGAACTTCTGATCAGAGGGAAAGAAAGCATAAGAAAAGATAAAAATCTAGAAAACAAAAATATTTAAATTACATTTTTTTCATCTATAAGTCCTTTACTCTGAAATTATAATTAAATCCTGGAAAATGGGCACTTTCTTGGGTGACATGTAGCCTATTGAGTTGTTTGTACTTTTTAGAGAAAGTGTAACATCTTGGAAAGAACAGTCGACAGGGATTGAAGCAGAGACCCATGATTGATTTAGGCAAAGAGTCAAATCTGGGGAGAAAAGAAAAGGGATGAAGGAGAAGAGTTTTCTGAAATAAGCAGACGCCAGTGAGGAGATTTGGTTAGTCCTATTCTTGTAAAGGAAAGAGTATTTGCTTTGTCCTCCTCATGGGTATGGGAAGTTTACAGGTGTGGTTGGTAGCCAGTTGCCCATTGAAAGTGTGAAGGTGACTTTTGTATTTGATTAAGGCAGGGACAAATACGTTAGGGCTATCTGATGCCATCCTTTTTGAAGGAAATAGCTGAGATAGTGATACGTATAATTTCTGTAACTTAAAGAACTCTATATGTATAATTATAATTGGAAAACTGTTTCTCAACTTAATGCCCTAAAATCTACCTTAATAAATGTACCACATAAGAGGAGGAAAATATCATCTCCTGGTGCAGACCATAATTTCCATCTCTGACGATTTTAAAATTCTCTGCCTCCTCTCAACTATACAGCATTTCATATATATTGAAAGTTTGAATTACTTTTCAACTCATGAATTTTCTTATATATCCAGAATAAAAAAGCAATATAGGCTGAGACTGAGACAAAAACCTAAAAAGAAATGCATCCTTGATTCAGGGGAAGTTTTGGCAGGCACCCTCATATAGTTGCATAATACCACTCTGATTCCCTAACTTAATTCCTCATTTCAAAAAGCAAAGATCATCCACTGTAGTTAAAGTTCTAATATGAGTGACTCAATTCACCTCTATTGCTTTTCATAGTAGAGAAGTTCTCAAATTAGGATTAGAGTTCCAATTCAATTCAATTGTGTGAAGTACCATGCTAGGTGATAAGAATAAACAGACTAGTTTCTGAGAGAAGTTGTTTCTTCCAGGGGAAAAAATGGGAGTGTGTATGTGCATATGTGTGTGTGTGTGTGTGTGTGTGTGTGTGTGAGACGAGTGAGAATAGTGTTCCAAATGTATTATTATTTTGGTTGAAAATTCAGATTTTTTTATTAGAAAAAAATTATTGTTGATTTTCATATGAATCTACCCAAATCATGTTTTAAAAATGTTTTTACTTCTCTTTCAAGTAATTCTCAACAATTTCTTGAAAAGACATATTCCTTTTTTGCATGCATACTAAGAGGTTGGGAGCTAAACCAAAATGTGTTCAAAATTATACAAATTATACAAAGCAATTTTAGGTTCGAATAAGGTAGCTTTTCTGCGGATGTAAAAATTCAGCAAACATCTATTAAGCATATACTATGTGCGAAGAGGAGTTTTAGATATTAGGAATAAAAAAGACCAAAAAGAGATAGTTCTTACCTTCAAGAAACTCACATTCTCCTGTCCGTGGTAGTGACAAGGTGAGAGTGGAGATACAACATATATACAGTTAAGTAAATAGAAGGTAATTTGAAGAAGGAGAGAGTATTATCAACTAAGGGTAGGGAGGATCAGAGACTGTTTCATAGAGGAGATGAAATTAGGATTTCTCCATGAAAGCACACAAAGATTCTTAGAGATAAAAATTTGAAAATTGTTTATTCTGATTCCCTCTTTGCTGTTGTAGCCACAGGATTCTTACTCTTCTTCTTAGGGACCACAAGATCTTTTCCATTGCTTTCATTTTAATCTTCTGACATGCCCCCATATTCACTACCTTCTGTCTCCCTTGGGGGAGGGGCCATTTTCTTTGGCACACCTTGTTTTTTTAGCAGCCTTTCTGAGATTCACAATAGTATTGATGTGTGACTGAGATTAGGAAGGGTAAATATCCATAGGCAGAGACCTGCCTGGGGCAAAATTGGTGGCATCAGAGAGCCATCATGAGTAGCCCTTTCTTGCCAAGACTGAGATGAACGACTCAGTGACAGAGAATCTTGAGACAAATTCAGAAGAAGTAGATGACTCCAAAAGATGTACAAACAGTGACTCAAAGAAAAACAAAGTTTGGGTATAAGTTCAACTAAAATTCTTAGAAAAGATTAAATAAGGATTAAAAAGAGTTAATTTTTTATAAGTGAAATGAGAGTATTAGTAGAAAAATTCAAAAAGAAATTATTCTATAAAGGAAAGTATTTGAAAGGTATTTAACAGCGTGGCACTAGAGTCACAAAACCTCAAAGAAAATACTCCCTGAAAATTAGAATGGCTCAGATAGAATGGTCCAAGTGACTACATGAAAAAATAGGAAATATTGAAACAAAAAGAAAGGAAAAAAAATAGAAGAAAATGTAAGGTATCTCATGGAAAACAGCAGTAACAAAATTAGTGACAACAAGAACAAAATTAACTGACCTAGAAAAACAGATATATGAGAGATAATTCAAGAATTATCTGAAATTACCTGAAAGCTACAACTTAAAAAGGAGTCTAAGTATCATATTTCAAGAAATCATAAAAGAAAACTCCCTAGAAATCTTAGAGTCAGAGGGTAAAATATAAATAGAACAAATCTACAGGTTGCCTCTGGAAAGAAACACCAAAATGAAAGAAACATTATCAGTAGAATCCAGAGTTTCCAAGTCAAAGTAAAATGCTCCAAGAAGCCAGAAAGAATACTTTCAATTTCCGAGAAGCTATGTTCAGGATCACACACAGTAGATCAGCCACTTCAATAAAGAAGCAGAGAGCTTGGAATATGATATTCTAGAAGACAAAGGATATAGACTTACAACTAATAATACATTACTCATAAAACTGATGTGATACTATAGGAGAGAAAAATGGACCTTTAATGAAATAAAGGACTTCCAAAAATTCCTGATGAAAAGACCAGAGCTACCTAGACATTTTGAAATGCTAACATAGGAGTTAAGAGTAATATAAAAGGTAAATATGTGTGAACACACATACACACAAAAAAATTTAACAATATTAAATTGTGTATGTACTAATATTGGAAGACAATACAGGTGTCTCCTCAGAAATCTATCATCATCAAGGGTAATAGAGGGCATCTAGTTATACATATGGCAGGGGAGTGGTTTTGTTATGTCTTAATGATATTAAAAGAAGAATGAAAAGTGAACAGAAAGACATGGGGGGAGGGAGAGGAAAAATAGGGTAATTATCTTACATCTAAGGTGCAACATCTATGCAAATAAGGAGGGAGTGTGAGCTTGTGACACCCAAACCTCATTCTAATCTGGACTGGTCAAGATGTAAGAATATATGTGCACACAAGATTGGGTACAAAAATACATCGTAACAGGAAAATAGGAGGGAAAAGGAGAGAAAAGAAAAAAGTGGTATAAGAGGGAGGATTGATTAAAGGAGGTAATAGTGCTGAACAAAGAAGAAAAAAAATTTTTTTTTTGGTGGTAAAGAATTGAAAACTGCAGGGATGCCAATTAACTGGGGAATAGGTCAACAAGTCATGGTATATAAATTTTATTTTTGAATAAGATGTTTATTTTCAAACATTCATTTAAAAAAATTGAGTTTCACGTTCTAGCTCTTCTTCCAGTCTTCCCTGCATCTTTTGAGAAGAGATTGATTACTATTGAGCTATCAGAAATGATAAGTGGATGATTTCTGAAAAACCTGGGGACAATTGGATGAAGCGGTACAGAGTAAAGCGAGCAGGACCAGGGAAATAATTTATACAAAGGAAACAAAATTGTAAAGGCATAAAACTTTCAAAGCCTTGGGAAATCTGATAAGAGTAATGACCAATCAGAAGTCCAGAACACTCATGACAAAGCATTATCCACTTTTTGATAGAAAATTTAAGGTGATTTTCATATAAATCTACACAGATCATGTTTTAAAAATATCTTTACTTCTCCCTCACATAATTCTTAACAATTGCTTGAAAAGAAATCTCTAGGGTGGGGAGAGAGTGAAGAAAAAAAGAAAAAAAATGAAACTTCTGTAATGACTTGTATTTGAAGGAAATAGCAAGTTGTACATGGTAGATTTGTACTTTCATGTGCAATCATTTTTTTGTGCTGTGTTATGGAAATGCTTGTTTTGTTCTCTGAACTGAAAAATAATTTTTTAATGAAAATTGAAGGACTAGGAGTGGATTATGAGACTCTCGGGCATGACTAATGTAGAAATTTGTTTTGCTTGACTATAAAGTTTTGTAAGAGTGTTTTTGTTTCTCATTTGTGGAGAGTAAGAGAAGGTAAGAGGGAGAGAAGGAAGATTTTTGCTGATTGAAAAATAATACAACTTAATAAAAATTAAAAAAGAAAGATGAGGGTCTTATAGCTACATTGCAGATCCACAACATGATGAGGTATAGTGGTGAAGAGATTTATACCTCACCAGCTTAACCCTATTATAATAGGTAATTTAGACAACATAGACACACTGAGAAATTTTGTTTCCATCTAGGGGCATCCAAGAACTTAGAGTGTCTTTGGGGTTAAATAACAGCTCACTGGCATGTAGAAAATACTGTGATTGCCTTATGTAGCATCTATTTATGGGCTTTTGTGAGCCCTATGCATCTTCTGTATGTATACATCATATTCCAAGGTCTCTGCTTCTTTGTGGTAGTGGCTGATACATTAGATCTAGGAGTGTTTGTTTCCTGATATGTTTCATTTTGTCCTTAGTTTCAGGTGCCAGAGGTCATCTCCACTGGACTTCCACTGGGTATACTTTTTAGTGTAACAAAGAGTATCTTATACCTTCTCCCCCCTCAAAAAAAAAGATCAAGAGACCCAATAATACATCTCATCATTATGGTCATGGAGAAGCAGAAACCAGACCAATGAAAGGTAACAAAGTTTCTAAGGATTCTATAGATCATAACAAAGGATTGACTGAAGTACCTGGCAATGTTTAGCCTGATGAAGGAGATTTATTTTTTTGGTAGAGGAATGGGAATCATGGTTAGCTTAAAGTCCCTGCCAGTCATATGGAAGACAGATTAAACTAGTTGAGCTTGGCCTTAGAAAGCAGAACTAATTGTAGAGGCCAATTTCAGCTAGATATAAGGAAGAATTTTTAATAATGAGAGCTATCAAAAAATTGAATGAGCTGCCATGGTTTGTAGTAGATCCCCCCTCATTAAAGGCTGAATGACCAATTGAAAAGTATGCGTGTATATTATGATGGACATTTCTCTGTTCAAACAAAGGCTGGAATGGGTCCCTTACATTTCTGAGGTGAAATCTATGAGTTATTTAGGCATTCTACTGACTAAAATGTTGGTTAAATACACTTAGTTGCTGTGGTCCAAAATTTGAGTGCCTTCAACATGAAACATAAGAGTAAGCATGGTGTAGAGTTCCTGCCTAGAACAGAGGAAGACCTGGCTTCTAGTATAGCTTCTGATTCATATTGACTATGAATCTAGGCAGGCGACTTAATTTTGTTATGATTTAAGAAGATGCCAGTCTGCATTGGTGGAGGGAGTCTCCTCATCCAAAAGTTTCCTATGCAGTAAATCATAGGCCCAGTTCTTATCTTGCAACATTTTTGGTGTGTTATAGAATGTACAAAGCAGCATTTTCTGCAAGTTATATGTTACTACTGAGGGTCCATCTGCCATGGTATGGTATCTTTACTAACATTTTTACACTATTCAGTGTGGTAGTGAGGGAAAAAAAATCATTACTTTTGTAACCTGACTTTTGAGTATACTCAGTTTGCCTAACAGAGCCAAGTTGCATTGTTGAGCAAATGGATGGGGTAACCACCATTGATTGACTGCCTATATCTTTGAAACTGATGAGACCCAGCTGATGCTGTCTTTCTACCATCTTTTTAGCTGTGCTACTTGCTGTTCCCAGCATGGATGTCATGAACTAAACCTGTGAGGTGGGAAGTAACTTGTACTCCTCAGCTGCCTCTTTTTACCCTAGCTCCAAGAAGTGGCTCAGTTTGTTTCCTGGTCTGTTTCATTGTATTCTTCATTTTCAGTTGCCAGAGGTCATTCCCACTGGACTGCCACTTTGAGTTTGACATTGGGGTCAGAACTTCAGGTGAGGTAGTATAGCAATCAGTCATCTCAACATGGTTGCCCTGAGAAGTCAGGGTACCTGGGTTTTGATCCCCATAAGGTCTGGAATTTCAACTGGGATTTGGAATTGTGACCATGCTTTATGGGAACCAAGCCTGACTCTGAATCTAATCTCTTACTCCTCCCTAGAGTCAGAAGTGTTATAGGGGGAAGAGAGATTATCCTTCCCACATGTTGGTGGGATATGTTTGGATATTTGTATTTATGCTTATAGAGGCAACTAAGTGGCTCAGTGGATAGAGTACTGAGCCTAGAATTGGGAACACAAGAGTTCAAATCTGGCTTCAGACAGTGTGTGACTCTCGGCAAGTCACTTAATGTCTATTTGCGTTAGTCTACTGGAGAAAGAAATGACAAAACACTGTAGTATCTCTGCCAACAAAACCCCCAAAAGGGTTATGAAAGTCAAATGTGACTGAAGCTTTCTGAGGTAGATTTTTTTTGTTTAAAGTTCTATTGTGTTATTTGTAGGTCTTTTAGATAAAATTGGACCCTTTGCTATTGTGAAGATCCCTAGAGAGAGGTTCTTTGATCAAGATTTTTTGACTTTGATAACCCAAGAAATAGAGTCCTAGATCTCACTCAAGGGAAAACCCCCTAAAATTTCTAGTGTAGCAAGCTCGGGATAGAGACATGATGGAGAATACTGTCTCCTCTCACATCATCCCAAACTCTTTTCCTTTGGAAACCTGAAGTGTTGTTTGAAGTGGGTTGACCTTCTATTTTCCTTTTCAAAGCTTGGAGCCAGAGCTACCCAAAACTTCCTGAAGCTTGAAGAATGAATGAAGAAAACTGAATCTTGCTCTTGCCAACGCCATCCTGCCCCTCACACAGGGCAGGGCCTTTATCTGCACCAGTGAGGAGAGAGTCCCATATTAGTGGGCTCTAGAACAGGGTTACACCTTTTATAAAATCTTGCCTTTTCTTTTTCTTTCCTTGTGGCATTTATATGCTGCTTTAAGGTTTGCAAAGTGTTTACAAAAATTAGCTCATTTGATCTTATCAAAATCTCTGGAATTACGTGCTATTATTATCCCCATTTTATAAGTGAAGCAGAAAAGTTTAAGTGACTTGCCCATGGTCGCATAGCTATGAAATGTCTGTGACTGGATTTGAACCCAGGTGCACCCTGACTCTAGGCCCATATAACGACAAGTACCCCAGTACACACAGCAGGGTCTGCTGCACAGGTTCTTAGATCTGCTTTTCTAAGGAAAGCAACTTTAAAAGGGGTAAACAATCTTACTTTAATCGAATACATATATCATTCACTTAGTTCAGGGAAAAGAGTCAGCACCCTGAACTTCAGAGAAGATATAGACAGAATTCAAGCAGAAATTAACAGAAAGACCAACAGACAGAGTTTCCAACTGTCTGATCATAGACAATACATACATCCTTACCAGAGAGAGAAGCACCAACATCTGGGTTTTGAAAGCCAGGGACTCCTTAATGACTACCCAGAGTCTCATCTGGTCTAATTACACAAACACTCTTCCAGTGATTTGAGCCCCAAAGCAAATCCTCACTTCAGAGTATATATACACTTTTCAGAGTCAGAGGGCATCATGACCCTTGCAAACTAGTGCCTTATTAACAATTAAATTCTGCTCTCAGTCATCATGTGTAGAATGCTGTTCACACTGCGTCTTTCTATAGCTCTCAGAATATGATGGCAACTCTTTCCAGCTACAGATCACTTTGCCTTCAGCCTCCTTTGACATCAGCTCTCAGAAGATCTGATGGGTTATTCTCTTGATCTGGGAACCAGACATCCATTCTGGGTCCACGAGGGAAGTGCATACTAGAGTTCTCATGTTAAAAAGGTATATTCACAGCTTACACTGAAACTCTAGACAATGGTACCTTCATTTTTCTGAAACTTTCCTTTGTACAATGCTCATGTGACCTTGGGCCTCACACAAACCAACTCAGACGTCAGAAACTGTTTGCCTCTTACAACCGCTATCAAAGAATTAAATTAATTAACCAGGAATCCCTACCATGTATTGTACACTGTGCCAGATACTGGAGATATAAAAACAAAATGAAACAGACCCTCATCTCAAGAAACTTGCATTCTATCAAGAAAGATAGTATGTGGGTGTATACACATACCACATGTATACATGTATTTGTGTGTACATGTACATGTATGTACATATGTGTATACTTTATACATGTATATGAATAAATACAAGATAGTTTAGGGAGGAAGGCACACTAGTAAATGGCCCTTCATTTGGTTCATTTAGAAGATGATACAGGAACTGAATCTTAAAGTAAATAATGGATTTATGAAATACTGCTATGTTTGTGTTACCAATATTATTTTGGCTCAGGATAAATTTGCATTCTGATGCCCCTTTATGCCAGTCACTTCATTTTGTGCCCACTGCCCATGTCAGCACTTCCCCTAGGTCTAGAGACTTGGAAGAATATACCAATTTCTCCCTAGCTATCTCTACTTCTTACTAGATACTCTCTGATGTAGGTGAATGCAGTCACTGGACAATTAGATGCTGCTACTGGACCCAGAGGTCTAGGATGCTGTACCCTCTCCTTTTCCTCTAGGAAACCTTGCTTAGATTTAGACTCATGTATGCGAATGGAACAAGCTCACCTAATCACCTAAAAGAAGTAGTTAGAGTCCTTGTCTCAGAATTTTACACTCCCATCCCACTACACCACAGAAAAATGACTTAATGTGTAGGGTTCAGCTAATGTCTAGAAATCATGTGCAGGATATCTAGAAACAAAAGAAATAACACAAAAAGCTCTCACAAGCATACTTTGATCAGACTTAGGCAATTAATGGTATCAAAGTTATAAATACATGATATATGATATATAATATACACAAATATAAAAATATTCTTCTAGTGGGTTGAGCTTTGAACATTAGAACATATGCTTATTATATTTATTTTATATTATACTGTTCAAACTGCCCCCTTTAGGTAGATGTTTTCTTGCAAACCGCATCAAGAAATCAAGGTCCATCTCCCATTAGTGATGTACTGTCCAATGCAAGAGATCTGTTTGCACCCACTCAGGTATCAACCACATGAATCAGCATTTCTAATATTTCAAGTTCACAAGGTTTCCTTCTAGACTGGAAACACTTCTCCTCATTGCTGTTCAGGCACCTCTACTCAGAAAAGGAAACAAAGGAGAAAGCAGGGGTCGGCAGGGAAGGGATTGGGGAGGGGCATTTAGGATGTTTGCATAGACAACCACTTGCTTTAGCTGCCATGTGGGAGCAGTCTCCATTTCTCCCAATAGTGTGAAGTAGGACAGCCAATTCTTTTCCTCATTTTTTCAGGGGCTGCTTTAATGACATGATCGGTAGCCACAAATAACAACAAAGGGCAAGAGTCTCCCTTTTAAAGGTCCACTGAGCCATTAGCCCTTTCTGCTTGGTACTCAGTAAAGAGATTGCTTCATCATCACAAAAGCACCTGAGATATTCAGTACTGAATTACACATGGATGCATGGAAACAGCCAGGAGTTTTGTCATTTCCAAAGCATCTTACCACTAAGCTGGCATAAATTTTCAACTAGAAGAAGGTATTCTGCATATGCTCAGAACTCAGGGCTACCCAACACATGGCCTGTCACACTCAAATTACCCAGGACTGCTTCTGGAAAAAAATATTGGTAGATAAGAATCATCCTCTCTCTCTCTCTCTCTCTCTCTCTCTCTCTCTCTCTCTCTCTCTCTCTCTCTCTCTCTCACACACACACACACACACACACACACACACATACATACATACACACACCCTTTAGCTTTATCAATCACAGAGAAGCCAGATACCTCAAATCCCTATGATATTAAAAAAAAAATTCTTAGACTTTGTATAGTCTCCAATAGAACTATTCAAAAATGTTGAAATTCCCAGGGAAGGCACACATATGACCCAGTCCTCCACTCTACCTCAGCTATTCATAGCAATGATCACAATGTCACCATTTCCCACCATCCACAAATATTCTAATTTTACTATCAAAAACTTCAAATTTCTTGTATCAGATCATAACTTCCCATCATTCAACTCTCCCTATGCCTTATCCCTCCTAATCCTATTCTTCATACTCACTAGGGCCTTTAATTCCACAACTCCTCCATTCTTTTCTGAGTCCATCATTGTTGATCTAACCTCTGTTTCCTCTCTTGGGAGGTAGAGGAAGAAAAACAATAGTCAGTCAAAGGGGTTCCTTGATTGTAGTGATAAAAATCTTTTGCTATAGCAAATACAGCTTCTTTGGTTAAAAAAATGCCTCTCAGAAATTAATTCCTTGTTTTTTTTTCCTTTTTAAACAAATGTTGTATTAGCACCAGTTAACCTAAGAATTGGGCATATTTATTAAATAACTGTAAGCAAAACAGCCTAAGGAAAATTATGGATTTTGTACCAATTAACTCTAAAAAAAAGGAAGCAGCTGCCTTGGTGGGATGAATATGATATAATTTGATGTACTCTGTTCAATGGCATTAGAGGTTCAGGAAATTCAATTGATTATGATGTAGTCAATTAAATTAGGCTTTTTGTGGGTTAGTTGTTTGACTCATCCACCACAATTTTTGGGAGGCACACTGAGATATGGTAAAGAAACAAGATCTACATTCAGGAAACTTGACTTCAAATCCTAGGCTAGCTATATGTTAGTTACATAACTTTGGGCAAATCGTTTTCTCTTTCTAAGACTCCATTTCCTTATATCTAAAATGGGGATAATTTTTGCCTGGACTAACTCACAAGGTCACTGCAAGGAACTGATTAGAAAACAAGTGTAAAGTGTGTAGTAAGGTATACAAACCACAAAGTGTGGTGGAAAGAGTCCCATAGACCTCATCCAGAAGACCTGTGCTAGAATCTAGGTTTCACTAAACTTAAGGTGGCTATTATTACTATCAGCAGTGTGAATTTGGGGCATCACCTGATTCCTTGTGAGGCTCAAATTGCTCATCTGTAAAATGAAAGACTTGGACTTAGAGCTTCCTATTCCAACACTAATATTTAATATTTCTATATAAATGTGACCTACTAGCCAAAACCACATTGATCCTTCTTACAGGTTACATTGGCATAAGAAAAATGTCCCTAGAGGCAATATTCAAGGACCCTGGAACCAATGTTTTCCAAACTAACTCAGGCCTGGTCATCTAGGGGCTCAAACTCACCAAGAGTGGTTTATCAAATCTGTTGTGTGCAATAAAGTGGGATTTAAGGAAATTTTGAAGCAAAATCAAGAAAGTACAACAATATTTTTGGTACAGAATATGGCAGTGTCATGTAGTGAATTGAGAGAGGACTTTGGAATTACAAAGATGTTTTCTTGAAAAGTAGTGTCAACTGATTGTCCTAATCTTCCATCCATTGTTCCTTTTGGTTCTTAGATGAAAGCATTCCTCCCTAGAGACCACTTCCCTATGTGTATTGTCTCTGCCATCGGAAGAGCTCCTTGAGGGCAGGTACTATTTCACTTTTCTCTTTGTATCTCCAGAGTTTAGCACAGTGCCTGACAAATAGAAAATGCTTAATACATGCTCTTTTCATTCAGTCATGTCATTCATTCACTCTTAATTACCTGGTTAATAAATATCAGAGCCTGATTTGAAAACAAGGCCTTTTTTGCTCCAGCACAGGCATTTTGTATTCTCAAATGTTGCAGGAAGAATGGAAGGATGTATAACCCAGCAGACAGTTTGGAAATGAAACCATGTACACTATAGGGAGAGGGAGAGGAATATTTCATATGCCCAAATATGAAATCATTTCAGATTTAGAAAAGGGGGAGATAATGACTTCACTTCTCTGAGGCCCAGGTTCTTTTTCTATAAAATGGGGTTTATTATCTTTGTACTTTTCCTTCATAGGGTAGAAATGAAGTCGTTATAAACTTTACTTTAAAATGCGATAAAGTAAGGGGCAGAGCCAATATGATGGAGTAGAAGCAGGGACCTGCCTGAGCTCTCCCCCCAAACCCCTCAAAATACTTGTAAAAAATGACTCTAAACAAATTCTAGGGCAACAGAAGCCACAAAATGACAGAGTGAAACAGATTTACAGCCCAAGGCAATCTAGAAGGCCAACAGGAAGGGTAGATTGCTCCAGGCTCAGAGTGGAGCGTAGTCCAGCATAGGAGGTGCACAGATGGGATTGAAACAGACCTCAGGGTGCTGAATCACTGGCGCTGTAGTGGTTTCAAGACTTCTCAACCCACAAAAGCCAAAGACAGTTTCAAAGGTCAATGGAAGAGCTTTCTCATCTAGGGGAGAGAGGAATGTGGTCTGGCCTTAGCCTTGGATTTGTAACAGCCACTGCTGCACCAGCGTTTGCTTCTGGAGCTCTTAGCCTGCATACAATGGGGGGAAAATGGGAAACTGAAGTAGGTCACAGTCCTAGGTGGCAGTTCTGGGGGCAGGAGGAGTACTGGCATGACAGAGCTGATGGCAGCTGTAGAAAGGGAATCTTACTCACAGTTTCAGGGCAAAAAAGAGAGCTTCTGGTTGCTCACAAACCAGAGTTCAAACCAGGAGAGGAGAAAACACCTCTTCTTTGATCATACCAGGTGGATGATCTGAGGAACTGAGGAGGAACTGAGGATTTGGAGGAACTGGGAATTTACAAGTCCCTAAAGATATCTCTGAAAACAGCTGCACAAAATCCCTGGAACCCTCCATTTAACAAAGAACTCAAAAGTCAAGTAATCGGCTGGGGAAATGATCACAAAGGGGAAAAATAAGGCTATGAAATGTCAGTTGCTTGGTGAAAAGATATTTTTCATACAATAAAGAATTTCAAAGCATACAACTGGACGAAGACAGCAAGGTCAAGGCTCCTACATCCAAAGCCTCCAAGAAAAAAATATGAAATGGTCTCAGGCTATCGAAGAGCTCAAAAAAAAGGATTTTGAAAAACAAATAAGAGAAGAAGAGGAAAAATTGGGAAGAGAAATGAGAGTGATGCAAGAAAATCATGAAAATTGAATCAACGGCTTGCTAAAGGAGACTGCTCAAATGCTGAAGAAAATATGACCTTTAAAAATAGACTAACCCAAATGGCAAAAGAGGTCCAAAAAGCCAATGAGGAGAAGAATGCCTTAAAAAGTAGAATTGGTCAAATTGAAAAGGAGGTTCAAAAGCTCACTGAAGAAATGATTCCTTCAAAATTAGAATGGAACAAATTGAAACGAATGACTTTATGAGAAAACAAGACATTATAAAAGAAAATCAAAAGAATTAAAAAATAGAAGATAATGTGAAATATATCCTTGGAAAAACAACTGACCTGGACAAAAAAGATCCAAGGCAGGTAATTTGAAAATTATTGGTCTACATGAAAACCATTATAAAAAAAAAAAAGATCCTAGACATCATCTTTCAAGAAATTATCAAGGAAAATTGCCTTGATATCTTAGAACAAGAAGGTAAAATAGAAATGCAAAGAATCTTATCACCTCCCACGGGAGATCCCAAAAGGAACACTCCCAGGAATATCGTGGTCAAATTCCAGAATTCCCAGATCAATGAGAAAATGTTACAAGCAGCTAGAAAGAAACAATCCAAGGATTGTGGAAACACAATCAGGATAACACAGGATTGAACAACCTACATATACACACACACAAACACACATACACACATATATTTATGTACATATGTGTGTTATATATTTGCAAGTATATGTGTATGAATGTATATGTGTGTATATGTATATACATATACACACACATACATATATTACATATATATATATTACATATATATATATATATATATATATATATATATATATATATACATGTGGAAGACACAGGGTGAGCTGAATATGAAGGAGGGACATCTAAAAAATAAAATTGAGAGTTCAGAGGAATGTACTGGGAAAAAGAGAAAGGAAGAAGTAGAATAAAATAAAGCATCTCATGTAAAAGAAGCAAGAAAGTGCTTTTATAATGGAGGGAAAAGGGGGGGAGGTAAGAGGGAAAAAGTAAGCCTTACTTTCATCCAATTTGGCTTAAGGAGGGAATAATACACATTCAAGTGGGTATGGAAATCTATGTTAACCCTGCATGAAGGTGGGGGGAAGAGGATAGGAGAAGGATTATAATAGAAGGGACAGCAGATTGGGGGAAGGGGTTATCAGAAGCAATCATTATTGTAGGGGGACAGGTCAAGGGAGGGAATGTAATAAATGGCAGGACAGGATAGAGGGAAATGTGGTTAGTTTTTCCAAACATGCCTGTTATGGAAATGTTTTGCATGGCTACACATGTATGACCTATATCAAATTGCTTGCTTTCTCAATGACAGTGGGTGGGGAGGGAGCAAGGGGCAGAATGGGGAACTCAAAGCTTTAAAAATGAATGTTAAAAATGGTTTTTGCATGCAACTTGGAAATAAGTTGTACAGACAATGGGGTTTAGAATCTATCTTGCCTTATAGGAAAATAGAAGGGAGGGAGATGGGAGAAGGGGGGAATGATAGAAGACAGGGCAGATTGTGAAAAGGGGTTTTTGGGGTGCATGCTGTCCTGGGATGGGGAAAAGGAGAGATGGGGAGAAACTTTGGAATTCAAAATCTTGTGGAAGTGAATGTTGAAAACTCAAAACAAATAAATTATATTTAAAAATTCTGTAAAGTTATAGCTATTGTTGTTATGAAGGGGATGTGGTCATTAGGGAAAATTTCATAGAGGATGTGGGTTATCAGTTGGACCTTATTAGATGAGTTAAATGGGTAATACAGAAAAAACGGTCAGGGTACTATTCTGAACAAACTGAAGTCAACAACATCAATCAAGTGCTTACTCTATTTATTTAATATATTAGTGCTGGAAATACGATTTTTTTTTTTTAATATATCCCTATCCTCAAGGAGTTTATCTTCTAAAGAGGTAGGGCACGGTGGAGGGAAAATGGAGGATATATTGTATAAGGATAATTAAAGTCATGATAATTTAAGTAGTGAGAGAGTAAGTCATATTATCTCCACACCTCTGTGCCTCAGTTTCCCTGTTGATAAAATAAGAGCATAGAACTAGATAACCCTTCCACTTATAATTCTAAGACACTGATGTTAAATTTAAAAAAAAATAGGCTAATGGAGAAGATAATCTTTGTGGGGGACAGAAAAAAAGCAGTCAGTACTGAAGAGTAAAACCAAACAGATTGGACAACGGCAGACTCTGAATGAATGTCAGCCTTTGGGGAGACTCAGGCATCTTGGCAAGTACACTTCCCTTAAGTTCTTTAAGGACTAGTGGCCCATTAATTCCCATGCTACTGACCAGCTCCCTGGGCTAAGTAGCATTAAGATGTACTGAACCGAGGAGTTTTATTTATTTCTGCTAAATTCTTTCTTATCAGCTGCTTAATTGTTTTTACATCTAACAAATTTATTTCAAGCTCAGAGGTTTCAGGACTCATGTTAAACTTCATAGATTTTTGTAAGAGAACCATTTTATTTGGTCACTCTTAAAAATTCAAGGAACACCAAACCACATACAAAGCTGCAACAAAGCGTGTAAGAATTGATTGATGATATTATCAGTGCACTTAAACATAGGCTATAAAAGTGAGAGCCTAATGAATAAAAAATAGTTTAAAATGCTGTTCCCCTTACACCATTCAAAAAAAGTTGATGTTATTTCATTTTTCCCCCCCTGTGCTTTAAAAATACTCATGCTGAGATTCTAAGATTGTATTCAGCTTGTGAAATTAGCGACACAATGCTACTCCAGCCACCTCTATTATCTAGCACAAAGGCTTTAAAGTAGAATTGAAATCCTATTATATATATTTCATTAAATTGGCTTCCAGCAGGGCATCTTAATTAAGATGTGCTTATTACCTGGGTCCAGATTAAGTGGCATGGACTGTATCACAGTCTTTCTAATCAGACAGAAAGCATGGGTTAGTCCAGCCCCTGACTCTGCTAATGAAGGCTAATGACCCATGGCCTTCATGGTACAACTGTGGTAGAAGGACTTGGTAATGGCATCCTGACTTTTTTCATTTAAATACTGAAAATGAGTCTGATCCCATTGCTCTGCCTCAAGTAAATACTTGTGTTTTGGGGATCATATTTGCCCATGCTTCCATTAGAGTCCTACCATGATGCTTCTTCTTGTCCTTTAGTTGACCCTTTTTTGCTTGAACACTATGTCAATGGATGATATGTACTAGTTAGGACAAGTTGGCTAGGTGAAACAGTGACTAGATTGTTGTACTTTGAGTAGGTAGATTCAAACTGACTCAGAGTCTTAGTTTCTGTGTGACTCTAGGCAAGGTGCTTAAGCTTTTGCACCTGTAATTTCCTTGATGGTAACAGAAAATAATAACAGCATCCAGCTTGCAAGGTCATTGTGAGGACTAAATGAGATAGCATATTAACATGCTTTGCAAGCTTGAAGTGTTATATTAATTATTTTTCCATTATTATTATCACTTTATTTCTTTTTATCCCCAGCGTTTAGCAAAGTATCTGGCACATGAGTTGTTGTTCAGTTGCGTCTGACTCTTTGTGATCTAGTAGACCATAAAATACCAGTGTTGTCCATGGGGTTTTTGGTTATTGTGAGGCAACCTGACACTTAGTAGATGACTAATAGGTTTCTAATGATTAAATTTTTTATTATTTTTATTAAATCCCACCATGATATAAAGGTTCTGAATAGTGGCCTAATGAAATTTTAAGTCTTTTGTTTAAGAACCAGATTAATGGACCAGATAAGTATGGAAAAACTAGTCACTGGAAAATTGCCCACCAGCTTCGTTTACTTCATTGGACCTAGCAATTTACAAAGCAATTTTTTTGGAAGGTGGAGAGGTTATAATATGTACTGGGGAAAGGAGTTCCCCCAATGATGAAACTACAGATCCTTGAAAGTTTGAAGAAATGGTATATTGTGTTTCCATTACTGACTTATTATAATTTTATCAGGAATACTTGTTAGGGCCTGTCATTGGTCTACTGACAATGTGTACCCAACTGGTTTGGGATACCCACTCTCCATGTTTAGAATCTCTTTAGCTAGCCCTTCATATCTTGAGATTCACTCCTTGATATCTAAGGTTCTCACCACAGTGAGGCACTGGGCTTCTAAAGAAGTACCCTACACCAAAGACTCAGCTATACTTGACAGTTCTTCCCCTGTGGCTCCAGGAATGTGTAGAATTCAGTTTAAAAGTGTCTAGTCAGTCAAGATGGCCGAACTCTCCCAATATTCTGCTCCAAACAACTTTATAATTACTTTTCAAATAAAATTTTGGAGCAGCAGAGCCAAAGAAAGGTCAGACTAAAATATTTTTTCCAGCCTAAGACAACTTTGGTAGACAGGAAAGTTCTGAGACACCAGGATGGGAAGAGTCTGGAGTACTGTGCAACACCAGTGGTGAGCCTTAGAAGCAGCTGCAACATCAGTAGCAGTAGCAGCAGATAGTGACAGTATCAACATCAACTTCAGGAGCTTTTAACCCAGAGATGGTAAGGGGATTAGACAACAGGATAGAAAGAAATTATAGGGGACCTTTTGCCCGCACTGGGTGTAGCTGCCATTGATTGGAAACTCTAGTCTCCAAAAGCAATTCTGAATCATAGTTTCAGCACCTAGGGCCAAGAAGAGTTGTCTTAGAATTGCAGGAGAGCAGGAGACCTGGTCACAAGTCCAGGGCCAAAAGCAGCACTAGTACTTGAAACTGCAGAGTAACAGGAGTCCTTCATGGGTAAAGACTAGAGCACAAACCAGGACAGCAGCAACTACTTTTGCTAGATCATACTACTTTAGAAGCACAAAAAGTTTTATACCCTCAGAACTAGCTCTGAAAATAGTTACATGGAAAAAAGATTAAAGCATAGGACAGTACCTCCCTATCCTCAGGAGCCCAAAGTAAACATATAGTTCAAAGGGAAGAAATAGACTGTAAAAATTAGAAGACATAAGGAAGAAGGAGGAGGAGGAGAAGAAGTTGACCATAAAAAGTCGTAATAGTGTCAGGAAAAATCAACATAAAATCCCAGAAGAGGACAATGGTGTAAAAACAGTTACAAGCAATGTCTCCAAGACAAAATGTTAACTGGACACAACAAACCCCCCAAAATTACTAAAAATGTTAAAGAAAAAGATAAAAGTAGTAGAGGAAAAATAGAATGTATATGAACAAAAATAATTATAGCAAATGTTTTTGTGGTGTTAAAGAATTGGAAATTGAAGGTTTACTCATCCTTGGCGAGTGGCTGAACAAGCTGTGGCATATGATTGTGATGGAGTACTATTGTAAAAAAAAATGAGGGGAGTGGTTCTAGAAAAAAAAATGACAGAACCTGTATGAACTGATCCAAAGTGAAGTAAAAATTGGGAGATAATTGTGTACAGTAATAGCAACGTTGTAATGCTGATCAACTGTGAAAGATTTGACTAATATGATCAATAATAATCCAAGCCAATTCCAAAGAACTCAGAGTGAAAGAGGTGTTATCCACCTCCAAGGATAGAAGTGATGAATTCTGAGTGTGAATTGAAGTATAATTTTGTCACTTTCTTTATTTTTTTTGCCTTTTCTCCAATGTGGCTGATGCAGAAATATGTTTCGCATGATTTTGCTTGTATAATTGATGTCATTTTTCTTGCCTTCTCAGTGGGTGGTAGAGTGGTGGGAGGGAGAGAAATAATTTAGAACTTAAAATTTAAAAAGAAAAGAATGTTAAAAATAAACAAATAAATTTAATTTTTTAAAACAAGTACCTAGTAATTATTTCTATTCATTTGAGATATCATAGAGAAACAGTAGCCTTATTGCCATGTGGTAAAGGAAATATACTCTTCTTGCCAAGAATCTGATGTCCTGACATAATTCCATCTGCCTACATGCCTCCAGAGATGCTTTGGTGTCAACTATCAAATGGAAGACAGAGGAAATTGACTTTTGATTCAGAGGTAGTTCATATATTTGAAGGCAAAGAGAAAGGAAGATGTAATACTAATAATTAACATTTATATGGCAGGTTAAGTTTTGCAAAGCATTTTGCATGTGTTTTCTCTTAGTTGATCCTTACAACACTGTTTTAAGGCAAATGTTATTATTAGATCCATTTTACACATAAGGAAACTGAGGTTTACAGAGGCAGTGACTTGCCCACGTAGTAAGTATTCAATGCAGGATTTGAACTAGGTTCAGTTCTCATATTCACTGAGCTACCTAGCTGCCTATGAATATTCTTGGGAGAGTCGAGATAGCTTTGCCATGTTGGTATTCCTGCTACAGAATTTCAGGTACTGCTCAGTTTGAAACCTCTAAGCACTGATTCTTTGCACTGAAAGGGATGCTCCATAGGTAAATAAATAGGCACTGAATCTAAGGAAATAAGTGTTCAGGACTGACCACAAATAGAACAAAGAGAGACTTCTATTTGACCACCTATTATGAGCTTCAAGCTCATGTCTATATCTCTCCCTATATTTCATGCTATATATGACAACTGGGAAATTTATGACTAGATATTGAATAGATCCCTTGATCTAGAAGAAGGGTGGAGAACCTACAGCCTCAAGGTTACACGGGGCCCTCTAGGTCCTCAAATGTGGCCTTTTGACTGAATTCAAACTTCATAGAACAAATACTCTAAATAAAAAAGTTTGTTCTGTAAAACTTGAACTCAGTCAAAAGGTTACGTCCAAGGACCTAGAAGGCCACATGTGTCTTGAGGCCACAGGTTCTCCACCCCTCATCTAGACCTTGGCTGGAGAGGCAATGGGTGGGGAGAAACAGTTATGTGTGTTGTTTTTTTTTTTTATTCTTTGAAGGAGTAGGGTGGGGTTATGGAAGTTGAACTTGGATGAAAGTAGCATTTTGAACTCTCCTCTAACTAGGTTGTTTGCCTTATATTTTATTATGTTTTGGTCATATGTAATTAAAGCATTGTTTTATAATGACTATGACAACAAACCTTCAGAAATATATGGGGACAAAAGGCATAAGACCAAATAAGGAAATGTCTCAGACTGAGCAACACACAGTTCAAATAAGACTCTCAAAGTTTAGTGGTGGGGGTTGGGTTTAGGTGATTATCTGTTCTGTGTTCTCAGAGTTCTGTTGATTACATTATATGACCTCAAGCATTACATTTATTACATTCTGAACCCCAAATCAGCACACGTCTTGACAGAATTTATTTTCTTCTGGTTCCTTTCCCCCAAAGTGTGATAATTGTTCAAGCAACTATATTCCAATACTTGGGACAATGATTACGATTTTAGAGACTAGAATTTTCAAGGCCAGTGGTCATCACTGTATGTATAAGTTCACAGTTTTAGATAAATAGGACACAGATTAATAGGAGACTGTTTTCACAAGTAATCATCATTTTTCTGTCTTTTATAACTCTCATTTTTTTGACACATAATAGAGTAAGCTTACTCTACTGATTCTGTTGCTATTTGCCAAAAATATTAGAATTTTTGGTAAATTTGATGGTTTGTGGGGACAACAGGGCAGATTATTCATTTAGTTACTCTTTTCTAAAAATTAGAATTTTTGGCTGAAGAAGAGAAAAAAGTTGGTGAGTGACACAGTGAGTGAAAGAAAAACAGAAAGGTATTCAGGGACAGAGAGAGATATAGAGAAAAGGAGACAAGAGAGACAGAGACAAAGAGAGACAAGAGTAAAAAAGAAACAAAGACAGAAAGAGAAACAGAAACAGAGATAGAGGGATAGACAGAGAATCAGTAATAAAGACAAATAGAAAAAGTGTTAGAATTACAGAATCATAGAATTACTAAGTTTCAAGGGACCTTCAATGCCATCTTGTTCATACCTAAGAAAGAATTCCCTCAATAATATCTTCAACAAGTGATCATCCAGCCTCCACTTGAAGGTCTCTAGGCAATGGCCAAAGAGGGGAAATCATTCTATCCAGAGACAACCCATTCCAGTTCGGGATAGATCTACCTGTCACTTAATCTAAATTTTCTCTTCTATTTTTTCCACCAGCTGATTATCGCTCTACTCTGTAAGTCCAGGAAGAACCCATGACACAGATCAGCTCTCTAATCTCAACCCCCATATATCATATCTTTACTCCTTCTAAAATGTTCAATAATTTCATTTCTTTAGTCAGATATGCCTCTTTATGCAAACCCCTGGAAGCAGGAGAAGTAAGCGTACATACTCTCAGACAGCAGAGAAACAAGCAGGAAATGGTTAACTCAGTAAAACCATTTCATTCATCCTCACTGATATCACATACTGAAAGCATCCAAAGCATTTCAAATTGCCATTACTCCTAGGTACAGCTGAGAAACATTCAAATTAAATATTCAGTTGGGCAGTAAGGATACAACCAAATGATCTGTCACTAAACCTCTCTATCACTACCACGGTTGCCAAAGGCTGTGTCTTACATAAATATTTGATGATCAGGAGTCAGTCATTGGCATTGCAGTAGTTATCCCAATTGGAATGGTTAGTCTCAACATCAATGATACCCTTCAGGGGAAATGACATTACATACTTAGCTCCCAGAGAAAAATAACTGAATCAACGTAGCACTGACACTTGGCAAACTAATATCTCCCAGTCTGGGCTCACTTGGCAATCAGAATAGCAAAGAACCATAGCACACGCACACTTTTGGCTGCTGTTCAGTTGCCAGAGTATCAGAAAAAATTTGGTATTTAATGATATGCAAAGTGTTGTTACTGTTTGATTGTAGTGTATACGACATAGGCTTTGGAGCATGACTTGAAGTAATTTAATAACTGGAAAAACAGGCATTTGGGAAGGAACTAATTTCATAGGAAAGCAGATCATAGACACAATACTTGTTCATGAAAATGTTACCTTGTCATGTAATACAGACTTAGAGATCAAGCTATAAGAAATCTTGTTGTGGGGAAATGGTTTCCCTCTTCAGGTGATAGAGAGTCCATCTATGATGACAGCATCATCACTTCAAATAGAGTTAGCCCACTTTGGACAGTCATTCCGCTGCTCATCCTCCAAGAGAGGAGAAGGCCTTTTGTTGTATCATAAAATTACAGATTTGCCCCTTAAATGAAACTTAAAGGTCATTTAGTCCAATCTCTTCATTTTATAGATAATGAAACTGGAGAGTTTCACTGACTTGCCCAAAGTCATACAGGTAATTTGGTGGCAAAGTTACAATTTCAGTTTGAATGCTTGCTTCAATGTATTATGGTAGAAATAAGTTTTAGCCAAAATTACTCAAAGGTGATATTAAATAACTATATAACTGTCCCTTTCTTAGATGTGGGATGGTATATATGGATTGGAACTAGAGTCAAGGACTTATCTTGAATTCCCAGTTTTCATTTAGAAAGTTGGAATTTCATAGAAGTTTGATAGACTACATTTGGAATTTAAAAAACTTTCCTATTTTGGGATCTCAACTCTGCTTTTTACCAGCAGAAGCCACTGTTGGTTCCAGTGGACTACAAGAACAGGATGAGTTAACAGTTACAAGGTAGCCCAAAGAGCAAGTATTAGCTTGAGTTGCAATGAGAAGCATAATGTCCAGAATGAGGGGGGTGTTATTTCTTCATTTCCCACCAGTAGCTCTTCTTAGACTTCTCAAAAAACCATTCTTTCTCTAGAATAAGCTCATCACCAGAAATCTCATCATCATAGAGATTGTTTCCACTTTGACACTCAATGCCTCCTCAATACCCTTCCCTTGCCTTCTGATTAGAGGCTCAAACTGTGGAGCAAAAACTCTTACCAAAGACTCCCTTTATGTAGGATTCAGAATTTACCAGCCAATTCATTTCCCACCAGCTTCTCTACTTGGTTTCAATTTTTATAAACATCATGTCCTCTGGCATCTCCCACTCCTACCCTCCCCCAGCTTCCATTAATATATTGTCTTCCAGCCTTAGGGACAGGAACTGTCCTTCATATTTTTATCCTCATGGCTTAACACAATGCCTGGCACATAGTAGGTACTTGATAAATATATATTGACTATGGCTATATTTTATCTTGATATGTTTTGTTCTAGTCAGATCATATCTTTATTTCTGTGTTATTTCTGATAGTTACATTTTTAAGAAAGATATTGACAAGGTTTAGGAGAATGTCTTTCCCTCCCACCACCCCACAAATTCCCCCAAAAAGAGAGAGAAGAATATGGTTCACATGGAAAAAATACTGGAAACCATGTCAAATAAGGAAGTGTGTGTGTGTGTGTGTGTGTGTGTGTGTGTGTGCGTGTGTGTTTGTTTGAGGGGGTTAGTGAAGAATAATAGCTGTTTTCAAAAATTTGAAAGTTACCACAAGGAGGAGACAGCATAGTATAGTGGACAGAGCACTGGTTCTGAAATCAGAAGACCTGGATTCAAATCTTGCTCCTGACATTAGTTGTGTGACCTTGAGCAAATAATGTAAGTTTCCTGGGTTTCAATTTCTATACCTCTAAAATGAAAAGAATGGACTGGGTGACTTCTGTGGTCCATTATAGTTCTGTATCTATGATATAAAGAATAGGGATTATATATTTTTTTCTGTTTGAACGTAGAAGAGAGAACTAGGAGCAATAGTTTTAGGAAGGCTTATTGTGGCTTGATATAAAGAAGCACTTCTTAAAAATCACTGCTATCTAAAAGTGAAACAGACTGTTTTTCTTTACTTGGCATCTACAAGAAAAGGATGTCATAAAGGAGATTCCTGTTCATATATTATTCAAATACTGGTGGCAGGTAAGTTGGAAAATTCTTGGTTAGACAATAAGGGTATGGATTCAGGAAGTCTTGAGTTCAAATCCAACTTCAGACAGCTAGATATTCCCAGGTCAGTCAATTAACTCGTTTGCCTCTATAAAATTCAGATAATAATTATACCTACCTCTCAGAGTTATTAGGATCAAATGAGAAAATCTTTATAAAGCACTTGAAACAGAGCCTGGCAAATAGTAAGCACTATATAAATGTTAGTCACAGTTACTATTAAATGCTATCAGTAGGTAAAAACTGGATCGAAAGAACACTAAATGAACCCTTCTGACTCTGAGACACGATGATTTACAGTTACATAATATGTAACAAACCTTCCTCTCAGCAACTTTTAAGGGACGTACTATTGGCCACACTAGGCAGGTTTTACAGATGAAGAGACAAAGGAAACTCAGAGGCATTAAGGAACTTATCCATATATCCATATATGTATATACATATATAAATATGCATATACATACACACATATATGTAGATAGATGGATAGATAGATAGATAATGTTATAGTTGACGTTTGGTCACTCTCTTCCTAATTGAAAGGTCTAATATCTACTGTAGACCAGGCATATGAAAAGCTCTGCCATTGTCTCCCCAGTACAGACAAAATTCGAATTAAATGTAATTGGGAAATACTTTTACCAAATAAGTAAAAATGAAATAGAACATAGATAATGTTAATATGTAATTTTCTAAGTCAATGTCCTTTCAAAGATCCCTTTACAGTGTTTTGTGGACACATTTCTATTTGAATTTGACACCATTGCTTTTTATTTGACCATTACTTTGTGTTTGTTTTCTTGCTTCTGTAGATTATCCTTCTAATCCATCTTTCATATTGTTCTAATCTTTGCTATGTATAGATCTGGTCATGTTCACTTCTCTGCTAGAAACAAAACTGCAATAAGCATCAGACAAGCAAAGAAAACGCAAAAATCCCATTGGTACATAGCTAATGCTCTATCCAAAATTCCCCTGGATGGTCCCTTGTTTTCTCATCATGCATTTACTTTTTTTGCAGTCCTGCTTCTGCCTGGAATATCACTCCTCCTTCTTCCTGCTTCCCCCATCATTTTAAGGCTAATTCAAGTGTCATCTCTTCTTTCTAAGAATTCTTTGTTTTCCCTGAAACACAAATAGCTGCTTATAATACTATTAGGAACTTGTCAGGTCACATAATGCAATTATTTCTATTGGTATCATAGCTAACCTTTAAACTCCATGAAGAAAGGGCATTGACTTGTTCAATAATAATTAGCGCGTAGTATAGAAACCTGCATACAGTAGATGCTTACTAACTTTTGTTACTTGGTTATTTATGGGTGGGTTTGTTTTAGAGTGAACATGCAAAGCCGATGCCAATTCAAAAATTAACAAACCCCCAGTCAGATGATTTGGCTCAGTTTAATCCCATTTGTAGGTATTATCTCAATGTTTGTTCCACAAATGCCAGGGAATAATTCATTTTGGCATTACTAGGTGAAACAGAATCTAGGGGGCATTTCTCACATTTGCAAAAGATTTGCATGATTCTCTCTGTCTTCCAAACATGATTGTAAGTCACCTGAGGACAGGGCCAAGCTGAATGACTAATTTGTCAATGAATTGGATTCTTCACACCACTTAATATACTGCTGAGCGCATAACCCAGGGTATATAACATACTGTTGGTTCTATCAAGCAATAATTCTGAGGACCTGGTATCTGGACAGCTCTGACTATAAAGGAAGTATCAGAATAGAAGTGTCATCTATAAGTTTAACAATTAATTCCATGTTATCTGGATTCATGACATAGTCCTTACATGCTAAACAATTTGATTCAACCAATGCTTGTTATATATCTATTTACAATATGTAAAAATCTACTACTATGTACAAGCCAAAGGGGATACAAAGACAAAAAATAGACAATCCCTACCCTCAGGGAGATTATATTCCCTCAGGAGATACCAAATATAAACATTTGATTAAATACAAGAGAATTTGAAGAAGGAGACTGAAAGAGAAAAAAAAAAACAGAAAAAAAAACTTTGCCTTAGAGATGGCACCAGAACTGAATCTTGAAGGAAGTGAAAGATTCTAAAAGGCAGAGGGGAGATCAAGATTCATTCCAATTATGGGAGACAATTTTTGTAAAGTTAAAAATGTGGAAATGGTGACTATGGTCAACAGTAAAGAGACTAATTTGGTTTTGTGTGTATATATATATATATATATATATATATATATATATGTGTGTGTGTGTGTGTGTGTGTGTGTGTGTGTGTGTGTGAAGGGAAATGATGTGCAATAATTCTGGAAAGGTAGTCTGGGGCTACATTACAAAGTTATCAAAATGACAGATTGAGATTATATTTCATTCTTGAGGAAATAGGGAGACAACAAAGAATTTGAGCTAGTACAAGGTCAAACCTGTGCTTTAGAAAGAGTGTTTCACCAGATGTGTGGAGGATGGATTGGAGAGAAGGTTGGAAAGATGGGGTGGACAGAGATTGGAAGGAGGATTTTATGGTTATCTTTGATGATAAAAGATTAGGGTGTGAATTAGGAAGGTGTACATGTAAGTGAAAAGAAAAGAGCAGATGTAATCCTTGAAAATACGGGCTGTTCCAAAAGTCTTTACTGGCATTTTAATTGCCTAAAGGCTAAAAACTGTACTAAGACCTTTGGGACATGCTATATTCTCCCTCTTCTCCCCTTTAGCATTCATGTCTTTGCAATCTTCGCCTCATGACCACCCCTAGAGGCTTGAAGCCTAAGCAGTACATGCAGGCTTTGCCTGAAGACTTTGATACTTAAAAGTCATGGGATAAGGAATATTTTGGTATTGGGAATGTATATATTTATAAAATAACAAAACTGGGTAAGGGTGGGGCAATATGGTAAAGTAATTCTCCTGTACTCTCCCAAATTTGCCTTCAGACAACCTTAAAAATAACATTTCAAAATGAATTTTAGAGTGGAAAAACAAACAAGAGAGTAACATAAAACAATTTTCTAGCCTAAGACAACTTACAAGGTCATCAGGATAGGTATGTCTCACTAGGATAAGAATGGAGCACAGTTCGATACAGGCCCTGCCAGCACAGGTCACATTTCAGCAAGCCAGCAGCAGGCCTTGGGTGTGACTGAATCATCTGTGGCTTCCTGAGCTCTCAGAACACAGATGGTAATGGGACTGGACAACTGGTCAGACGGAGATTACAAAGAACCCTTTCCTGAACTGGGTGTAGAACTCTGTTGCCTTACCCATATTCAGTTCTGAGTAGCAGTCCCAGGGCAAAGAGGAGCACTAGCATAGTAGAGTGGGTGGCTGTAGGGGTACAGGGATTCTGGTCACAATTCTTGAGAAGAAAAGAGTGCTTGTGGTCACTCACAGACCAAAGCACAGATCAGGAGAACAGTGACCGCACCTCTCCATAGATCATAACATCTTGGAAGAATTGAAAACTTACAGGCTCCCAGAATTAGCTCTGAAAAGACTAGTACAAAAAGCTTGAAGCCTGGAACAGTGCCTCACCCAACTCCAGGAACAGAGTCCAAATTTAACATCAAGTTAAAAGTCAAGAAATATGCTGGAAAATGAGCAAAAAACAACAAAATTACCTGATCATAGAAAGCTATCATGGTGACAAGGAAGATCAAAACGCAAACTCAGGAGAAGAAAACAAGGTCAAAACAGCCACATGAAAAGCTTCTGAAAAGATTCACTCCCCCAGACAAACAAACAACATTGCTAGAAGAACTCAAAAAGAATTTTTAAAATCAAATAAGAGAGGTAAGGAAAAAAAACTAGCAAATTAAGTGAGAGTGATGCAGAAAAATAATGAAGAGTCAAGATCTTAGTAAAAGAAGCTCGAAGATATACTGAAAAAATACCACATTAAAAAACAGACTAGGCCAATGGCAAAAGAGACACAAAAATCTCAGTTGCTTCTGTAGATTTTCCTTCTAATCCATCTTTCATATTGTTCCCAAACTAGTCTTCACTACATATAGATTGGTCATTTTCACTCCTCTGCTGGGAACAAAACTGCAACAATCATCAGACAAACAAGCAAAGCACAAAAATCTGTGTATTGAATAAAGTTCAGAGAGCCCAGTGTTCAAGACCTGGCACAAACTAGTGCCATCCTACCTTGTCAGCTTTATATTATCAAGTAGAATTGGCCAAACAGAAAAGGAGGCACAAAAACTCACTGAAGAGAACTCATTAAAAATTAGAATGGGGCGAGTGGAAGCTAATGACTCTATAAGACATCAAGAAACAATAAAATGGAATCAAAGGAATGAGAAATAATAGAAGAAAACATAAAATATCTCTTTGGAAAAGCAACTAACTTGGAAAATAGATCTAGGAGAGAGTATTTAATTTTTTTGAACTACCTAAAAGCCATGATTTAGAAAAGAGCCTGGGCATCATCTTTTAAAATACTATTAAGCAAAGCCGCTTTGATATTCTAGAATCAGAGGGTAAAATCAAAATGAATTGAAAGAATCTATCAATCACCTCATGAAAGAAATCCCAAAATGAAAACTCCTAGGATTGTTATAACCAAATCCCAGAGCTCCTAAGTCAAGGAGAACATATTGCAAATAGCCAAAAGGAAATAATTCAAATATATTGGAATCACAGTCAAGATAACACAAGATGTATCAGTTTGTACATTAAAAGGTCAGAAGACTTGAAATGTGATATTCTGGAGGATAAAAGAGCTAATATTACAACCAAAGATCACCTACCAAGCAAAACTGAGTATAATCCATTGGGAGAAAAATGAACATTTAATGAAATACAGGGCTTTCAAATATTTTTGATGAAAATATCAGAACTGAATAGAAAATTTGATTTTCAGAAGCAAGACTCTAGAGAAACATGAACAGATAAACAGGAAAGAGAAATCATTAAGGGATTCAAATAATGTTCAACTATTCATTCTTAAAGAAGATGATACTTGTAACACCTAAGAACTTTATCATTATTAGAGAAGTTAGAAGCAGTGTATATAGACAGAAAGCATGGGTATGAATTAAATATGATGGGATGATATCTATAAAACATAAGATTATAGAGAAGAAAGAATAATTGTGGTGGTATGATACCTAAAATATAAAATAAGGGATGAGAAAAAATTATACATTGGGAGAAGGGGAAAAGGAGAAGTAGAAAGGAGTTATTTATCTCACATAAAAGAGGAACAAAGGAGCTTTTACTGTGGAAGGGAAAATGGGTGGTGGTGGCAAACTTCATTTAAACCTTACTATGATTGGAACTTGCTCAAAGAAGGAATGACAAACATACTCATCTGGGTATAGAAATCTATCTTACCCTATGCGGAATGGACCATCTCCAGTCTTCTTGATCTATACATCTTGCCACTGGACCTAGATGGGTCTGGAGGAGAAAGTAAGGCTGATGACCTTGAGTAGCCCTCCCTTATTTAAATCCAACTCACTTGCAAGTCATGGCATCATCTTCCTGACCTCATGGTCCTCTTCAAGAATGAAGAATAAGCAATAAAAAACTATAGGGAAGTAGGGAAAAGGAGATAAGAGAAGTAAGGGGCTGATAGACAGCAGGGTAGATTGAGGGAAGCAGTTGTCAGAAGCAAAACACTTATGAGGAGGTTCAGAATGAAAGGAAAAAGAAGGATTAACAGAACAAAAATAGAATGCAGGGAAATACTCAATAATTATAACTGTGAAAAAGTGTTTATAGTTAAATTTCTCTGATAAAAGCCTCATTTCTCAAATATATAGAGAACTGAGTCAAATTTACAAGAATACAAGCTATTCCCTGATTGACAAATGGTCAAAAGATATGAACAGGTTTTTTTCATATAGAGAAATAAAAGCTATGTATAGTCATATTAAAAATGATCTAAATCATTATTGAGTAGAGAAATGTAAATTAAAAATTAAAACAACTCCAAGGTATCACCTTACATCTATCGGATTGACTAATATGACAAAATGACAAACGTTGGAAGGGATTTGGGAAAACTGGGACACTGATGCAACTGTTAGCGAAGCTGTAAACTGGATTAACAATTCTGTTCCAACAGTTTGGAACTACACTCTTTGACCCAGCAAGACCACTACTAGATTAGTATCCCAAAGAGATTTTTTTTTTTTAAAGAGAAAGGACCAACACATACAAAAGTATTTAAATGGCAAAGAATAGGATGTTGAATAAATGTCCCTCAACTGGCAGATCATTGAACAAGTTGCAATATATGATTGTGATGAAGTACTGTTGTGAGGTAAGAAATGATGAACAGGATGCTTTTAGAATAATTTGGAAAGATGTACTTGAACTGATATAAAATGAAGTGAGCAGAACAAGGAGAAGAGTGTACATGGTAATAGTCATACTGTACATGATCAGTTGTGGATGGTTTAGCTATGCTTAGAGCTCCAATGATTCAAGACAATTCTATAGGATATGATAAAAAAAAATGCTGTCTATCTCCAGAAAAAGAATAAATGGAGTCCACTGCAGATGAAAGAAATTTTTTTTTAACTTTCTTTTCATGGTTTGTGGTTTTCTTTTATAACATGACTAATATGGAAAATTGTTTTGTATAATCTGTATCAAGTGCCTTCTTAATGAAGGAGGGAAGGGGAGGAATGGAAGGATAGAATTTAGAACTCAAAATTTAAAAAAAGTGAATGTTAAAAATAGTTTTTCCATGTAATTGGGGAAAAAAACATTTCAAAAGGTAAAACTTCAAATCTCCCCTTTTTTTGATTCCTTCTTATGTGCTGTCTATCTTGTTAGATGGATGGTGCAGGAAATAGAGCAATGGACTGGTAGTCAGAAAGTTCTGTGTTCAAATCCAACCTCAAACAATTACTAGTCATATGACTCTGGACAGGTCACTTAGCCTGTCTGCTTTGATTTCCTCAACTACAAAATGGGGGTTATAACAACAACCTATCTTACAGGATTATTGTAAAGATCAAAAGAGGTAATATTTGTAAAGCACTTAATACAATGCCTGGCACATAGTAGGTGGTTAATAAATGCTTACTCCCTTCTCTTTTCCCTTCTCCCTCATTCCATAAGTCTCTGCATTTGTGTGTTCTGATTACTTATTTAAACATTTACTTATTGCACAGACGTTTGATATTTTAATGATTCTTTATATTTCAGGAAGAAAAAATGAGGGAGGACAGAGTCCCTATCTCAGATTCAAGAAAGTGCATTCCCAAACTAAACTTCATAAAACCCTGATTTTCTACCACCATCTGGTGGCAGCATACCTAAATTGTAGAAGTAGTCTTCACAAGGTCACAACTCCATGGTTGTTGAGAATACTGAAATTGTAAATTCACGATACAGAGATCTAAGTTTTGGGACACTCACTTTGATCTTGCCACAGAAGTAAGAAATCAAATATGAGGACTTCCAAAGACAATGAAAATTGCACTGAATGTGGAAGGAGATGCTTGGGGTGGGGAAAGGAGAGGTTGAGGAATTACTAAAGAAAAACCCAGTGACTAGGGGAGGAGGAAAAGAGAAAAGGGCTCAGGACTGAAAAAAGAATTTGTCTAACGCTTCCATTAATTCAATTCAACAGACTTTTATAAAGCAAGTAAGATGTGTGATACATGGGGCTGAGAATTCAAATCTCACAATAAAATAGTCCCTGCCCTTCAGGAGCTATTAAAAGAATGAGGTGAAGAGAAAGAAGGGCAATAAAAGTTGACAAAGGAGTCATGTGATATATGAGGACAAGATTTACAAGATTTGATCATTTTACAAAAATCATGACTGCTAAGGAGGCCCAGAAGAAGAGGGTGACTGGCCACAGACAAAGAAAGAACTTTGTTTCCCTATCAGCTTCAGGTCTTATTGACTTTCCCATGACTTCAGTTCCCTTAAGATTGTGTATATGTGGTAATAGACACTGTTCAGAAGAAAGAAAAACTGTGAGAGAGACTGCAGTGGTAGCAGTCAAGAGCCTAGGAGAGCTGGCATGTTCTTGAGATTCCACAGAGCAGAAGAAATGGTGTCTAAATACTGAGAGCTGAACTAGAGCCGCTTGATGCTGGCAGATATGGTATTTAAGGAAAGATGCTTCCATTTAAAGACATGCCTACCTAAATCTGGGGAGAAAGAGAGAGAGAGAGAGAGAGACAGACAGAGACAGAGAGAGGGAGGGAGGAGAGAGACAGAAACATAGACAGAGACAGAAAGAGAGAGGGACAGAACAGAGACAGAGACAGACAGAGACAAAGACAGAGAGACAGACAGACAGAAAAAAGGCGGGCTGATAAATAGACAGAAGTACACAGAGAGATAGGGACTGCAAGAGACTGAAAGAGGTCAAGAGATAGAGAAAGGCTGTAGCAGAGATAGGAAGAGAGAGACAGAGAGAGAGAGAGAGAGAGAGAGAGAGAGAGAGAGAGAGAGAGAGAGAGAGAGAGAGAGAGAGAGAGAGAGAGAGAATTTTCTCAGTTTTATCCATTTCAGGAGCCTGAGTCTTGCAATAGATTGTTTCCTATACTATTGGTCTGGGAATGAGACTTTAATCCCTGGAGTACATGTAGAGATTGTTTTCCCAATTCCTTTGCTAATTTAGTCCCGATTAAATGTTCTACTTTTAAAATGCATGTTCATTGTCTGGTCTGCTAGCCTGGCGCAAAATGAGTTTTGATGATCTTAGAGATTCCCAGTGGAGCTAGAATGGGGGCTTAATTCAAATGAGATCCATTAATCATTCACAGAAATCCATGTGGATCTGGAGTTGAGTGTCACATGTGTGCTAGTATCAAACACTGAAGAGAAATTAAAGGAGAGATGTCATGGACAATGGTGCAGTGGAAGAAGACTGGTTCTGATTGTGTATACCTCACATCAGAAGATAAATTCAGATAAGTTTATAGAGGATCATCTCTAGGTAGGCCACAACAACTCATGAATATTATCTATTGAAGTGGAGAGATGGTAGAAATCTGTGTTGTCTATATATGAAGTCACAGATTTTTGAATTATTGAAATATTAGAGTAAGTGGTTTCATACATAAGTAAGACAGAAACCGGATCAGAGGGGTTAAAATTTTCTATAAACACGAAAAGTCAAATAAGGAACATAAAAAGCACAGAACTAAAGCTGTCTTACAGAACTGCCACCAAGCAATTTTCATGAGTCATTATTCAATTTATACAGAGTTGAGTCATTTAAGGAGATGCATCTATCAAATATTTGAACAGCTCTGTCTGTCTGTCTCTCTGTCTCTGTCTCTATCTCTCTCTGTCTTTGTCTGTCTCTGTCTCTGACTCCGTCTCTGTCTCTCTCTCTCTGTCTCTCTCTGTCTCTCCCTCTGTCTCTGTCTCTCTGTCTCTCTCTCACCTTTCTATGGCACATTAATTCTACTTCTGACACATAGAAATAAGATATAAAATCAAGATGTCTACTGTTTCTACTCTCATCATTCAATTTTTCAAATGATTGATGGTGAGGTGAAGTTTTTCACATTTTTCTTGCAGAAATTTGTACCTTATACTTTATGCCATGCAGTAAAGGTTTGCATGTCAAGTGGGTCAAGTTGGAGTGGATATATGAGAGTAAAGTGCTTCAGGGGGAATAAAGGTGCTGAAAGGAATACTTATGAAGAGAGAAAATACATAATAATAACATTGAAGAGACAATTCATAACAAACTGGAAAAAATTCTAATAGAAGAAATAGCTTGGCACTTTGAAGTTGGAGGTTCCTGATCCTTTGCTGGTGTCCTGAGACTTGTACTGTGACAAATATTTATACTGAAGAACAGTGCCTTGTTCATTTGTAACTGAGAAAAGGAAAGGAGTCTCCTCCTACATTTATATTGCACTAAGCATTTTATTATCTTGCTGATACCTTCTTTTAGCTTTTTAAAAACTGCGTGCCAATATAGGCTGACAGATGCACTAACAGAGATGGATGCGACATTACATTCCGAGTTGTGTTGTACTTGCCAGTTGGGGTGAATATTAACTGAGAGCTCTCTATGACTGATACCCTGACACATTAGAATTTAATGCTCTAATGAAACTCACAGTAAGTTATGCCCAAGTTCATTTCATATGGGTTTATCTTACTCCCTTTTGCACAGAAAACATCACATGGGAAACATTTAGACTGATCTCATAATAATAGCTGACATTTATATGTGGCAATAGGTTTACAGAGCACTTCAGGTGTATCACCTCATTTGTCTCTCATAGTAACCCAGTGAACAGGTAGTGCACAGGTTTGTCTGTTTGTTCTATAGATGAGGAAACTGAGTCTTGAAAAGGTAAATTTGTCATTTGTTCCATAACTATTCAAGATTAGAGGCAGTACTGAACATCAGTCTTCTGATTCCAAATCAAAGCAGCAAGGTATAATGGAAAGGATATTGTTACAGGCTATCTTACCTGGAGTCAGGAAACCTGGGTTCATATTCTATTGCCAATGTATCTCCTAAGCATATAACAATAGGCAGATCAATTCACTTTTCTGAGCCTCAGCTAACTCACATCTGAAATGCAGAGAATGTATGTGTGGAAACTATGCCATAGGGCTGGTGTGAGAACAGCATACCAGAAACTTTAAAGGATTATAGTCATATAAGCTAGTGTTATTTCTACTACCCTTTGGCTATATCTGTGGTGATACTATGGGTTAAAGCACTAGTTATTCATGCTTTTAAAAATAGAATTCCATATCAGCCCTGGTGAAAAATTTATTTGATATTTTTTTTCTGATATAGGAGACACTTTTTTCCATATCATGAAACTACATGTCTTTTAAGGAGGTGGAAAGGTGAAAATGTAGTAATTTTTGGTAAAACAAACAGATAAAAAGGAAACAAAAAGCCCCCCTTTTAAAACTGAGGTATCAAAAATGTCTTTAAAAACTTGCAGATTCACATTTGCCTAGTATTAGATAATATGAGTATAACTTTAGAGAACAGTGCACTGAGCTGGAAGAAAGATATTGTTTTAGCAATGTAAATAATATGCAGTGAAAACCACTACCTTTAGCTTTCTTTTAGATATGAAATCAGCTTTTCACTCCTTCAGGAAATGGTTGATATGAAAAACTGCAATAAATATAAGTGAATTATATGTAATTGAAATAAATCTTGCAACATTTCAATAAAAGCAATATATTAAATATATACATATATATAGTTTTCAATCAAAATGGAGCAATGACAGTCATTTAAGCAAACCTCGTATGCATCTATTTCCTTTTTCTTAAGTGATATCTATAATCAGGAGGTTTCTTCCAAATGACTGGAATGCTATCAGATCTGCCTACCAATTTTTTCATTCAGTAATAATAAACTTATTGCTAATTATATTTATGACTGAAGGGACTACATGAAGTTTAGAGAGAACACATATCCTGCCCACAAAGACCTAGGAGGGCAATAAAATTTAAAAATAAATGACCAATATCATATTATTAATGATAAAAATCTCAGAAGAATGAAATATGTGTCACATGAAGTCAAGGAGGTTAATAATGTCTGATAGTATTAGGGAAGTTTTCATGAAGAAAGTGATATTTGAGTTTAATTGCAAAGAGCAAACCATCCCAAGCACAAAAAATACTGTGAACAAAGTCTTATCACAAGGCAACACATTTAGGTCCAATTTCCCTAGACCATAGGATATTGTGGAGAATGTTGTGAGATAAGGGTAGGAAGGTAGGTTGGCACTACGTTATAGGAGGCCTTAAATTCCTGATTTGGAACTGTGGATCTGGGCATAGTAGACAGAACATGGGCATCCATGGTTTGATTTTGGGTAGAGGAGGGACATGATCAAATACTCATAATAGAATGTATGAGCTCCTGGAAGGCAAGATTCACATAATTTCAGCCTTTGTAAACCAATAGTATAGTGCCTGACATAGGAAAGGCTCTTAACCAATGCTAAACAATGGATTGATATATCACCTATGCATAAAAAAAAAATTATCTGGCAATAGTGTAAAGTATGGGTGAATAAGGATTAAATATTTTTCCATTTTCATTTTTTTTGCCCCATTCTGCCTTTATAGACTCAATGGATTTAGAAGGGATGATCACCACATTTGCAAAGAAATGAAGTAAGTGGAAAGAATATTAGGGTGAGTCAAATGACCAAAGTATGTCACAGCTGTCCCACTAATTTACTGCATGAAGACTCACCTTTGTGAGTTCTAATCTGGCCTCAGATGCTTGCTAGCTATGTGACCTTGGGCAAGTCACCTACCCCTGTTTGCCTCAGTTTCCTCCTCTGTCAATTGAGTTAGAGAAGAAAATGGCAAAATATTTCAGTATCCTTGCCAAGAAAATCTCAAATGGGGTCACAAAGAATCAGACACAACTGAAAATGATTGGATAACAGTAATATCTTTCTAATATTCTGTGATTTCATAGCACTTCATACTGTTTTTACACACAAACCACATTTTCATTTTTTTATACTTATTTTATGAACATAATTATTTATGTCCATATCTTCTTTCTCTTACAAGACTATAAACTCCTTGAGATCAGGGACTATGTGTTATTCATCTTTATATCTCCCAATACTTAACAGGTCTTCCGTGTAGAAAATGCTTAATAGGTATCTGTTAAATTAATATATGAATTTTTTTTAAATTTTAAATAACAGCACTATGGTAAACATTTCAAAAATTTATAAAGAAGATTAATGTTATCAATTCTGCTTGCAATTTTTTAGAATCAACATTAGCAGGCTAGAAAACATCCAGGGTGATCAAGATTGCAAGGACATCATAAACCATACATTGATGAATGACTCAAAGGAAGCTTGAGGAAGCAAATACTTCAGGGTAGGCATAATCATGGTCTACAAACATTTGAGAGCCTCTCATTTGAAACAATGATTTTACTCGTTCTATTTGACATTAGAAAGAAGATTGAACTAGGAGAGATGACTGAAAAGTATGGAGGAGCAATTTTGGCTTGATTTAAGGAAAATCAAAGGAACAAATAGACTTTATCTTCTGAATAATTAGAGCCATCCTAGAATCCCATCCTGATGGATGACATCAGGAAATAATCAGTTTTCTATTGCTGAATATAGAAAAGCAGATGCTGGATAACTATTTGTCAGAGACATGGGAAAGGGGATTCTTATTTGAATGCAAAGTTGGTTGTTTTTTTTTAATCTTTCAGACAACAAATATTAATTAAATGGTTACTACATGCCAAGCACAGTACTAAGTACTGGGAACACAAATGTGGGGGAAAAAAACACCTCTTGCTCTCAAGGAGCTCACATTCACAGTCTAATATGGGAGACAACATGCAAAATGAAAACAGCAACCCAGTGCATACAAGATATTTATAAGAATGGAAGAAAATCTCAGAGAGACATTATTGATATGAGAGGGAGGAGGGTGGGAAAAGGAGATTGAAAAAGATCTCATGTATAATATGGCCTTTAAGTTGGATTCGATGGCCTCTGAGATGCCCTCCAAATTTGACAATTTCCACTTGAAGTATTCCAAAGAAAAGAACTCTTTCATCTATTATTATGCATTTGCTACAATAAGTAGTGGGTGCTAAAAGCTAAGGGACATGTTGAAAGTTAGACTATTGATTATGATATAAGCCCTGAGAGGTTGTTACTGAGAAAGCATGCCCCCATGGGCAGATTGCTGATGTGGAGGACAATTGACTTGTCCTACCAAACCCTAGAATTCACTGTAGGAATTGGGTAAGTCATCTTATTTCTCTTCATGCCACTTGTCACTTCTTTGAATAGTTGCAGTTAGATGGTGCAGAGTATTGGATCCAGAGACCAGATTTGAACTTGGATCATCCTGGGTTTAGTAAATTCTAAAAACCGCTTTTTAAATGCATTCATTTATTCCTTCATTCGCAAGTTTGCAGAAAAGTTACTATTTTTTTAGTTGTGTGTATTCTCAAAAAATGCAGTAATCTCCATATTTTCTTTAAGTTCTCAGCACTCTACCAATTAGGGCACCATATGGTCTTATTTTTTTAACTTTCATTTTGTTTCGTTAAGTATTTTTTAAAGCAGAGTAGTAATTACTATACTTTCAAAATTCATATGATTTCATAGGTATAGGTGATCTCTCCCCACCAACGTAGATGATAATTCCTCCACACATAGATGTTTCAGAGCTGATAGATGCCAAGGAAATTCATCTATCTAGGCTCCAGCTTCTCCAAATGAGCCTGTCTACCGAGACCTAGAATGGTCCTCAGATGACAGAGAAACTTGTTATTAGGCCTTGGATCCTGTCCAGGGTAATAGAAATTGCCAGGATTTGCCCTTTAAAAGCATTCTTTTTGAAAACTTGGAATCTTTTCCTCTCAAGGACTGTAGAGAGGATCAATTAATACTAATAACTCATCTTAATATAGCATTTTAAGGCCTACCAATATTTTCTCATTTGATCCTCACAACAAACTTGTGCTATTATTGCTCCTGTTTTATAGAAGAACAGTTTGAGAGGATAAGTGACCTGCTCAGGGTCACACAGATAGCAAGAGTTTGAGGTAACATTCGAACTCATATCTTCCTAATTATGATGCCATGCATTTTAGTCTTGCTGATGCTTAATTTTTATTAAGTACCTAAAGGGGTAAATAACCAGTTAAAATATATAACATACACACATATCTCTATATATTTTAAATTGGCTATTTCCATATATAGGAATACATTTCCATATATGAATATGTATATATATGTATGTGTGTATAATATGTATATATGTGCACATATGCATACATATAAGTAGGTATATATAATACATGTGTATGTGCATAAATATATATACACATAGATACATATACATATATATACATACATACATACATACATATATATGTGTGTGTGTGTTCATTCACATGTATGGACACCCATAGAAAAAATGCAAAATACAAAGTAAAGGAGACAAAAAGCTCCTCATTACTGTCATCTCAATAGATGTTTCTTTCCTCTTGAAGTATTCTGTTCCTTCTGTCAACCTTAGCTGAAGCATCCATCCCCATCAATTGTCTGTCATATTTAAATGTCATCCTAAGAAAGGCTAGCTATAGAAGACCAAGCTTTCTGAGTGACGTTGGTCCTTTTAGGTCATTTGCATTTCTGGCACAGTGAAAATCATTCTAAAAAAGTTCTGCCTCTGTAGGGGTTCTTTGAGGACTAATTGCCTGGATTGTCACTTGATCGGTATGCTTTTCATGTGCAGGTCAGAAAGTAAGCCTTTATTAGTACCAGGAATATTTTGTTTTATCATGCATGATCAAATAATCTCTCAAACTCAGTCTACTTTGCATTAGTTGAATTAGATTGAGGGGACTTTTAATGTTAACACATACTGGCTCATTTCAATATTCCCAGGTTCCATGAATTCATCAGAGTGGTTGGCCCTGCTTCTTAAACAATTTTTAAACCTTATCCAGTTGAATAAATGGTTTCAGGGGTTTCTTCAACCAAAACATTCACTCCTTTCCTCTCTCCACACCCTCATGCCAACCTTCAGATGATGGTTGGCAACCTTCTACATCATAGAGAGTACCATCTTTGGATGTTCAACACACAGTCTTTTGTTAGGACTTCTTGGCACTGATCAGAACGTGCAATCCATTGCCATAGCTTTTAAGAATCTGTGGTCGCTTTCCCATCCCCAGTGATGCATCAAGGGTAGACTTTAGTGGAGGACCTCTCCTCAGTGACACTGTCCAGGAGAAGAGTTGGTTTGACATGCTACAATAGAAGTTGTTGACCTTAACGAATCCCTGTGTCTGGATAACCAAGATTGTGTTCATGATAATAAGAATACAAATTACTCACAGTTACTTCATCCTTTAACAGAGATTAAGAGAAGGCTCTCAGACTAACAATACCTTGCAGAAGGTAGTGTAAGTAGGATTATCAACATTTCATAGATAAGAAAATTGAAGCACAAGAAACTGACTTGTCTCACATAACTAGTAATTGCTAGGTCTAGTACTCAGGCCTAGGTCTTCTGTTTTCATATTCGGTGTTCTTGCCAATACAGAACTATTTTTTGTAAGTCAAACTGATCAACTAGAAAATCAATAAGCATTTTACAAGTGTTTATTGTAGTGCATGTAGTCAGCAACTAAGTGGCTCAATGGATAGAATGTTAGGCTTGGAGTCAGGAAGACTTGAATTCAAATCCAGCCTCAGACACTTACCGGTTATGTGATGTTGGGCAAATCATTTAATCTCTATTTGCCTTAATTCACTTAAGAAAGGAATGGCAAACCACTCCAATATTTTTACCAATAAAATTCCATGGACTATGGTCCATGGGGTCATGAAGAGTCAGACATGACTGAATGATTGAATAATAATGACATAGTGTGGATACTATTCTAACTATTGGAAATACAGATAAAGGCTATACATACATACATACATATATATTTGTATACACACACACACACACACAAACTTCCCTTGCCTGCAAGGAGCTCCTATTCTAATGAAACACCATATAAATAACAAGCCAAATTCAGATGGGTAGATGGAAGCACATTGAGAAGGGAAGACATTAGCACCTGGGAAGACCAGACTAGGTGTCTTGAAAATGGTGGAATTTGAGCTGAATTTTGAAGGAAATTAGAGAAAAAAGCAGAAGGGAAGACACAGAGTCTTCTAGGATTGGGAGACAGTTTCTACAAAGGTACTGAGACAGAATATAAAGAGTCATGTTCAAGAAACTACAATAAGTCCAATACTTCTGGAAAGGAGAGTTTGTGGAGAAGAGTATAGTATAAAATAACTATAAAGGTTGGAAGAAATCAAGTAAAGGACTTTTAATGTCAAACTGAGGACTTTATATTTGATCTTGGAGGTAACAGGGAATCACTAAAGCTCACTAAGTAGGAGGGTGGGATGGTTAGACCTAGACCAGAAGGAGAAAAGAGTGGAAGGAGAACAGTAGAAATACCCGTTGTGGATACTTTTTCTCAAGGATTTTCATCACGAAGTCTTGAAGAGATTTTAGATGATAACTAACACTAATTAGTTCTAGAACTGTGTTACTATAGAATATAAGCTTCTTAAAGGCAGGGTGTTGCAGTTTGGTCTTTATGTCCCCAGTTCCTGACACAATACAAACACTTAATAAGTGCTGATTGATTTTATGACCAGGGAGGCAAAATGATTTAAAATGATTCAGAATGAGTTCTGAATCTGGAAATGGAAATTCTGAATTTGAATGACCATAATAACTAGCTATTATATTACATTTTAAGATTTATTATGATCCTCATGACAGCCTTGGATGATAAGTACTGTTATTTTCTCCATTTTACAGGTGGGAAACTGAGGTTATGTTGTCCAGAGTCCAGAACCAATGTATGTCAGAGGTAGGATTTGAATTCAGATTCTGTTGGCTCCTCGTCCAGTGTTCTATCTACTATGCCCAGTTCACTGTCTAGCTCTGACACTAACTCCCTCGCATAATCTCTCTGTATCTCAGTTTCCTCAGTCGTAAAAAGTGAGGGGATTGGACTAGAAGACTTGAAAAGTCCCTTTTGGCTCAGCAACTATGTTACCAGGCTCTCAATTGAAGGATGAACTTGCTTTCTGCAATGTGGAAAATACTAGGCTTAAACAAATAATAACTTTGCTCAATTTTCAGTCCTATGGCTTAATTGTCTATAAAACTTGAGCTGAGTCTCTTCTCTCTTGCTCTGAGTTGCCTTATCTGTCAGGTAAGAGGGATTGGCAAGAGGTTTTCTAAGGATCCCTGGTGATGCAGCAGAGTTGATTCCATACTGGATAAGGTTGGAATTTTGCCCATCATGCTTGCTTCACTTTTCTGAGCCTTAGTTTGCTCATTTGTAAAAAAGAGATAAAACCAAACCTAAAGGATCACTCAAATAGAAGTGGTGATTGGCTCATGACATTAAGTAAAATTCTTTGCAAACCTTAAACCTTAAAGTACTGTATGAGTGCCAGCCATGATATGAGTGCCAGCCATGAGAAGCAATTTCATAAGTATAGGATTTATGGAAGCACGTTTAGTTAGCAGTTTGTCTTAAAACAAAATAAAACAAAAAATAAAACTAGAAGTTTTAGTGGAGTCATATAAGCTCAAGATGAGTCAGCACTGTGATTTTGCAGCCAAAAAAACTAATGAGATCTTGAGCTGCATGAAGAATATCACAGTTTCCAGGAAGAAGGAAGCAAGAGTCCTGTATCCTACCCTAGTCAAACCACATCTGGAGAATTGCATTAAATTCTAGGAATAACTCTTTAAGAAAGACATTGATAAGTTGGAAAGCATCTGCAACACAAGCACAATGGTGAAGAGACTTGAATCCAAGTTGTGTGAAGACTGACTGAAGGAAGTAGGAGTTATTTACTCTGGAGGAAAAAATATTTTTTGATAAGAAAGGGGAGTATTATAGATACATTTACATATTTGATGCAGTTGTATTCTGCTTGGCCCCAGTAGGCACAACTTAGAGCAATAGGTAGATGTTACAAAGAGGCACATTAAGGCTTGGTGTCAGGAAAAATATTCACACACACACACACACACACACACCAACAATTAGATCTATCCCAAACTAACATGAACTAGAGGCCATATGGCAGGTATCCTTACTGAATATCTTTCAGTAGAGGCAGAATTCCTTTGTGGGTGATAGGTTAGACTGTATGGCTTCTCGGATCCCTTCCAACTATAAGTATGTAATTTTGTCTTTATTATATCCAGCTCTCATTTTCTTTAGCCATTGGAAGGCAGATCTTATTCCTATCTGTAGCCATTGAAATTCTCAAATGAGTTACCTCTTAAATGTGGAAATAACTTTAAGATTAATTTCTATTAAAGCAAACTTGAGTTAGCTTTTCTATTGATGTTGTGAAAAAGAAAATAGTCCTTCTTGTGGTCGATAAAGAATTGAAAATTGTGGTTAATAATAAAAGGAGAATTAGGAGCTCCATCAATGATATGTGCTAGCCTATAGAATAAATAGCAATTATCACATTGGAGAAATGAGTTTCTTAGAATTCACATTGGTCCTAATAGCTACATCTATATATCATCACCACCTGGGTGATTGGCTTTATTCCTCCTGTTGAACAATGCAACTCAGTAGGATCCCACACCCAGGTGCATCTGGTAGAGCATGTTTTGTCTGAAATTCAAAGGAAAGGAACAAGTGTGAGAAATTATGCTACTGTCATTTGGTTGGATGTTATGTTAATTTCTTAGCCAATAATGCAATTCTTAAACCATTAATCTAGCCTCATACTCTAATAAAAATGACTCCTATACTGTAACAAAGTCCCAGTTTAGGCAGCTGGGTGCAGTGGATAGCACTGGACCTGGAGTTAGGAAGACCTGAATTCAAATCTGATCCAAGATACTTATCAGTTGTGTGACCGTGGGCAAGTTATTTATCCTCTGTTGGCCTCAGTTTCCTCAACAGTAATATGGGTGTAATAGCACCTATTTTGTAGCATTATTGTGAGCATTGAAGAAGATGATATTTATAAAACACTTTGCATAATGCCTGGCACATAATAGGTGCTCAAAAAATGGCTGTTCCCTTCACTAGTGTAGGAGCTCATAGGTCTTAGAACAGAAAGGGCCAATCTACTTCACCTCTCTCATTTTACAGATGCAAAAACTGAGGCTCAGACTACAAGTATTCAAACATAACCTGGGATGCCCAGTTCAGTGTATTCTGAGGCAGCTAAGTGGTACGATGGAACAGAGTGCTAGATCTGGAGTCAGAAAGGCAGACTCATCTTCTTGAGTTCAAATATGGCCTCAGATATTTACCAGTTGTGTGACCCTAGGCAAGTCCCTTAACCCTGTTTGCCTATTTGTTTGCTTATTTGTATAAAGTGAGGTGGAGAAGGAAATAGCAAATCTCTCCAGTATCTTTGCCAAGGAATGGGCTCAAGAAAATTAAGAATGACTGAACAGCAACAAAGCAATGCAATTCTACTATCCCATGTTACCCCTGCTGGAAAAGACATTGAACTGGGGAATCAGAAGACCTGGGTTTTAGTTCCTACCATTCCCTAACATTACTTCTTCTTCTATAAAATAGAAATTTAATATTTCCTAGACACCTTTCAAGATGCATATAAAGATCTAATGGGTCCTGCATCGGACTACTTTGCAACAATAAAATTCTACATAAATGCCATCTATTCAAAATATTCTTATTAAATGCACAAAGAATGCTTAAATTATTTAGTACCTCAATAATGCAGACATATCCATATTTTACCAACTTCTCAGCATTCTTCAGCCAATAGCACCATATGTTCCATTTTTTAAAACTTCTGTTCTATTTAGTTAAGGTGTTTTTTTTTCTTCTTTTTAGCAGAATAGTAATTACCATCCTTCAAAAGATCTGTGATTTCAACTCTTAAAGTGCACTCTCTACTAATATATCCTACGATCCCTCCAGGTCTTAGTAAATGAATTTCTTGAGTTATAGTGAGTCACAAGAGTAGGATTTTTGGTGGAGAATTAGAATAATACAATCATAAAAGCATAAAATGTTAGATTTGGTTGAGACTTTCAGACAGAAAATGTCAGGACAGGAAGAAATTTTTCAAATCCTTTAATCTAACTGTATCATTGCACAGAAGAAGATACTGAAGAACACACAGGGTCAAGTGATCCTGTCCCTCCCCAAGTGTTGACTTCAAATTACTCCCTCCTCCCATTGCCCTCCTTTCCCTCATCCCCCCCACCCTGCTTATGTCCTTCTCCCCCACTTTCCTGTATTGTAAGATAGGTTTTCATACCAAAATGAGTGGTGCATTTTATTCCTTCCTTTAGTCGAATGTGATGAGGGTAAACTTCATGTTTTTTTCTCAGCTCTCCTCTTTTTCCCTCCACTAAAAAGTCTCCTGCTTGCCTCTTGAATGAGAGATAATTTACCCCATTCCATTTCACCCTCTCTCCTCCCACTACATTTCTCTCTCACCGTTTACCTTAATTTCTTTTAAGATATGATCCCATTCTCTTCAATTCACTCTGTGCTCTCTGTCTCTGTATGTGCGTGCATGTGTGTATGTGTGTGCATGCATGCGTGTACATGTGTATGTGTGCATGTGTGTGTGTGTGTATGTGTGTGGGGTCCCACCAAATACCCAGATACTGAAAAGTTTTAAGAGTTACAAATATTGTCTTTCCATGTAGGAATGTAAACAGTTCACCTTTGGTAAGTCCCTTATGACTTCTCTTTGCTGTTTACTTTTTCATGCTTCTTCTCATTCTTGTGTTTGAAAGTCAAATTTTCTTTTCAGCTCTGGTCTTTTCATCAAGAATGCTTGGAAGTCCTCTGTTTCATTGAGAGACCATTTTTCCCCCTGAAGTATTATACTCAGTTTTGCTGGGTAGGTGATTCTTGGTTTGAGTCCTAGTTCCTTTGACTTCTGGAATATCCTATTCCACCCCCCTTCAATCCCTTAATGTAGAAGCTGCTAGATCTTGTGTTATCCTGATTGTATTTCCACAATACTGGAATTGTTTCTTTCTAGCTGCTTGCAAGATTTTCTCCTTGACCTGAGAATTCTGGAATTTGGCCACAATATTCCTAGGAGTTTCTCTTTTTGGATCTCTTTCAGGAGGTGATCCATGGATTCCTTCAATATTTATTTTGCCCTCTGGTTCTAGAATATCAGGGCAGTTTTCCTTGATAATTTCTTGAAAGATGATGTCTAGGCTCTTTTTTGATCATGGCTTTCAGGTAGTCCCATAATTTTTAAATTGTTTCTCCTGGATCTATTTTCCAGGTTAGTTGTTTTTCCAATGAGATATTTCACATTCTCTTCCATTTTTTCATTCTTTTGGTTTTGTTTTGTGATTTCTTGGTTTCTCATAAAGTCCTTAGCCTCCATCTGTTCCATCCTAATTTTGAGAGAACTATTTTCTTCAGTGAGCTTTTGAACCTCTTTTTCCATTTGGCCAATTCTGCTTTTGAAAGCATTCTTCTCCTCACTGGCTTTTTGAACCTCTTTTGTCAATTGAGTGAGCCTATTTTTCAAGGTGTTATTTTCTTCAGCATTTTTTTGGGTCTCCTTTACCAAGGTATTGACCTGTTTTTCATGCTTTTCTTGCATCTCTCTCATTTCTCTTCCCAGTTTTTCCTCCACCTGTCTAACTTGATTTTCAAAATCCTTTTTGAGCCCTTCCATGGCCTGAGCCCACTGGACATCCCCCTGGGATGTCTGAGATACAGAGGCCCTGACCTCCACGTCTTTCCCTGATAGTAAGCATTGTTCCTCGTCATCAGAAATGAAAGGTGGGGACATCTGTTCCCCAAGAAAGTAGCTTTCTATGGTCTTATTTTTCTTCCCTTTTCTGGGCATTTTCCCAGCCAGTTACTTGACTTCTGAGATTCCTCTCCACCCCTGCCTCACCAGTTCTTGGGGTCTGAGATTCAAATGCTGCTCCCCAGCCTCGGGGCTTTCAGCAGTGCACGTGGCTGTTATTCAATGTGAGCTTAAGTTCTGGTGCTCAGGTGGGGGCAGGGCTGCCTCCCAGGCTCAGTTCCCTCAGGGGGTTTATGTGGAGACCTTCAGCAATGGAGCGAAGCTCCTATCTGCTCTGTGAGCCCGGGTCTGCTGCTGTCCCTGTCTCCATTGCTGCCTCCTGAGGGGGCCTGAGTCATGGAGACACCCCACTCCCCTCTCAGTCAGCCCAGAAGTCTCTCTCACCGACCTGTAGCACCTGTGGGTGGAGGGACTTTCGCAGCCACTGGAGGTTCCTTCCCTGAAGCCTGCTCAGATCTGCTCCTCTCGGGGCCATGTGGCCATGGCAGGGCCAGGGTGGGCTCTGCTGTCTCGTGCATGATGGACCCTGGGGACGGCTTTCCAGGGCTCTCTGGAATGGAAATCTCCTCCACTGCGTTTCTGTGTGGCTTGCTCTGCTCCAGAATTTGTGGGGAGTTCTTTTTACAGAAAATTTATGGGCTGTGGGTTTGGAGCTAGCATATGTGAGTCTTTCTACTCTGCCATCTTGACTCCTCCCCCCCAGCAGTTAAGCTTTTTAGAAAAGCCTTTATTTCAAGGAATTTAACTTCTAATAGGGGGAGACAACATATAGCATAGGATTCAGTTGCAAGTAATGCCAAAAGATGTAGGTATCCATAAAGTCCAATGGAAAGGGAGGTAGTAATCATTTTATTTAGGATTGTTCCTCAGTAATAAAACCATATCTGTTTCTGATCATAAGCCATTTGATAATGTGAAAAGCCATGTGATCAGCAATGATTATCTAGATGTCTTTTTCTGGTCCTCATGACCTCTCAAACCTCTTCAATGCAGAAATTACGTACCAAAGATCAAACAATTACAGTTTTCTTCATGGCCTAGGATACCATGAATCTAAAAGAAGGTAAAAACCCCAAGAACTAATACTTAACTCAAGTTTCCTCAGCACTTCCTCCCCTACAGCTCTATCTGCTGCAATATTCCACTAGTCACCCAATCCTACAGGCTTGCAACAAAATGCAGCCCCTACCTTGAGTGTCTCTCTTTCCAGTGCCATGGAGGTCCAAGTTTCAAATTGCAGAGATTTTTTGAGGTCTCTATTCCCAACTCCATGGATCCATTCTTTGCTATAATAGACCTCCGCAAGAGAGTTGAGGAACAGAACAGAAAAATGGGTAGGACATGGATCTGAGCTTATAATAGAGCTCAACACCACACCCCAAGTCCCTTCTTCTTTTCCCAACACTTCAGAAATCCAAACTTCAAATAACAGAAACCAGCTCAGGCTTCAATTGCACCACTGTGGCCACACTATATTGCATACCAGAGAACTAAGGAATAGATAGAATGGGATAAGATACTGGGAGAAGGGGTGTGAGGTGGGGAGAAGCTGTTTGGCATTTTACTGAGTCTGAGGGAAAGATTCCAGCTTCCTGTTAGTGCCAGTTCTTTTCCCCAAAGCATCACTTAGGGCAGACTTAGGTTGGTGCACCCTGAATTACTTAGCACTAGGGGAGGCAGAGATACCTTGAGATCTAACTTTTGGGGAAACCATTACTGGGGAAAAAAATCTGAAAATAAGCAAAAGGTGAAATAAGGGAGGAAAAAAGAATAAAATAATAAAATTCTCAAGAAGAAAAAAAAAAGCCCTTGAAGAGACTGAGTATAAGCAAATAAACCAAACAGAGAAAACATTAACAATAGAAGGAATTATGGCCTCCAGACCTAGTACATAGACTCAGATAGCTATGAATAAATACTTCATGCACAAAAGTCATGCCTAGGACTTTAGCTGTAAGAACTTTCCCTTCTTTTCTGGGTCTTCGGTAGCCAGGGTTGCAGCATCTACAGAGGCAATGACTAAGTTGAAAGTCTACTCAGGTACTTCCCCTGGATGGATGCTCTTATTTAGTAGCAGGACTTGAAGTATGGATGGGAAGAGCTTTTCCAGGATTCTCATATCTAGGGTCAGGGATGTCTGCACTGTCTTCTAAGGTGAATATGGGTTGAGACAGTTTGGATGATTTGCCTCCTGTCTCTTTCTCTCTTATGATGCATTATTGCTTTGATTAGGTTGGCTTGTCATATTGGCAATTGACAATATTGCCCAATATGTTTTTATGTAAAAGCACTATATCCTGTTTTATCTTTGTTGTTCTAAATTACTGCTTCAGTCAGGCATATAGAAAAAGTAGCAGAATGTGGCCAATAATGAATGGAAATTAATAGAGTTAGAAAGAAAGAACCTTTCAACAGAGAGCACATACCGTAAAAGGGGAGAAAATGATGTCATATCAAATAATCAAAACCAAGAGACTATTAGGAAATAGGAAAAGTATTTATAGAATCATTGATTTAGAATAAAGCTCAGGGGCCATGTAATTTAACTTCATCATTTTCAAAATGAGGACAGAAAAGTTATATGACTTGCCCAAAGTCACTTAATACAGTAATATGTATATATCAGCAAATGATCATCTTTGTCATATAAAATATAACTATCAATTTCTACACTCAGGACAAGTGGCAACAGTGTGAAATTGGGAGAGTAGGATCAGGGCTATAGTCATGGGGGTATGAAGCATTCTGGGATACTGCAAGGTGCAAACACTGCCAAAAGGAGAAGAAAAACCCTCAGAATGTGGCTTCTATGACCATAGGAATGGGGCCTGAAAAGTGAGAAAATGTCTCCATAATGGTGCTATTAACCATTTGTAAATTTTATGCCTTAGCAAAATCTCTATTACCTTGTCATGCTTATGGCCCCAATTTCACATGGTTTTTCTGACTGAGATAGGGAGATATATATGTATGTATGTGTGTACATAAAAAAATACATATATATGTACACATATATTGAATTTATTATATTTTCCAGTAACAAAAATTAATTTTCTCTCCTTCCTACCTGCCCTCTCCCCAGTCAAATTAAGAACAGCAAATCAATCAATCAATTAAAAAAAAGAAAGCTTCATAGCAAATAGGCATAGTCAAGCAAAGGACACTCCCTTCACCATTTCTAAAAATGCACATAATCTTTGATCTCACTATATGACTCATCTACCTTCTCTTTCTGTCATATATTTCCTTGAAATCATCTTGTTCTTCTTTAATATTCCTCATCAGTCATATATTGCAACTAATCACATCGATCATATATCCCTCTCCTTTGTGTTCTGTATGATACTAGATTCTTAATTCTTCCAAGACTACCATGCCTCACTGTCATACAGCACCATTCCAACTTGTCCTTTGTCACCAGAGCTGATAGCAGGCTAGAGATTTGGTTTGGCCAGGGCAGAGAACAATGAGAGTCTTCCATTCCTCCTTCTGAATGTTACAACATTAATCTATCCTAAGATGTGCTTAGCTTTAGGAGGAAATGATAGATCCCTGGACAAATAAAAGAAAAATCATTTGATTTATTGAACCTCAATTCCCCTTCATATTTCAACTAGTTATAATAATGTCATGAAAATATGTGATGGGATTTCAGACCTGAAAGTTACCTCCAAGGTCATCTCATTCTACTCCTTCCCAAATCAAGCATTGCACTCTCATAGACTCATAGGATCTCAGATCTGGAAGGGATCACAAAAGACATCTCATCCAGTGAACTCCTGAGCATGAATCCAGTCCATAACATTTTGTCCTTAAACTTCACCAAAACCGGAGGGACAGGAAGGTCAGCTGATGCAATAAAAGCATTCTGAAGGAAAAACTTTATAATTCTGATTTGTAAGATTTAACCTGCTTCTCCTTTCTCCCCAAAGGGAAAATTTTCCCTTTATTAGGACCCTTGGGGTGGATGGGTGAGGGGATTTTTTTTATTCTTTTTTTCCAATTAAGAAACATTGATTTTTCTCTACTTCCCCTTCCAAAAATCACCTATATCTGTGTTTGCCTTAATCTGGAGAAGAAAATATCAAACCATTCCAATATCTTTGCCAAGAGATGTCAGTGGAAAGGACTGATATGCTATGATCCATGGGGTTACAAAGAATCAGTCACAAGTGAACCATAGAAAGGAGTCCAATCTCTAATTTTACATACGAGGAAACTGAGACCTAGGGAGGTTAAGTTATTTGCCTAAGGTCACACAGAGGCTAATAAAAAAGGTAGAGTTTCAGCATAGATACACAGATAGTGTATGAGAACCAATCTGAAGTCAAGTCTTTCTAACTCCAGGCCCAGAGCTCTGTCCACTGAGTCACCTATCTGCCCTAGAGACTGGACTAGGTGGTCTTTAAGATCATCTTCCAGTTCTAAATCTATCACCGTTTGAAACCTCTAATATTGAAATCATACTGGCTTATAGAGTAGTAGATATAGTCTTGAACTTGGAATTAACAACCTACCTCTGATGCTTACTGTGTAACCTTGAGTAAGTCACCTAGTTTCTCTCAGCCTCAGTTTCTTCATCTGTAAAATTAAGATAATAGTATCTATATCATGCATGTAAATATTAAATAAAATTTTACACACAAATAAATACATACATATGTATACATGCACGTGTAGATGTGTATATGTATATACATATATGTATATATACATACAACATATATAATATACATATATCAATCACAGATAGACAGATAATAGATAGATAGCTAGATAGTGTTTTGCAATCCTTAAAGAAATCTCTATAAAATTAGCCATTCTTAAACTTGGTTTGTGTTTGTATCTTTGTTTTTTTCTCATAAACTAAGATAATGTAGTCTTTTTTTTCTGCTCAGAAATATGCTTGTTATGAGGAGCATAATTCCACTAGAGTGGAAATGTACATCTTCTTTCAGAAGTGCTTTGAACTGAGTAAGTCACAGCAATAATCCAGGGAACAGTGATGCTGCCCTAGTACATTTCCATTCTTGCTATGTTTCAAACTTATTTATCAGAGTCTCTTTATAAAAATCCTCAAATTGGTGTTGGAACTCCATGTTACCATAGAGTAGGGGCATGGTGTTTAACAGTCTCTTTGAATTTGATCTTGTGTTGATCCAGTGTAAGGCAAAAGAAAAATTCTCTGCAAGGAAAATGCTAGTAGTAATTCTTTTAGATTTATTCATCACTGACATGGAAAGATACTGGGATGGGAGGTCGGAGAACCAGGTTCTTTCCTTAGTTCCATTTCTAACCAGTTGAGTGACTGTCGGATCCTTGTCTCCTTCCTCTGTAAAGTGAGGATGAATTATAATACTTCTAAAGTTTCTTCTGAATATAAGATTCTTTGATTCTATTCCTACCCATATTTGTCCACCTACATATTCTATTGAATCCTTACCTACCACCTACTTGAAGTTTTACCTGCTATATCCTTATATGTTATATTCCTAAGAGGGTATAGACTGTATTCCCCATGATCAACAAATGTTTACTGAGTGCCCATGATATTCTCAACACTAGATTCTGGGAGGCATAAAGAGAAGACAGGAAGCCTGGTAAGATGGAAAGAGTACTAGGTTGGAAACCAAAGAAAGTCTATGCTAAAAGGTACCTTAGAGATCATCATGTATGATCTCTTCATTTTATTGGTAGGAAACCGAGACAAAGAGAGCAAAGGACCTACTGAAAGGCATCTGATTTGTTATGAATGACAGAGTCAGGGTTAGGAGTCAAGTCTAGACAGCCAAGCTAATGCTTTCAACATGACACTAAAATAAAGCTATGGATTGTACTCTTTACCCACTTCTCTCTAAGCATCAGTTTTGTCGGTTGTAAAATAAGGGGTTTGGGCAATATGATCACAAAGTTTATTTTGTTTTTTGTTTGTTTTTTTTTAAAGATAGTGTGCTGTAAGGGTAAGTGTCCTGGTCCAGGGTCAAGATATCTTAATCTGTAGCCCAGATCTTTTCCTGTGAACAAAATATTTAACCTCTGTTTCCTCATCATTAAATAAACATTGTATTTTCAATAATTACCTCAAAGCCTGTTTCTAATTTTCAATATATATTAAAAATGTGAGACATTGTTCTGCGGTCCAGCATTTTATTTCGGTTTCGGTTCAACAAGTATAATCCCCATCTTCAACGTGGAACCTATATTTGAAACGAAATATTAGTTCAAATCAGAAAATGTAGCAATAGAAAAGAATTTAGAGAGCTTTTAGCCTGACACTTATTTTACAGATGAAAAAAATTGTTACTTTTTCGCATTCGTGTCTGCCACTGAATTCATTATATTGGGTCAGTTATGGATAGAGTACTGAGTCTGGAGCCAGTAAGACCTGAGTTCAAATCTAGCTTCAGACACTTAATAGCTGTGTGACATTTGGCAAGTCACTTAACCTTTATTTGTTTCAGTTTCCTTGTCTGTAAAATAGGGATAATAATACAATTTATCTCCCAGGGTTGTTAAGGAGATCAAATGAAATGATTTATAATAAAGCCCAACTGGACCTGGCTGGTTGGGTCACCATGGGGGGACAGCTATTACTACTCACAGGTTGTTGTTCTTGAAGAGGACTGATTATGTCAAGAGGATGATGTCTTGCCTTGCAAGTGATTTGGGTTTAGGTGAGGCAGAAGTATGCAAAATCATCAGCCTCTCTCCTCCAAAGTCGTTAAAATATAGACATAAGTCAGGACAACTCGTGATGGCCCTGGGTAACATGGGAGACCTTGCACTTTCAAAGCTAAGGTCTTTCCCAGATCTCAGTTTGTCTGAGGCAACATCCATTCAGTAATTAAAGGTTAGAGAAGAATCTAGGCAAAAGATGGTCAGGTTTGCCTTCACAAAAGGAAAAAAAGGACAGCAGAGGATGAAATGGATGATAGAATCATGCAAATGATGCTATTTCCTCCTCTTCTTCCTCCTTTTCCTATTCTTTGTCCTTTTCCCCTTCTCCTTCTATGTGGGGAGTCATACACTACATGTGGGTGGTCTGTCCAAAGGGATATAAAATTTGATTGCTTATACTTTACAAGGTATCTTGGGGTTTGGGGACCAGATCTGAAATAATTTTCTCAAAGAAGTTGAATCTCATTGAAGGGTATGGACAATTCACTTGAAGATGTGACTACTGAATATGGGCAGTCCATATGAAAACATGATCAAGACTAACACTATTTCGAAACTTATTCAGTCAGAGTATTGGTGGGATATGGGGGCCATCACCAGTCATCCTGACTTGTGTCTTGGCTCTGAAGTGAGGCTCATGTCTTTGCACAGCCCTATCTCACTTAAATCCAACTCATTTGCAAGTCAAGGTATCAGCAAACTTGGAAAAAGAATTTGGTATTTAAATAGAGCTACTTGACTATGCTTTTATACCCAGGCACTCTAGTTCAGGGATTGTTCAGGGATTATTGACTGGTCAATAATAGATCCCAGTCCAAGTCTCAATTGCTTATTTTTGGGGTTTTAACGGCATCAATGGAGTGTAAATAGCAGTTGTTTCTATTCTGGCCAGAAATTCTGAGTGTCTTTCCCTCCCAGATTTATTCTTTTATGAAGGCAAACTAGGGTCATCTTTTGCCTCAGTTCTTACCTAACCTTTAGTTACTGAATGAGTTTTACCTCAGACAAATTGAGATCTTAGCATAAAAAGGTCAAGATCTCCCACTGTATATTGGGCTATCACAAGTTGTCCTGGCATATGTCTTACCACTGGACTCCAATGACTCTAGAGTAAAGAGTGAGACTGAAGACTTTGCCCAGGTCTGCTGCACTTGAATCTGATTCACTTGTAAAACATCACCCTCCCCATGCCATTGGTCTACTTTGAGAACAAAGAATGAAAAAAAATGACAACATTGTAAAGCACATAGTGTCTGGCACTCAGTAAGCGTTATATAAAAGTTATTCTTGTCATATTTTCTCTAAAATCCAACCCTCCTCTAAATTTCTTTTTTCCATCCTTCTTGTAACCCAAACTTCCAACTATCACCTACTTTTTGATTTTCCTCATTCCCTCAACCCTGTTACACAAGAAGCTGCCAAATCTTGTCAGTGATACAACTTTCCCACCTGCTTTCTTCTCTCCATTCACTTATACCTTCTTCCTCAGTTCAGGCCCTCAACAGCTCTCTCCTGGACTTGATATAATTGCTTCCTCATTGGTATACCTTATTTCATGGTCTATTATAACTATCTTCTCATTGCTCTATCTTCTTCCAGTCTTTTTCTTCTTCAATTCATCCTACAAGAAGTTGCCAAATTGATATTCTAAAAAAACATACATTTGACCATTTCTCTCATTAAAATGTATTCAGTGAGTCCCATTTGTTTCTAGAATAAAATATGTCCTCAGTCATATCTTTAAAGCAACCCATAGTCTGGCTCCTGTCTATATTTCTAGTTTTATTTATATTACTCCTGTATATTTTATAATTTTCTAATCAAGTTAACTTGCTAAACATACTCATATTTGACACTCCATTTACCTCCTTTGTATATTAACAAAGGTGTTCACCTCTGTCTGGAATGCACTCCCTCTTCATCTCTATTGCTTGGAATCCTTAGCTCAAAACACAATCATTATAAGGCAATTCCTGATCACTCAAGTTATTAGTACTTTCTTTCTTTTGAATTTTTGGTATAACCCCTGTGTGCCCAGGAAATGATACCTGGAGGTACTTCAATGTAACCAAATCAGCTATTGCGGAGCCTTACCCAAACCTGTAGGATGACTGCTTTTCACTTGAATTAAGTACCTAGCAAGAAAGCATAATATCTAAGTTATTTACCCAATAAATAAAATTCTCCATGAACTACTGCTTGCTGTGGCCATTTCAGTGTCCCTTTGGGTCATACAGGAGATGGCTGCACAAAAGGGTGGAAATGTTCCCTCTTGCCATCACATGGTGGTCAGCTTTTCAATGGTTAGGGTTACTCACTTTTCTCCTTGGCTCCCATGACCCTTCAAGCTGCTTTAGGCTGTTTAATCCTATATTGTCAGGATTTGCAATTGGGCTAAGGGAGTATATAGTAGCAGGAATACCTCCTAGAATCTCTAACCATGACAAATGGGCTGATTTTTTTTTTTCTTAAAATACATCAAAATTGTCCTTGGTGCTTAATTGGCTCAGGAGACTGAAAGGTTTGGCCACCAGTAGAACCATTTGATTGAATGAGTACAAAAAACCAAGAGAAACCCTAAAAAGAGTCTGAAAATTTACCATTGAATTACAAGGGACAGCACAGAAATAGAGAAGCTGCATTCAACTAAATGTTGTATATTTCAATGAATATTCTTTTCTTTCTCTGAATTTCCTTCCCCTACTACAGTGAAGTAAACTTTTTGTCAGACATTGGTTGTTGTCCTTCATTTTTGAAGAGGACCAAAATGACATCACTATGACAAAGTGAAGTTTCAATGTGTCCAACTGTGGCTGATCAGACCAATAGGCACTTGGCATGGTCTACCACAGATTGGGCACAGATAGTCTGTATGAATTTGGGGGGTAGATACTCCAAATCTGCCCATCTTCTATCTACTTTGTGCTGTCTCAAGTATACTTTGCTCATAGAGCACAGCACCTTTTCTGATGTGGGCATGTAATGCTGAGCAGCCCTGTGCCAGTGTCTCCCATGTTGCACAATCAAATCCAAAGTTCTTGAGAGAGACTTTGAGAGTGCCCCTGTATCACTTCTTCTGACCACCATGTGATTGCCTGCCCCATGTGAGCTCTCCATAAAATAGTCTTTTTGGAAAGCCTATGTTTTGCATGGCACTGTGGCCAGTCCATCAGAGTTGTGCTCTCTGAAGCATAGTTTGAATGCTTGGCAGTTCAGCTCAAGCAAGGACTTCAATGTCTGGTACCTTACCCTGACAGGTGATCCTAAGAATCTTCCTAAGAGTTCAAATGGAAGCAATTCAGTTTCCTGGTATGGTGCTGGTACACTGTCCATGTTTCATAGTATACAACAATGAAGTCAACACAATGGCTCCGTAGACCAGATTGGTAGTCAGTCTAATACCTCTTCTCTCCCAAACTTTTCATCAGAGCCTCCCAAAAACTGAGTTAGCTCTGGCAATGTGTGCACCAACCTCATTGTCAACATGTACATCCCTGGAAAGTACACTACCAAGGTAAGTGAACTTATCGAAAGCATTCAAAACTTATCCATTTGTTGTAATCAATGGTTCCAAATATGGATTATATGGTGGTGACTGATGAAACACCTATGTTTTATTGGTGTTAATCATTAGGCCAAAATTAGCAAAGGAAGCAGAGAATTGATCCATACTTCATTGCATCTCAGCTTCAGAGGCTGCACTGAGTGCACAATCATCTGCAAGCAAAAAATCATGCACCAGCACTCCCTCCACTTGGGTCTTGTTTTGTAGCATTTTCAAATTGAAGAACTTACTATCAGTACAGTAGTTAACCTTGATTCTGTGCTCAACCTCATTGAAAGCATTTGACAACATGACCAAAAACATCATGATTAAAAGCATATTGCGTACAGACCTCTGTTCTGTTCCTGGCATTTCTCCTGGAGCTGTCAGGCAGCAAACACCATATCGACTGTTCCTTGGCCCTTTCTGAAGCCACGCTGGCTCTCAGGTGTATGACCATCTTCCAGGATGAAGGATCAGTCTATTAAAGAGAACTCTAGCAAGAATTTTGCTAGCCATGACTAAGAGAGAGACCACCCTGTGATTGTCACAGGACAATCTGTTCCCTTTAACTTTATAGAAATGGACAATAGAGACATCCATGAACTTCTAGGGGATAACTTCTTCTTGCCATATAACCTGGAAAATATGAGTCAGCTTTTGTATGAGCAATGGTCCCCTTATCTTGTAAATCTCAGCAGAAATAGAATCAGCATCAAGTGTTTTGCCACATGAAAGGAGTCTAATGGTCCTCAAAACCTCTTCTTCAGTTGGAAATTCAGCTAAGGAGGGATTGACTTCAACCTGAGGTAAAAGGTCAGTGGCCTCAGCACTGATTGATGATTCTCTCTTGAGAATACTATGAAAGTGTTCAGCTCATCTGTCTAGGATCATGTCCTTATCACTAATCAATGTGGCTCCATCAGCACTGAGTAGCTGTGTTGAACCATAGGATTTTGGTCCATGAATACCTTTCAGGAAATCATAAAATTACTTTGGATTGTCACTATCAGCATGAAACTAAATTTCATGTGCCTTCTTACTGAGCCAGGAATGCTGCATCTCTCTGAGCTTTGCCTCTACTTTGCTTTTGATGGAATTAAATGGTGTCTTCTTAGAGGTGGATGAACTACCCTGTTGGTATATCCTTTGGAGTTGTCATTTTTAATTTAGAGCTTCTGAATTTCCCCATCATTTTCATCAAACCAGTCTTGGTGTTTGTGAGTGTTCTGACCCAGATGAGCAAATGCAGTGCTGTACACCAGATCTTTGAAAGCTGCCCACTCCTGCTGCTTTATCACTTGCCTGTTGCCACAGGACTTTGAGGCATAACAGTGAAATGGTATGGGTGATGTCTTTTAATTTATGCATAATTGGATTTAAGTAAGGCAGAGTTGCAGAAAGTTGTCAGCTTCACTCTGTCCTCCAGAATCATCAAAGTCCAGTGGCAGGACAGATCAGATAGCTGGCAATGGCTCAGGGTGCAGTGGATGACCTTGGCATCTTTGGTGTCTAACCAGCCTCTAAGTACTCCACATTGTCTGCTTCATCTACCTTCATGGCTGTTGGAACAAATTGTTCTCATCCACCCATTCCACCAGATGAAGTCTTCACGTGCTTGGGGTAGACATTCCCCTAACTCACCAATGGATTTGAGACCCTGTGGTTACCCTCAACCTAGTATGGCCCATCTGCCAAAAAGTTTTACTGGGCTGTGGCTGCTGAGCATACTCCAACTTCTTCAAGCCACAGGTGAGAGTTGGGTGGAACAGGTGAACACCAAAGGTGGAAAGAGCCCCAAAAAGGGCTTGGCAGCCATCCCACCAAGGTACTGGTCCCCCATGAACACACCCTACACCCCATTTAACCATTAGATAGACTATGAATACCTCATTTTGTTTTAGTTTCAAATATGAGATGCCAATCTAGCTTAATCATTTCTAGACTATTAAAGGAGTATAAGAATGAATGCCTCATTTTGTTCTAGTCTCAAACATACAATGCCAATTTAACCTGGTCATTTCTAGATTATTAAAGGGAGTATAAGAAATGTCACAAAAATGCTGTGCCCCTTTGGCTGGGCACGTCATCATTGCCACTTTGAGGAAACATTCAGGCAGGCTGGGAGCAGGCAGAATGCAGTCAGGAAAGGGAACATGTTTGTAAACTACTGGTGATTAAGGACCTGGACATGGGCAAGATTAGCATCATCAAGTGCTGTACCAGAACTTCTTTTTGTACTATCTGGCCACTTTCAGGGTAGATTTCACCTTGAAAGTATTTCATTAGGACCTAAGGACCATGGTATGCATCAAACTCTTGGATGTCATGGAGAAAACAGCCAAGGAAACATATATAGACTTTGATGCTAGCTGGTCAGCCACATATACCACAATGACCAAGTAGGAAAGTGGCTTGGACTCCACTTTAACTCTCCTCATCAATGGAAAATCAGTATCAGTAGTTCTGTAAGCCAAAAAGTAAAATGTGGCCACAGGAAGGCTGACCTCCCAAAAATGGACTCAAAGTGAACCATTCTACATGGAAAATTTTTTGGTGGCATGGTTTAGAGTGAAGAAAAATATAAGCATTCATACCTGGTGAAACTCATACTTGCAAAATATAAATGATCTACTTCATATCAAAATGGACACTGTGAAGCTGTATTTTTCTTCACCTGGAAGCATGAGCTGTTGTAATTGTTCCAAGTGGTAGTTTGGATATTTATGAAAATTTAGCCAAAATGATTCCATGGCTCCATCAGTTTTCTCTAGATATGTATTATTTATACTGAATGCCAAGATAGGGACACAGATATGATTTGCACAAAGATCTACATTAATTTCCTGAAAGGGGAAAAGAGAACAAAAATAAAATAAAAGAAACAACAACACCTTTTTGGAATATTGAATTTGTTACCAATTTCCATCCCCTACTAGTCATAAGAGCATACTAAGTTTTAGAGGAAACTCAGAGCCTGAGCCCACTGGTTCTTTGTCCAAATAGACAGGTAAAAGCTTTTCAAAGGGAATTCAGGTGAGTTGGCATAAACTTTTGCTGTTCTCTCCATGTTTCATGATGTTGGCTGATTGATAAGGCTTTGGAATCACCATAATGTCATTCAAAGATATCTTCCCCCAATGCAGGGATAGGGTACTTTCTGAGTTAGCTCTTCAGAAACATATGCTAAATAACTTCTATTTGCTAACACCAAAAGGTTAATTATCTCTCCTTGCCCCTTATTCCCCGCCCCATGGTCAAATGCTTTAAATGGTGAAATCCAAACATGCCTCCCTTTTAAGTGCCTTTCTACCAAAGTGATGGGACTCATATACTTGAAATATATATTTATATATAATTAATATATATGTATATATATGTATATGTGTACACATATACATATGTATATAGTGAGATATATGAACAGCCATATATAAACATGCACACACACAGGGTACATGCATATTTTGGGGAGTGAAATTTAATATATGGAAAGATACGACTTCTCCAACAAGGTCAACCCATTGATCCTGGTAGTCCTACTCAAGGCAATCAAGAAATAGAAAGCTTAAAGACACTAGAAAGGAGAACAAAGCAGCCATGTCTGGATGGCAGTTATAGCTCTTTTGATTCCCTCATTCTATCCTCTAGCTTCAGAGACTTTAACTGCAAGGTTGTACAATTTCCAGGTTTCTCACAAATTCTGTTACCCTCTGAGGGTCCCTCAGAGATCACCTCAAAGAGGTGAAATGGTGCATCAGAAATATGTGCTAGCTGTCTACAGTTTGTATTTACTTATCTGAGCACTTACTGTATGAATTTTAGTTCCCTGAGGGCAAAGATGATTTCTCTCTTTTTTTGTTTTTTTGTCCTTGTACCACCGAGCATGGTTCCTTGCTCTAAAAGGTCTTAGTAAATATCTACTGAATGAGTCAGTGAACAAATAATTAAAAGAAATATTATGTCTTCCTTTCCTACCAGAATGCTGAAGGACGCTTTCTCTTTTCAGGCATAAGCAAGAACAGCCCAGAAGGCAAGAGAAGGTCTCATCAATATTTCCAAGGAATGCCTTGGACATTCAACTCAACCCTCAGTTCTGTCCTTTCAGCTCTCCCCTTTCCCTTGCTTCTAATATAAGACTCCAGGGTACCTACTAACTCACCTTTCATTTCATTATTCATTCTTACCTCTATAAATCACCTAGACATCAACTTGTTCTATGAATCCAGGAGACTGTGGTCATGAGCTAGATATACTGAGTTTTGGCTAGATTATTCTCAGTTACACACCCAAGAACTATCTCTGGGCTTACAACCAAGTCTGTGTGTGGCTGCTTATGTGAAGGAAATGTGATTTCCAATAAGATAGCATAGAGAAGTGGTGTAAAACTCAAATAGAAACATTTCCCTGCTAGGCATATATCAGAAAACCACAAATTAAAATTGCCTATATTGGATTGTATTTTCATTTTTTGTTAAACATTTCCTGATTATATTTTAATCTATTCAAGCCCACTCAGGAGTTTTGCCAGCCCCAAATCTGACACCTCTTATGTAGAGAATGATGATGCCATACTGTGTTCCTGAAACAAAGATGAAGTTGGTGCCAGAACTTCTTCAGAGAGAGACAGATGTGCTTTCAGAGACTCTTTGGGAGAGACATGTGGATAGAGGAGCTGCCAACATTCTGCAAAGTCTTCATAATGCAAGTGTGACATTTTAATTTTTTAAATGAGCTAGTGACTAATTTAAGCATCATGTAAATATAAAATTTTCAGAGGGAGTAGGTCATTTGGAATGATGACAGTTGGTGACCTGGCAAAAAATAGGGCTGCCTTTATGCATATTTTGAATCATCAAATAGGGAATAGTAGTGCTGGAATGCACTTTAAAATATAGAACAAAAAACATTTAAGCTGAAGGAGACCATAGAAGGTTATCTGGCTCACCTTTATCATTTTACAAAGGAGGAAACTGAGTTACAGAGACATGAAATGAAATGAACAAACCTGGCTAAGAAATGTCAGAAGCAAGAATGGATTAAAGACCATCTGAGTCTTAATCAATGTAATGGTAATTTAATGGGAAGATTTTTCACTCATTCATAGACCCATGTGACGTATTTAAGTCACACAAAAGCCTAAATCACATGTGGTGGGAAGAGTGCTGAGCTGGTAGAACAGGAAGGATGGAACAAAACTGGGAGGGATTTCCTGAGAGCAGTTAGTGAAGAGGAGAGAGAAACCGGTAATCTTGTGAGTGTTTGCTTGTGGGAACCAACCCCGCCCCGCCCCGCCCCACCTGAGAGGGGAAGGGAAAGGTTTGGGAATGACTTTGTCCCCTGTCAAGCTGATGTGTATTGACTTCTTGATTACTATGATGACTTTCTGGAGTTGGGATTTGGCTTTCTGGTGTCTGAATAAATGTTTTTCTTCTGCCTTCTATATGGAGAGTCTGCTATACTTTGTGATTCAGAACTATGCCAGAATATTAATAGTCACAGTTGGTGCTGTGAACATTGCCTTGGTGAAACAATCAGTTAGATGGAGTAGGTTTAATCCAAGAAGTAAACCAAATCAATCATATAGGGTCACTTAAATAAAATAAACTGAGATTTACTGAATTTTTTTTTTTTGCTGATGACTGAATTGTTTATTATTTGCTGTTTTTCAGCTACAGTGTCAGTTATGAAATTATTAATAAAATCATGTAGCCTAAAGTATTAACTCTAGCTACTTTAGATGTGATTGTCTGGTCCTACAGCAGTGTTAATTAATGTAAGAGGATAGGGCATTGCTAGGATACCCCTTATAAAAGTTCACTGTTTTGGGTGGAAACTTGCATTATGACAATCAATCATTTTTTACTGTGTGAGATTCTCCTTCCATCATGTTTTTCTGACCTGATCTATGCTAACATTGCTCTGGCATTTGATCTCTGCTTTACCACTCCTACCAAGCCATCCAGATTTATTTGCCTCATTGAAGTCTTTAGTCTAACCTTTCTATAACATTCAGCTTATCTATTGGAATCATTCCTTGAAATGTTCTTTTCTGCCTAGGCAAGTTCTCACCTTGTTAATTAGCCCTAATCACTGGCAAGTGTCAGACCTAACCCTATAGAGAGTAGATGCCTGACAATATCCTGGATGTATTATATGTTTTTCAAGAAGGTGTGGACATGTGTGATTTTAATTTAATTCAATAACAACCAAAAATTAATTATGCGCCTAATTTGTACAAGGAACTGTTATTTTGGCCCCTGGATGCAAAGTCTTATGAAACTGATAGGAATCAGGGTAGGGTGAATAATGATGACAGATAGACCTTGAGGCATGGAAAGGGCAGTTGAGGGAGGACATGATTTCATTAAATTTAACAAACATTCATTAAGGACTTACTGTACCTATGGCTTGGTATTAGGCAAAAGAAATATAAAGGCAATAAAATAAAAATGCCTCTACCCAGAAGAAGCTTATATTCTACTGAGAGAAATGAGGGAATAAATATGTACAAAAGTAAATAAATATAAAATATACCCAGAGGTATATAAAGTGTTTGTAAGATTTGGAGAATACAAATAATTGGAATTAAGAATGGATAATTAGAAAGGGGAAGTAGCACCTAAGCTATGCTTTGAAAGAAGCTATGGATTCTACAAAGTAGGAGTGAGGAGAGAATGTATTCAAGATTTTGGGCACCATTTGTACAAAAGGATGGAGGCAGAAGACAAAAAGTGAGGCTATCTGTTGAAAGAGGAAGATTAGGGTTTGATCTGAGCACAAAAAGAACAAATCTGAGGACAAATAAGGTGTGGGGTTGTCATCCTCCTCACTAGACGATCATCGATACTTTTTGTTTCTTAGCTGGAAGTTTTGCCCATTTAGTCACTATTCTAAAAAAATACCCAACATATAATAACACAATATAATCTAGAATAATCATTATATTCAGTAACATGAGAATAAGAGAAGCTTGGATAAAAATATACACCACCCAATTACCCATGATCATATTGGTTGGGTTATTGTTTGTGTGTTTGAATAAAGAACTTCAAAATATGGTTCTTTGGGGAATCACATAAGCCACATTGGAGAATACAAATACATACATACATACACGTACAAATATAAATATGTATATACCACAAACATATTGAGTAAATCACTTGTGGCTAATTTATGTGAGGACATACACAATAAGAGTATGAAAAGGATAGGTCTGGATATGTTGTGATATGCACAACTAGAGGGAATATCACAACCGAAGAGGTTGTAAATCCATTTGATGGCATCAGTGACTAATAGAAAAGAGCATAGGGCAAAATCAACCAAAATGGAATGTAAAACTGATAAATGTTAGTCTTACTCTTTGGTTCAAAAAATGACCTGCACAAGAACAAGATGGAAAAAGCACAGGCTGACTGAAAAAGATACATGGTGGAGTGGAGGTCCGGGGAAGACTGAAAGCTTACTCTGTTAAAGAATAGTAGTAATGGTGGTAGTAGTAATATTCATTGGTTGTTGTCCTTCATTTTCAAAGAGGACCAAAATGACACCATGATAAAGTGAAGTTACAATGTGTTTAACTGTGGCTGATCAGACCAATATGAGCTCAGAATGTTGGGTACAGATGTCCTTGTGAATATTTGGGGTGGATACATCCTACATTTGGGATGCACATCCTACATTTACTTCATGCCCTCTCAAGTATGCTTTGCTCATAGAGTATAGCACCCTTTCTGATGTGGGCATGCTGTGCTGAGTGTTCCTGTGCCAGTGTCTGCCATGTTGCACAGTCAAATCCAAAGTTCTTGAGAGAGACCTCAAGTGTCCTTGAATAGTTTCTTCTGACTACCATGTGATCACCTACCCAATGTGAGTTATCCATAAAACAGTGTTTTGGACAAGTGTACACTTTGCATTCGAACAACGTGGCCAGCCCATCAGAGTTATGCTCTCTGAAGCACAGTCTGAATGCTTGACAGTTCAGTTCAAGCAAGGACTTCAGAATGAGGTAACTTATCTTCCCAGGTGATCCTCAGAAACTTCTTAAGACAGTTCAAATGGAACCGATTAAGTTTCCTGGCATGGTGCTGGTAGACTGTCCATGTTTCACAGAAATACAACAACGATGTCAGAACAATGACACTGCAGACCTTCAGTTTGGTAGTCAGTCTAATACCTCTTCTCCCCCAAACTTTTCTTGGAAGTCTCCCAAACACTGACTAAGCTCTGGCAATGCATGCATCAACCTCATTGTTATTGGGTACATTCCTGAAAAGTCCACTACCAAAGTAAGTGAACTTATCCACAGCAATCAAAACTTCTCCATTTGTTGTAATTGATGGTTCCATGTATGGATGGTTTGGTGGTGGCTGATGGAGCACCTATGTTTACTTGGTGTTGATTATTAGGCCAAAATTAGCACAAGCAGAAGAGAATTGATCCATTTTTTGTGGCATCTCAGTCTGAGAGACTGCATCGAGTGCACAATCATCTGCAAACAGGAAATCATTCAGCAACACTCCCTCCACTTTGGTCAGGATGTATCAGCAGAATAGTGCAACCACCTCTAAGAAGGCACCATTTAATTCCATCAAAGGCAAAGTGCAAGCAAAGCTCAGTGAGATGCAGGATTCCTGGCTCAGTAAGAAGACAAATGAATTTCAGTTTCATGCTGACAGTAACAATCCAAAGGGCTTTTATGGTTCCCTGAAAGGTATTTATGGACCAAAATTCCATGGTGTATCACAACTACTCACTGCTGATGGAGCCACATTGATTAGTGATAAGGATATGATCTTAGAGAGATGGGCAGAATACTTCCATAATGTTCTCAACAGACTATCATCAATCAATGCTGAGTCCACTGACCTTTTACCTCAGGTTGAAGTCAATCCCTCCTTAGCTGAATTTCCAACAGAAGAAGAGGTTTCGAGGGCCATTAGACTCCTTTCATGTGACAAAGCACCTGATGCTGATTTTATTCCAGCTGAGATTGACAAGGTAGGGGGACCATTGCTCATACAAAAGCTGACTCAAATTTTCCAGGTTATGTGGCAAGAGGAAGTTATCCCCCAGGAACTCAAGGATGCCTCCACTGTCCATCTCTATAACGGTAAAGAGAATAGATTGTCCTGTGACAATCACAGGGTGGTCTCTCTCTTAGTCATTGCCACCAAAATTCTTGCTAGAGTCCTCCTTAATAGGTTGATCCTTCACTTGGAAGATAGTAATATACCTGAGAGCCAGCGTGGCTTCAGAAAGGGTTGAGGAACAGTCAATACGGTGTTTGCTGCCTGACAACTCCAGGAGAAATGCCAGGAACAGAGCAGAGGTCTGTACACAATGTTTGTATATCTGACCAAGGCCTTTGACACTATTAGTCATGAGGGCTTATAGAAAATTATGTCAAAATTTGGTTGTCCAGAGAAGTTCATCAGTATTGTACATCAGTTTCATGATGGCATATTTGCCTGGGTTTTGGATAGTGAATAATGCTCTCTTGTCTTTGCAGTCACCAATGGAGTGAAATAGGGTTGTGTGCTTGCCCCAATGTTTTTAATATGATGTTTTCAGCAATGTTGTCAAATGATTTCAATGAAGATGGACACTGCGTCAGGATCAACTCTTATACTGATGGCAAGTTCTTCAATTTGGAAAGTAGTAATGGTAGATGACAACAAAATACTTTGCATATATTATGTCATTTCTTAAAACAGTCCTGCTAGGTAGGTGCTATTTTTCCTTAACAGTGTTTCATTTTTAAATTACACATAAAGGTAGTTCTAATTTTATTTATTTATTTTCAGTGTTCCCCAATCACTACCATACAACTCAGATTTTTTCTTTCCTGTCCTTTCTCTTCTTCTCCCCACCTCCTCCCTCCCTCTCTGAGATGGCATACAATTTTATATAGGTCCTACACATACATTTCTATTAAATATATTTACACTATAGTCATGTTGTATAGAACAATCCCATTTTTCTCCATTGATTCCCTTGATATTCTTGAGCTATTGTTCTTCCAGATGAACTGTTATTACTTTTTCTAAATCTATAAAATAATTTTTGATAGTTTGACATGGCACTGAATAAATAGATTAATTTATATAGTATTGTCACTTATCATATTGGCTTGGTCTACTCATGAGCAATTAATATTTTTCCAATTGTTTTGATCCAACTTTATTTGCATGAATAGTATTTTATAGTTGTATTCATATAATTCCCAGGTTTGTCTTGGCAGGTAGACTCCCAAGTATTTGATATTGCCTACATTTATTTTAAATGGAATTTCTCATTCTATCTCTTGCTGCTGAACATTTTAGGTAATATATAGATAAGCAGATTGTTTATGTGGGCTTATTTTATATCCTGCAAATTTCTAAGGTTGCTAATAATTTTAAGGAAATTTTATTTCATTTTCTAGAATCTCCTAAGTGATAAAATCATATCATATGCAAAGAATGATAGTTGTGCTTCCTTATCTATATTTTTATTTGTTTTTCTTCTCTTATTGCTATAGCTAACATTTTTGGTACAATATTAAATAGCACAGGTGATAATAAGCATCTCTCCTCTTCAATGTTTTTCGTAAGGACGGATATTTTGTCAAAGACTTTTTCTGCATCAGTTGACATAATCATATGATTTCTGCTAATTCGGTTAGTGATATGGTCAATTATGTTGATAGTTTTCCTAATAGTGAACCAGTCCTGCATTCCTGTTATAAATCCCACCTGGTCATGGTGTTTTTTCCTTATTATAAATGCTGTAATCTCTATGCTAATATTTTATTTAAAAAATTTGCACCAACATTCATTAGGGAAATTGTTCTATAGTTTTCTTTGTCTACTTTGGCTCTTCCAGGTTTAGGTATCAACCATATTTATGTCATAAAAGGAATTTGGTAGGACTCCATCTATTTGTTCCAAATAGTTTTTATAGTATTGGAATTAATTGTTCTTTAAATGTTTGTTAAAATAAAATTCTAAATCCATCTGTCCCAGGGGATTTTTTCTTAGGGAGTGTATTGATGGTTTGTTCAATTTTTTTTCTTAAAATGTGGTTAAGTATTTTATTTCCTCTGCTGTCATTCAGGGTAATTTATATTTTTGTAAATATTCATCTATTTCACTTAAATTGTTGGATTTATTGGCATACAATTGGGCAGAATAACTCCTAATTATTACTTTTGGTTTCCTTTTCATTGGTAGTGAATTCACTCTTTTTTATTTTTGATATGGATAAATTGACTTTCTTCTTTCTTTCTAAATTAAACTAACCAAGGGTTTATCCATTTTATTATTTTTTCTCCATAAAACCACCTCTTAGTTCTATTTATTAGTTTAACACTTTTCTTACTTTCAATTTTATTAATCTCTCCTTTGATTTTCAGAATTTCCCATTTAGTATTTAATTGAGGATTTTGAATTAGTTATTTTTTGACCTTTTTCAGTTGCATGCCCAATTAATTTTTCTCCTCTTTCTCTATTTTATGCATGTAAGCATTTAGACATATAAAATTTCCCCTAAGAACTGCTATGGCTGTATCCCATAAGTTTTGGTATATTATCTCATTCTTTTCTCTCTCTTTGATGAAATTATTGATAATTTCTGTGATTTGTTGTTTGATCATATTCATTCTTCAGGACTAGATTATTTAGTTTTCAATTAATTTTTAATCTATCTTTCCATGCCCTCTTATTATGAAAAATTTTTACTGCATCATGATGTAAAAAGGATGCATTCGATATTTCTGGCTTTCTGCATTTGATTGTGAGGCTTTTCTACTCTAGCACATGGTCAATTTTTGTGTATGTGCCATGTACCACTGAAAAAAAAAAGTATATTCCTTTCTATCCCATTCAGTTTTCTCCAGAGGTCTATCATATCTAACTTTTCAAAACTCTAGTCACCTCCTTAACTTCTTTTTTGTTTATTTTGTGGTTTGTGAGGAGAGTATTGAATAGTTGTTTTGCTGTCTATTTCTTCTTGTAACTCCCTCAACTTCTCCTCTAAGTATCAGTATTCCATATCACTTGGTGCATATATATTTAGTATTAATATTACTTCATCATTTATAGTACCGTTTAGCAAAATGTAGTTTCTTTCCTTATCTCTTTTAATTAGAGCTGTTTTCACTTTTGCTTCATCTAAGATCAGGATTTTTTAACTTCAGCGGAAGCATAATAGAATCTGGTCCCATCCCTTACCTTAACTCTGTATGTGTCTCTGTGCTTCAAGTATGCTTCTTGAAAACAACATATTATATGATTCTGGTTTTTAATGCACTCTGCTTCCATTTTATGGGAGAATTCATACCATTCACACTCATAGTTAAGATTACTATGTATTTCTGTCTATCTTATCCTTGCTCCCATTTATACTTTTCTCTCTCCTTCTACCCTTTCCTTCCTCACCAGAATTTTGCTTCTGATTACTGCCTTCTTAAATCTGCCCTCCCTTCTATCATCCTCCCCTTTTCTTTCCCCTTTTCTACTTCTGTCTTCCCTTCTATCAGCCTCTCTCCTTCCCATCCTACTTTCCTGTAGTATAAGATGAATTCATACACCCAACGGAATGTATATGTTATTCCCTCTTTGAGCCAAATCCAATGAGAGTCAGGTTCAAATGCTAACCCACTCCCTTCCTTCCCTCTAATAAAATAGGTCTTTTACTCCTCTTCATGTAATATAATGTGCCCTATTATGCCTCTCCCTTTCCTCTTCTCCCAGTACAATATTTTTTCCCCACTTCTTATTTTTTTTTTATATTATCACATCAAAATCGGCTTATATCTGTAACCTCTGCCTATGTGTACTCCTTCTAACTGCCCTACTAGAGATATAGTTCTCAAGAGTTAAAAGTATTTTCACACATAGGGAAAACAGTTTAAATGTCATTAAAAAACATGTTTTTTTCTTTCCTGTTTATCTCTTTATGCTTCTCTTGAGTCTTGGATATGAAGATTGAATTTTCTGTTCAGCTCTGGTCTTTTCATCAAGAAGGTTTGAAAGTTCCCTATCTCGTGGAATATCCATCTTTTCCCCTGAGAAATTATGTTCAGTTTTGTTGGGTATTTCATTCTTGGTTGTAATCCAAGCACCTTTGCCTTCCAAAATACCATATTCTAAGCCTTCTGACCCTTTAATGTAGAAGCTTCTAGGTCCTGTGTAATCCTGACTGTGGTTCCTTGATATTTGAATTGTTTCTTTCTGGAAGCTTGCAGTACTTTTCCTTGACCCGATAATTCTGAAATTTGACTATAATATTCCTTAGAGTTCTCATTTGGGGATCTTTTCAGGAGGTTATTGGTGGATCCTTTCCTATTTTACCCTCTGGTTCTAGAATATTAGGAAATTTCTTGATAATTTCATGAAAGATCCTGTCCAGGCTCTTTTTTTTTTTTTATCATGGACTTCAGGTAGTTCAACAATTCTTAAATTTAATTAAAACTTTCCTGGATTTCTAGACCACTTATTTTCCCAATAATGCATATTACATTTTCTTCTATTTTTTCATTCTTTTGATTTTTTGACTGATTTTTGATATCTCATGAAGTCATTGCTTTCACTTGTCCAATTCTAATTTTTCAGGAATTATTTTCTTCAGTTAGTTTTTGTACCCCCTTTCCATTGACTAATTCTACTTTAAAGTAGCTTTTTTCTTCAATGTTGTTTTTAAGTATTTGGTCACTTTTATTTTTTAAGGAGTTGTTTTCTTCAGTCAATTTTTTGTGCTTCCTATTCCATGCTGATTACCAATTTTTTCGTAATTCTCTTTTATAACTCATTTCTTTTCCCAATTTTTTTTCTACCACTCTTGCTTGATTTTAAGAACCTTTTTGAACTCTTCTCAGAGGACTTTTTGGGCTTGAGACTTACTCATATTTTCCCTTGAGATTTTGCATGTAGGTATATTGATGTTGTCCTCTTCTTAGTTTGTATTTTGATTTTCTTTGTCACCATAGTAGCTTTGTATGGTCAGGGCTCTCTTCTGTTTCTTTCTCATTTTGCAGCTTATTTGGTAATTTTTAAAGTTGAGCTCCACTCCTGGGACACAGAGGGCCTGCTCAATGGCTTTCCATGCCAGAGTCTGAGGTACTTGTACTTTGTCCACTGCACTGGGCATAACTTACCCTAGTCATACATGTTGTGCTGGGGTACCTGGGCGTGTAATTTGCCTTCTGCACTGAGTCTGGAGGCCTGCTGAGCCAGGACTGTGGAGTTTCAGTTGCTGATCTGTACTGTGACTAACAGCCTCCCACTAGCTTCCTGGGACACCATCTTCACTGGACTGTGCTCACCTTTACCTATGAGACAGACCTTTCCTGAAATCCTTCTAAGTTATCTTAAGCTTGAAAATTATTTCACTCCATCCTTCTATGGATTCTGTCACTCCAGAATCCATTTAAATACTTGATTTAATGTTGTTTCTGAGGGAAACTGGGGAGAGCTCAGGCAGCTTTCTGGTTTCTCTTTGCCATCTTGATTCCACCTCCAGTAGACTCTATTATTGTCCCAATTTCATAGATGAGGAAACTGAAGCAAAATCAAGTATTCTTTACTACAGGTCTAGTGTTCCATCCAGTACACCACCAAGGTTTCTGGACACGAAATCAACAAACCTGTATTTGGATGCTTCCATGTACATTTAACTATCTATGTGACCATGGACAAGTTCATTAACTTCTCTGACTTTCAGTTTAGTCATCTGTTGAGTAGAGATTATAAAAGTGTTAGCATTTACCTTCTGGTGAGGATTAAATGGGAGTATATATAGTCTCACATAATAAATTGCTTTGCAAACTTCAAAGAAAAATGCAAATGCTAATTGTTTTAGTTCACACTATGATGTAATAGTTAAGAAAGATAATGTGACAAAGAAAGGAACAGCTTCCAGGATTAAGGCAATAATAGCTCTATTGAATGTCGCATTCAGTTCTGGCTGCCATATTTTAGAAAGTGTATGGATGAACCAGAAAGCGTGACAGGAGGAGGATGACAAGAAAAAGGAGGCTCTTGGGTTCATGACATATAAGCACTCACTGAAATTACCTATGAAACGTTTCAAACTGCAGAGATGTTTTAGACTCACCATGCCATGCCTAAAACAGAACTATTTTTTACTTTTTTTCCAAACTCACTTCTCCCAAATTTCCCTATTTCTGTCAAAAGCACCACCACCCATACTCTCCCAGGCTGGGAACCTCAGTCTTATTTTCCCTTGATTCTTTATTCTCCCTCCCCCACATAACCAATATTCTATAAAATCATACCATTTCCAATAACACCTCTATCATATCTGCTTCTTTCATACAGCTATCACCTTAGTTCAGGCTTTTATTGCCTCTTACCTAAATTAGTGCAACAACTTTCCAGTTGGTCTTCTTTTCTCCCATCTCTCATTACATCAATCCATTCTACCTCTACTGCTGGCAAAGTAATACGCTGGTGAAGTAATATTCCTTAAGCACATACCTGACCATGGGATACCCTACTACTCCCAAAGAACTCCAGTGGCATCCTATTGCCTCTAATAGTCCAAGGCCCTATGTCAACTTTCCAAAACTTATCTTTTCAGTCTCACTGAGCATTACCTTCCCCTCTCCCCATTGCACAATCTATCCATAATGGCTTTATTTGATCCTCACTCACAATATTCCATCTCCCTGCCTTTTCCATATCCATTCCACATGCAAAGAATGCACTTCTGATTTACATCTTCTTCAGAGATTTTCTTTTCTTTTCTAAGATGCCACTTAAGCTGCTAGAACTTCTCTTCCAAACTCCTTTATATTTAACTACTTGGGAGAATATTCACAATTAATTCATGCTGTATTTATTTTCATATGTTCTGGTGGTCTACCTCCATTAGAAAGTAAGCTCCACACAAGTAAGAATACTTTCGCTCTTTGTACTGGTACCCCCAGTCTCTAATATACTATCTGACACATAGTTGGCCTTCAATAAATGTTGATTGATTGATTGATCAGGTGAAAGAACAGAACATATTTAGTCTCATGGATTAGAGCAAACTTAAGGGCAGGTGTCATGACTGTCTTCAAGCATTTGAAGTGTTGTCATCTGGAGGGGGAATTCTACTTGTTTTGTTTGGCTCTAGAAATAGGAGCAATGAGAAAATATTGCAAAGAGGTGAATATAGACTCAATGCAAAGAAAAACTTCCTAAGAATTAGAATATGAAACAATCAAATAAGATCTCTGATGAGTTAATTGGTTGCTTCATCCTCATTGGAAGTTTTTGAGTAAACGTCAAAGAAATGTTTGCTCAGTGTATAATAAAAGACTTTTACCCCCCAGGTATTTATCTTCAGATATATGGATTACTTCTGATTCTGGGCATTCTTAACTTCCAACTATGTACTGTTCAGACTAATTTACTTCTGAGCTCCCTTTACAACTCTGCTATTTACTTATCCCATGATTGGTTGAGCACTGGCTTCAAGACTTTGATTTAACACTCTACCTGCTAATAATATAACTACCTGAAAAAATATAACTGGTCATCTTCCATTCTTTCTTTGCAGATACAGATATAAAAACAGTTATTCCCTACCTCATAGTGGCGATATACATTACAATGACACTTATGTTCTGGATTCTTCATGGAAGTATTGACATAGATCAACATATAACAGGACATATAAATAGACCTTTAAAAGATGATGTAGAAGTAAAACAATAAATACTTTAAGACAAAATCAGTTTATATTTTTATTTCCCAAAGGCTACATAGATACTATCTTGATCAATTTTAGTAACAACTGTATGAAGGGACCAAAAACAATATAATTATTCCTATTTTACAGAAGAGGAAACTGAGGCTCCAAGTCATTAAACTTTTGCCCAGGTTCACTGGTGTGGTAGGTGTTGATGGTAGGAATATAAAAAACCTTCTGGTTCAAAGTGTTTTGCTCTTCTCACTAAGACAATTGATAGGGAAAGTCATTAGTATCTCTAATTTACAGAAAAAGGGAAAAAGAGTCTCAAGTGAAGTGAATTGATTTACCCAGGGTCATCCATTATCCAAATCCAGGCTTTTGGAATTAAGTCTTGCCTTTGACAAGCAAGAAAGAAAAAGAGCATCCTAGTTATCTTTCCCTCCTTGTATTCCTCACACAGAGATGATTTGCATTGATTTCTTAAGCCCTGCAGAGGAATAAGATCCAGACTGTTTGGTACTATTTGTACCTATGTAGTCAACTCTCACCTCTACTTGAATAAACTCACTTTTTCAAATAAATACCCAGTGTGTTAAAAAACATACTTTATAATCCTCTTGTTTTCCTCGGAGAGCTATCATTGCTGCCCAATTTCTTTGAAAGTGCTTCCTAAAAGAACATTACCACCTCACTAATAGGGATCTGCCCATCAATAGCTGAAATCCCATGCTAGCTATTTACTAGTACTATAAACATACCCTGAATATGAACTTTGTTGGAGTTTGGCTGTTCTTATTCTTTAAAATAACTACAGTACATGTGTTTTCATAGTCCTTTTTTCACAGATTTTCTTTTTATATAAGAATGACTAATAATTCTTTTGTTTCAGAAAAACTCTTTTCACTGGCCCTATTACATGATTAGGCACTTTATCCATGAACCTTGCCTCCCACCTACCTTCTCCCAACTCCTATCATTATAATCTTCATAATAACTAGCATTTACAATTCATTTTAAGGTGTGTGTGTGTGTGTGTGTGTGTGTATACATACATACATATATATATATATATATATATATATATATATATATATATATATATATATATAAAATCTCATTTGATTGTCCCAACAACTTTGTGAGGTAGGAGCTATAGTTACCTCTATTTACAGACATAAAAACTAAGGCTAAAAACGGCTAAGTGACTTACCCAGGATCGCATAGCTAGTAAACTTCCAAGGCTATATTCAAACTCAAGTCTTCCTGATTTCAAGTTCAACAGTCTCTTTTCTGTGCAGTCTAGTTATTTAATTGTAATAATGTTATTCAACTTAAATTTAAATTTAATTAAATTCACTTGAAGACATATGACCCCTAATAACAAAAACAATAAATAATCATATGATTATCTCAATAGATACAGAAAAAAGCTTTTCACAAAGTGCAGCCCTCATTCCTATTAAAAACACCAGAAAGCATAGGAGTAAATGGAGATTTCCTTAAAATGATAAGTAGTATCTATCTAAAACTATCAGCAATCATTATCTTTAATTAGAACAAGTTTGAAAGCTTCCCAATAAGATCAGGGATAAAACAAAGATACCCATTTTCACCACTATTATTCAATATTGGACTAAAAAGTCTAACTATAGCAATGAGAGAATAAAACCAAATAGAAAGAATTTGAATAGGCAATAAGGAAACAAAACTATTACTCTTTGCAGATAGTATGGTGGTATACTTAGAGAACCCTAGAGAAACAAAAATTTAGTTGAAATAATTAATATCATCAAAGTTGTAGGCTATAAAACAAATTATTAGCATTTATAAATGTTACCAACAAAGTCCAGGAGGTAGAGACAGAAGGAGAAATTCTATTTAAAATAATCATAGACAATATAAAATACTTGGGAGTCCACCTGCCAAGACAAACTCAGGGACTATATGAAAATAATTATAAAATACTTTTCATATAAATAAAGTCAGATCTAAATGATTGGAGAAATATTAATTACTTTTGGGTAGCCTAAACCAATATAATAAAAAATAAAACCTACCTATATTAATTTACTTCAGTGTCATATCAAACAAATCATTAAATCATTATATCATAGAATTTTTAAAAATTTGCAAAATTCATCTGGAAGAAGAAAAAGGTCAAGAATATTAAGAGAGTCAATGAAAAAATATGAAGGAAGGAAGCCTACCAGCACCAGGTTGCAAGCTGTGTTACAACACAATAATCATCAAAACACTCTGGTACTGGTTAAGAAAGAAGGGTCAATCAGTGGATTAGATTAGTTATAGAACATATAGTAATAAATGACCACAGTAATATAGCATTCGATAAATGCAAAGAAGTAAGCTTTTAGGACAAGAACTCACTATTTGACAAAAATTGCTGGGAAAACTGGAAAGTAATTCATAGCTATAGACCAGCTTCTTACATCATATGCCAAGATAAGGTCAAAATGGATACATGATTTAGATATAAAGGGTAATATCATAAGCAATTTAGGGAAGCATGACTTATTTTACTCATCAGATCTATGGATAAGAAATGAATTTATGTCCTATTAAAAATAGGGAGTATTAGATATAAAATAGATAATTTTGATCACATTAAATTAGAAAAAATATTTGCACAAACAAAAAGCAGTGTAGTCAAGATGAGAAGGAAATCAGGAAACTGGGGAAAATATTTTACAGGAAATCTCTCTGATAAAGACCTCATTCTTCAAATATGTAGAGAACTAAGTCAAATTTATAAGAATATGAGTTATTCTCCAATTTGATAGTTAAAGGATATGAATATTCAGTTTTCAGAAAAAGAAATAAAAGCTACTTATGGTCACATGAAAATTATATTCTAAATAATTATTGATTAGAGAACACAAATTAAAACATTTTTGAGTTAACCACTTCATACCTATAAGAGTGACTAATATGACAGAAAAGGAAAATGACAAATATTGGAAGGGATATGGAAAAACATGGGGCACTAATGATCTGCTGGTGGAGTTATGAATGGACAGTAATTTTGAATTATGCGCAAAGACCTGTGAAACTCTGCACACCTTTTGATCCAGTAATACAACTACTAGATCTATATCTCAAAGAGATTTTTTTAAAAAAGTAAAATGACCTATATATACAAAAATATTTTTAGCAACTCTTTTTGTGGTGAAAAAAATTGGAAATTGAGGGGATGTCCATTAATCAGAGAATGACTGAACAAAATGTATTATTTGATTGTGATAGAATATCATTGCGTTATAAAAAATGGTGAACATAATGGTTTCAGAAAAATGTAGTAAGAGATATGAACTGATACAAAGTGAAGTGAGCAGAACCAGGAGAACACTGTGCACAGCAATAGCGATATTGTATGATGATCATCTGTGAATGGCTTAGTGGTACAATGACCTAAGACGATTCTGGAGAACCTATAAAAAATGTTGTCTGCTTCCAAAGAAAGAACATATGAAGTCTGAAAGCAGATTGAATCATTCTTTTTAATTTTATTTTTCTTGCTATTTATGTCTATGTTTTCTTTCATAACATGACACTAATATAAAAATGTTTTTCATGATGGCATGTGTACAATCTATATCAAAGTGTTTGCCTTCTCAAGGATGGGGGAGGGAAGAAAGGGAAGGAATGAATTTGAAATTCAAAACAAAGAAAATTATTATTGCATGAAATAGGAAAAATATATAAATTTTCATTTTAAAATGGTTTATGAATACTTTTACACAATCTCATTTGTTATTAACTACAAGTTTATATAACAGGTATTTTATTAATTATATTTTGCAAATTAGGATATAGGGTTAAGTTATACAGTCATATGCTATATAAACATGTGAGTGGAGATTCACACCCAGCTCTTTCTGACTCTAGATCCAGTGCTCCATCTGCAATAAGACGCTATGTTTCACAAGTAAGGATCAAGAGTAAGTCTCGGTAATGCAAAAACTTTTGGTAAACCATGTCACCTAAACAGTCAAAAAATCAGAATCCCTATCAAAGTCCCCCTTTCCTTGACAAAGATGCCATTGGGAAAAGGAAATGGGCCAGAAATCACTGTTAAGAAAGATGTTTATGGCTGACTTTGTGACACGCTCCTTTTCTATGTCCCACATCACATGCAATTTGACATCATGGTCTGTTCCAACACACAAGACTAGGTAGCTAAGAATGCTCAGAACACAGGAGAAATGCATTCTAAGAAAAAAATGTAATAAGAAAAACACAGTACTGGGATTTAGAAAACCTGAGTGCAGGTTCTGGGTTTGGTCTTGGCTTGCTGAAAGATCTTGAATGAGTTACTTTACTTGTCTATGAGTGTTCTTTCATTTGTAAAATGGTGAGGTTGGAATAGATGATATCAAGTTCCCTTGTCTTTCTACTATTCTATGGCACACAGAAGAAAAACACCTAGCAACACCAGAAATCCCAATCCAATGGAAGGAATTCCTACATGCATCTTCTTCTCCTCTTTCAAAATAATAGAGCTAGATACCCATGTTATGATGAGGTTATACATTAACAACTAGTATTGGCCTTACTTCTCTCTGATTTCATGTGCTGTCTACATATACTCTTCCCTTCCTCCTCATCTGATAACGACCAGGCACTTCTTCAGGACTATAACCTACAATATGTGGGCTTGCTAAGCCCACATATTTATTACCTGCTATCCCTTCCTCAGCGTCCTAACATCATAAAGTTTTGCCTACATATCTTTAACACCACTTAAGATTCTGGCCCATATGAGACAGAGTATGGGCTTAGTGTTAATACAGCTGCTTATATGTATTTGATACCACTACATTTTCATTTTGATTGGTTTTTGCACTATACTTCTGAACTTTGTCTCTTGGAGATAAATCAGGCTTTTCACTGACCACTTGATCTTAAAGAAAATACTTAGCATTTGATCTTAAGAGAAAATTGGATCCGTGATATGACTATTTCTAGTTAATATCTGGTAGTCAAAACTTTTAAATATTTGCTTTCCTTAAAATTCATAATTATACTAGCTTTTGGTAGTGTAAATCACAGACCTTCCCCTATTTAAATTCCCTGCGTAGCATTGCAAATACTGATTTATAATTAACAATATTAAGCTAACAAATTAATAGTGTAAATACAACTTTTAAGACATGCAGATAGTGGGAGGGGGCAGGAAGAAGCCAAAATGGAATTGAAAAATGGTAATTATGCTGTACACCACAGGAAAGAAAGCTATTGCTCTTTCCTTGAAGTTGAAAATAGGGTAAGGAAGACTTTGGGGTGGAGAAGAATAAGACATCTGAATATAAAAAGATCTATTGAAAAATCTGGGAGTGTTTTCTATGAAGTGGGCTAAGAAGGTAGTGGTCAGCACTATAGCTGTCTTTAAGGACAGGATTGTGGAAGAGGGATTAGACTTGTTCTCTGGGCTCCTGGAACAGGGGGTGGAATTTGGAGAAAAGATTTTGCTTCATATCAGGAAAAAAAAAATTGCTAACAAATCAACTTCCACTAAAATGAAATGAGTTAGGGTTAAGATTAGGGTTAGGGTTAACCCTAATCTTAACCCTTGTGAGGCAGAAAATGTAAATATTATTTGGCCCGTTTTGTAGATGAGAAAAAAATACCTGAGAGAGGTTAAATGATTCATTGCACTTCAGAAGACCCAAGTTTCAATTCAATTGATCAGGCAATCAATAAACTTTTAATTAAGCACCTACTATGCTTAGCAATGTGGGTACGAAATAGAGGCAAAAGATAGTCCTTGCCCTATAGGAGCTTACAGTTCACTGTGGGAAACAACATGCAAATGAATACACATAAACTAAGTCTGCCTATAACATATCTGAGCTGCATGATGTAGTGGAGAATGGGTGCAAAACCCATTCTCCTGATTCGAAGTGTTCAGTGCTCTGCACAAAAGGCTCTTAACCTGGGGTTCATGAACTTTGAAAAAAAAAAAAGTATGTATTTTGTAAATAATTTCCCAAAATATTTTAATGCAATTAATATTAATACATTTCAAAATTATTGGCTTGCTTTGTAATATTATGCATTTTATTTTATACATTAAAAACATTATTCTGAGAAAGGGTCCATAAGCTTATTCAGACTACCAAAAGAGTTTTAACACAAAAAGACAAATCTCTTTTAGTGCTATTAAGGTAGCTTCCACTGAAGTCCTTCTTTGATCAGTTTCTCAGACAGTGGTTTCTGTTACTTTTTTCCAGATCACAAAACATTTACCACCAAAGATTCTTACCAATTATAAAACATATAGGCTTAAAAATAGAGAGTTCCTTCTCCTCTTCTTTTCTACTATATCTTTCTCTTCTAGTCTCCTAGATTCTTTCTTCTACACAGCTCCCAGTACCTGACCCCTGACTTACTCAGAGCCACCAAGGATCACAGATCATTCATAAGTAAATATAGCTAAATAACTTACTCATTTGTGATATGTGTATTTGAATTTGGAAAATACTATTTTGGAGAACCTACTATGTCTTCAATTTTATCCAGTCCTTACACAATGGGAATCAGACAAAGTGCATTCATTAACAATGCTTTATTTACACGTACACACATAAGTATATAGATCTAACTATAGATCTATATTTCTACTTCTATAGATCTATATGTGTGTATTTATTTATTTATCCTGTAAATATCTGAAGGACTTCATATCACAAAATCAACCAAGATTCAGAAAGTCACAATGTGAAAATAATGAAAGATTGATGACACTGGAGGAAGGAAAAAAAACAACAACTTTTGAAACGATTGATTTTCTCTTTTGTAGCTACTGTTGTATCTTTCTCCTCTTCCCAGGCATATTGATGTTCTGTGTGACTAGCTGTGAGAACCGGGACAGGAGGAAGAAAGCGATGCATTACCTTCCTGAATGGGAACACGATGACATTTGTGACAGACTTTTCAACCCCTTAATCCCAGAGAGCCACTGAACAACTGCTTTTTTCCCCTTGTGATGGCAAAAAATTGAGAGTTGAAGAGTAAAGACAGGCTTGTGAAAGGACAGTGAAGCATCCTCCTTTTATTTGGTTCCTCCTTATTTATTATCAGGGATACCAGTGCATTTCCACTGAGTAGTATCATTACAGGCTAATTTCTTTGAAAAAATGCTTCCTAAGCAACGTTACAAACTGACAAAGCTTGCCAGTGAAAGTGGTCTTACAGAGCACTCTAAAAATGCATTAAAAAGGTTAGATGCTAATATAAACATTCATTACATATTTTCTTTCTCCCATACTTTAAGATCCAATCCTTCTCTACAGAATGCAGCATAGTATATACATTCTTTATATGCCTGCTTTGCCATTCACTAATATTACTCATGGGGCTGTTTTTTGTTCCTACCACTCTGCAGTGAGAGTTTAGGAATGGACTAGAACTTGAAAACTGAAATTGATGTGGATCTGGGGTGCACATTGTCTTGTCAATTTTATGTAGATCCATGCTAACTGCTTATTTTTGTCCTTGATTTCCATAAACGGTCGACATACTTTGACAACTTTCTTCCACATTTCTAACCGCCTGCCACGAAAGCTGATGAATAAAATGATAGTGACTACAGGAACAAAAGGATGCTGATGACACATGATGGAAGACTTGATGAAAACTTGCAATCTGATCAGAAGGCTGGAAGAAAGATGAAGGGTGGGAGAACTAAGCCTGTACGTGGTACGACGAGATGGTTCAAAAGATCTACGGGAGAATGAAGATGATCTTCTTTTCTTCTAGAGGAAAAATGTTTCCACTTTGAGGTACTAGATTAGTAAATAGATGACTGAACTTGAAATTGGAAGACCTGTGTTCAAAAGCCAACTATGCTACTTAGTATCTGTGCAACATTCAGTGAGACATTAGAATTCTCTGGTCTTTGTTATAAATCTAAAAAGAAAAACAAGGGTTATGAGGGGCTTATCTCACCACAACCCTGGAAGATATAGTGCAAGTATTATTATCCCCATTTTATAGATGAGGAAACAGAGGTTCTGAATAGGGAAGCAGCTTTCCCAGGACCTAGCTAGTAAATAGGTAAAGTAGGATTCATATTCAGATTTCCTGTCTAAGGTTACTGGCAGTTCTATATCTTATATTTTAGATGGAGATATCAGATAATTTAGGAATGAATTATTTCAATTTTCTTAACTTTTGTGTTGTAGCAAAGAATTAGAAACAGGGTAAGTGCCCATTGATTGGGAAATGACTAAACAGTTATACAAATGCAGTGGGATTTTATTGTGCTGTAAGTAATGACAAATGTAGGAAAGGAAGAAAAAAATGGGAAAATTCATGTGAATTGACACAGAATTAAGGAAAATAATGAAAAATATATAAACAATGACTACAGTAATGTAAACAAATTCAAATACTATGCAATTATAATGATTAATCTGGGAACAAAGTGGAAGAAATGCACTTCTCTTCCTGAGTTAGAGAAGTAGGGGATTATGGGTACAGATGCTACATAAACAGCCTTCAGAGGTGGTAGCTGGTTTTATTGAATTAGTTTTTTTTTTTTTTTTTTGTTATAAGGGAATATTCAGTGAGATCAGTCATATGATAGAGTAGATCTGGATAGCAAAAAAAACTGTATTAGAAAGAACAAAGAGATTTCAATAAAATATTTTTATTACAGAAGATTAAGTATTACAGTTGAAATGGGTTAGTTTAGTTACTTCATAATAACTATGTTTACTGATAAGTAATTGTGATTATCTAGTCACAAATGTGTCAATTTAAAAACCTCTTTGGTAGTGAATGTCATTATATAGTTGGATCAGATGGTCTCTCTCAGCCCCATTTTGTTCACCTGTAAAATAAAAACTCTCTTACTGAAAGCAGAAGGATGGATCACTTGAAATCTCTCCTTTGTATCTGTGATTCTGGGATTCAAATTTGATTAGACCTATAAGATGTTTTTTAAGTACACTGGCTGACTTATGAGAAAAAAAGTAGACTGTGTGTGTGTATATATACACACAAATACATATATAATATATATTTATATTATTATAAATACAAATAATATATTTATATATGTGCAAATATATACATATACACATGCATATATCTTTATATAGACAGGTATATGTATACACACATATATATGTACTTGTTTGGATGTTCAGTTGTGTCTGAATCTTTGCTACCCTGGACCATAGAACACCAGGTCTTTTTATCTTCCACTATTGGAATTCTGTCCAAGTTCACATATGTCGCTTCCATGACACTATCTATCTCATTCTCTGCCATCCCCTTTTCCTTTTGCCTTCAATCTTTCCCAATACCAGGATCTATATGCATGTATGTACACATGTGCATATATACACATATATACACATAATTCTCTATGTGAAACTTATAAAGCACATAAACAGCTGTGAAATTGCTGTTGATAAAATTGTCTGATTATATGTAAATGCCCAGTACTCATGGTAGAAGCAGAGATTTATAATTCAGTTATATAACTTAATAGACATTTATTAACTACCTACTGTGCACTTAACATTTAATAAACACCTAACTGTTGTGCCAAATTCCACAGATACAAAGATGAAAATGGAACAGTTCTATCTATTGAGTTACTACAGGCTTAAGAGACATTGCCTATATTTCAGAATTTGATCCCATAGGTAAATTTCCTAAATTTCCTATGTAAATAGTAAGTTGTCATACATTTTTAAAATCATAGCCCTCCAGTGATATGAATGTTCCTCCCAAAGTAGGTATTCCATTCTTACATAGTCTTCACTATTATGAAGATTTTCCTAGTCTTGAATTGAAATTTATCTCCCTGTAATTTCCAACCTTTGTTCCTGATTCTTCTTTCTGAAGGCAAGAAAAGTAGTACAGGTACTGCCCCTTTTGCATGTGAACAATTTGGTTGATGAAAGGGACAAACATGAATATTGGGGGCAAAACACATTTTTGTATGAAAAAATAATTAAATTAACTTGTGAAATTTCCCCATACCAGAAAAACTCTGTTTGAGGAAAAGTAGTAGTTGCTGTTGATGTTTTTATTTTATCGTTTTTTATTTAAAAAAAAATAGTCCAGTCATGAATTTAGTGATGTAAGGCAAAAGTGTCAAACTCTGGGTAAAACTCTCAAGAGCTACATATTAAAATATAGTAGGAAATGTTTTAAAAATAAATAAAAACACGACATGACATAGATATTGCTATTTTTTAGAAGTCAATATGTTATCCACAGGCAAACATTTCTATTTCAGCTTGATACCACTGGTGTATGGTTCTCCTGGTAAATAAATTCCTTCTAGAAATATATTCTGAGAGCTGCCCTGAGACTTATCATCTCCAGAGAGTTTCCTGGAACACTGAGTTTAAGTGATTTGCTCATGGTCACAGAGTCAGTATGTGACAAATCATAGGATTAGAGACTTAGAGATAGAAGGAAATTTAGAAATTGTCAAGACCAACCTCCTCTTTGGCAGAGACACACTAAGTGACTTGGCCACAGTCACAAAAATAATGAGTGTCAGCAGTGGGATTTGAACTTAAGTCTTCCTGATGGCAAGTACAGCAGGCTAACTATTACCTAAACTCACATCTTCCTGATTCTGAGGTCAGACCTCTATACACTATGCAATAAAACTTCTTCCAATGTCTGTTTAGATTTTCATAATTCCTTCCATTTAAAATGTTTCCTTCTTTCTGGATAGCTGTATAACACTAATAGTAGGGGATACAGAAATAATGTTATCCTCAATATAGTGTGAACCAAGGGAAAGAACTTTTAAATTTGCCACGAAGAGATCTAGGGTTCAAGTCCAAGTTGTTTCACATGGTAGCTATATAGTCATAGGTCAGTCTCACCAACATTTCATGTTTCTGTATCCTCATCAGTAAACTGAGAATCAGATACTATCTGCCTCACATGATCATTGGTGGGAAAAGTACTTTGTAAACCTTAATATGGAAAAATGTTCTTTCTACCATAAATTAGTCATACTCTCTGAATTTAGCTCCAATTTTTTTTAAAACTCACATTTACAGGCTATAGGAACATTTTTTAAATTTTTTTTATATTTTTATTTTTTTATTTTTTTAGCGAAAGCAGTTTCTGGATTCTTTTGCAAAGCAGAGTCAAAGGGTTGGTTACTCAGTGCTAAAATGCATAAAGAATTGGCCGTATCAATTTCATTTATAAGTAAAAGTTAATATTTGAGTTTTTACAGTGAAGAAAATGAATGCCTTTAAAATGCATCTGCCAATTGCATAATAAATAATAGCAGAAGCTAGTAGCAAAAATTATTCACCTTAATCTGGTGACAACATGCAAGTGTCAAGCAGTCAAAGACATTGATAAAATTCACATTAGAGAAAACACCTAGGACTGTGAAATGAGAGGTTTGGAGTTTATGATCTCTAAGGGTCCTTACAGCTCTAATATGTGGTATTTTAAAAAAATATTCATTTTTCTACAGTCCTTTCTAGGTATAACATTTTATATTCTAAGTTCTAATATTTTGTGGTCCAGATTTCCTTCTTGCTTTGTTATTCTATGTTTTAAGGTGTATGTATGGTTCCCTCCAGCCCTAACAGTCAATGTTTTAACATTTTATGTTAGCATCACATAAGATTCAAGTTACCCATGGGGCAACTGAGAAATTGTATCACCAAGGCAATATTCACAGCACTGGTGGTGACTGTGAATATGCCAGCATAGTTCTCAATCACCAAGTATAAAAGACTCTCCATATAGAAGGCAGAAGAAAAACATTTATTTAAATATCAGAAAGCCAAGGCTAAAAACCAGAAAGCAAAATCTATCATGGTGATCAAAAAGTTAATAAACATGATCACAGCAGGCAGTAAAGCTATTTCCAAACGTCCCCGCCTCAGCTAGGGCCTTCTCATTATCAACTATCGTGAGCCTGAACCTTACTGTGGCAGTTGCTCTGCATTCTTTCTCCTCTGACCCAACCCCACTCATTCACATCCTCCAGGTTCTGGTCTACCCTTCCTGTTTCTGCGGTTCAGCACATTCCTCCCACCACATATGACTTAGGCTTCCAGGCGATAAGAAAATCATATGGGTCTATTAATGAATGAGAAAGATCTTCCCATTTAATTTACTATTACAGTAAAGATATATAAGTAATCTTTAGTATAGTAACAATAGCTTCATGTCTAGAGAGTGGCAAAGAAGACATTGCCATCAAGGCAGCAATCTAGAAAAGGAGGCAAGTAAGAAATAAAAGATGCACTGCCCAAGTGATGTCTTCAAATCCACTTTATATTAAAAGACCTAAAGCAAAATTTCTTAACCTTTTTGAGTGTCATGAATCTCATTGGATGAGATGAAGTTTAGGATCATTCCTGGGAATAATGATTTTAAATCAATAAAATAATATACATAACATTATAAAAGGAATCAGTTATACACATAATCACATATATAAACATGCCCAATTTATAATACATATATAATAATTTATATTGTTATCACAATAATAAAAAATAATTGATCATTTGAAATCTAATTACAGATTCCCCCAAAACTCCTGATTTAGAAGAAAGACTTCAGGAGTTGGGTGGACCCCTTATAAAGAATGTATGGGAGGATCTGAACAATAGGTGAACAGAATTAGACATTGGTTATGAATTGTCATTTGAGTCATTGATGAAAGAACAGATTTTTTAAGGTATTAAGCTATTAAAACTATTAAGTCCTTATTTTGATCTGATAGAACTTAGGATGCCACCACTGGAAAATAATATTTTATTTTACAAATATATTTTATTATTAAAAGAAAAACTCAATGGAATCATAGAGAGTAAGGAGAAAAATATTTAGGAAACTAATAATAGATCATTTAAGCTCTGGACTGAGAACAATATTCATAATTTGTCTTCAAAATAATAATAAGGGATAATCATTGGATAGCATAATTTAATTTTAGACTTTGGAGGGAATTTCAGAAATCATCTGGCCTAACCCTTATCTGTGAATAAGATTTTTCTCTACGGCATGAATGAACAGTCATCCAGCTTCCTCTGTTAAGATCTCCAATGATAAAATAATTACCACACACTAAGGCAGCCCTTTCCACCTTGAGAAATAACTCACTGCTGTACTAAACTGTTATAAAAATATTTTATTTGTAATATCCTACACTGAAACCTTCATCTGAAACCTCACTGTGTTGTAGTGATAATGCTGGATTTTCTAAGACAATGCTCGTGGAGCATAGTCTGAGAGGTTCTAACTGAATGGCAGGGCCTCAGCTATGACACTGATGACAATATGGCCATCCTGTTGTCAGAATTCTAACAATGAATTATGGTCATAGACTATTATCACAGGATGTTGTGTTGAAGGAATTAAGAGTAGAGAAGAAACTCTTTTCCCTTTTCTGCCCTCCATGTTTATCTTCCTGAATCAACAAAACCCTAGCTCAATAATATTTCTTTACAAAACTAAATCTTCTCCTAACAAATTTTAATTAATGTTAGAAGCAAAAGCAGCTTATCATCCTAAGGAGGAATAGAGGCAAAGCAAATGATATTTAGTGCTAATTATAAAGGTGGGTGGGGAGTGCTATTGAGTAGGTGAGAAAGCAGAGGGAGGAAAGGGGAAGTGAACAAGTATTAATTAAGCACCTACTACATGCCAGGTATTGTGTTAAGCACATTGCAAATATTATCTCATTTGATATTATCTTATTTTATCCTCACAACAACCTATGAGGTCACTACAGTTATTTTCCACATTTTACAGTGATTAACCTGAAGTAGACAAGCGTTAAATGACTTATCCAGGATCACAAGCTAGTTAATATGTGAGACCAGATTGGAACTCAGATTGTCTTACTCTAGGCCCAATACATCATCAACTGCACCACATAACTGTATCACAGAACAGACATTCCTGAGATTTGAGGAAAAAAATCTGCCATAGTTCATAGTGTGGAACCTAGAGTAGGGAAGATCTGATTCTTTCTCACTTCTAAGTTATTGACTGTATATATGATGACAGGCATTTAACTTAATATCTCAGTGCTTCAACTTCCTCATCTTTAAAATGTGATTAGTAATACCTGTAGCACTTATCTCACAGGACTTTTGTAAGACTCAAATGAGATATATACTTAAAGCTTTTGACCAACTTTAAAAATCTATTTAAATGTAAGTTATTACTTTTATCTTTTCTAAAATCTAGTGAGCCTGGGGAAGCCATTGGCCACTCTGCCCATTTCTGAGAGACAATGTGCTTATGCCATGAAACTGGCTGCCCAGCTGATATAAGGAAGGCTCTATGATGACATATCTATAAGGAAATTTTAAGTTATCTCTTGGTAGAAAGGGCATGAAGGTATACACAGGCAAATATACATACACACATCCATATATGTATGTGTGTATGTATATAAAGAGATGCATATATATATGCATACACACATATATACACATATGTGCATATGTAGATATGTGTATATATACAGATACACACACATATATATTATATATATCTATTATATATAATATATCTATTATATATATATATATATAATATATATGATTTGCAGAAGGACAGAGCACCAACACTAAGAGCAATCAGGACTGTCTTCACAGGGAAGATGGTAGATAAACTGAAGGGCCTGGATAATCATTGAATAGCCTTCTATTTTAATCTTGATAACAGATAAATAGATCGATAGATAGATAGATAGATAGACTGTTCTTTGAAAATATTAAATTTCTATTCTTCTTCCACTCTGTCCAAGTATTTATGCAGTCTATCATTCCAAAAATTCCTATTGCATTATACAAAATGGATCCTGTTCAGGTCAAGTCCAATCCCTGGAGCTTTCAAGATGTCTGCTTTCAGAGAAATAGAATTAAGCAAATTAGCTGGACATGTAAACCACTCTTCTATAGGACCTGTCTCAGGTTTTGGCTTCAGAGACAGGAGGCAGGGGTTACTCCATTAGGTGGTTGAAGTCTCTTGGATATTTCTTCTGGTCTCATGGAAGGATTGGCTATGTTATGGAATGTAAGATGAAATGGTTTAGTTTCTCCTGTCCTGATCAGATTGAGCAAAGGGCAATCTTTCTCTCGAGGAACCTACAAAAATAGTCTAGGCTTAGGGCTTATAAAACTGAATGCCAAATCTTGCCCTGACTTCCAGCTTCTCAGGGAGCTTCCTCCTAGTCTCGGATTCAGGCAGGAGTATTGTAAATACTGGACTATAAGCATTTGAGGATAATGTTAGGAGTTTAAGAACAAGAGAAAAGTTTTAACTGTAATTGGATTAAACATAATAGTTGATCAGAAATGACTAAAGCATTTCCTTATAGAAGTGTATTCACTCCAGCAGCCGCGAAGGTCCCTCCACCCACAGGCGCTACAGGTCAGTGAGAGAGACTTCTGGGCTGGCCGAAAGGGAAGCGGGGTATCTCCATAACTCAAGTCCCCTTGGGAGGCAGCAGCAGAAACAGGGGCAGAGGCAGCAGCAGCCTGGGACTCCCAGAGCAGAAAGGAGCTCTGCTCCATTATTGAAGGTCTTCGCATAAACCCCTTGAGGGAACTGAGCCTGGGAAGTGGCCCTGCCTCCACAAGAGCACCAGAACTTAAGCTCATATTGAATAGCAGCCTCACCTGCCACTGAAAGCCCTGAGGCTGGGAAGCAGCATTTGAGTCTCAGACCCCAAGCACCAGCTGGGCAGATCTAGGCGGGGGTGGAGAGGAATCTCAAAAGTCAAATAACTGGCTGGGAAAATGCCCAGAAAAGGGAATAAAAATAAGACCATAGAAGGCTACTTTCTTGGGGAACAGATGTTCCCGTCTTTCCTTTCTGATGAGGAAGAACAAGGCTTACCACCAGGGAAAGACATAGAGGTCAAGGCCTCTGTATCCCAAACATCCAGAATAGATATCCAATGGACTCAGGCAATGGAAGAGCTCAAAGGGGATTTTGAAAATCAAGTTAGACAGGTGGAGGAAAAACTGGGAAGAGAAATGAGAGAGATGCAAGAAAAGCATGAAAAACGGGTCAATACCTTGGTAAAGGAGACCCAAAAAAATGCTGAAGAAAATAACACCTTGAAAAATAGGCTCACTCAATTGGCAAAAGAGGTTCAAAAAGCCAATGAGGAGAAGAATGCTTTCAAAAGCAGAATTAGCCAAATGGAAAAAGAGGTTCAAAAGCTCACTGAAGTGAATAGTTCTCTCAAAATTAGAATGGAACAGATGGAGGCTAAGGACTCTATGAGAAACCAAGAAATCACCAAACAAAACCAAAATAATGAAAAAATGGAAGAGAATGTGAAATATCTCATTGGAAAAACAACTGACCTGGAAAATAGATCCAGGAGAAACCATTTAAAAATTATGGGACTACCTGAAAGTCATGATCAAAAAAAAGCCTAGACATCATCTTTCAAGAAATTATCAAGGAAAACTGCCCTGATATTCTAGAACCAGAGGGCAAAATAAGTATTGAAGGATTCCATTGATCACCGCCTGAAAGAGATCCAAAAAGAGAAACTCCTAGGAACATTGTGGCCAAATTCCAGAATTCCCAGGTCAAGGAGAAAATATTGCAAGCAGCTAGAAAGAAACAATTCCAGTATTGTGGAAATGCAATCAGGATAACACAAGATCTAGCAGCTTCTACATTAAGGGATTGAAGGGGGGGGAATAAGATATTCCAGAAGTAAAAGGAACTAGGACTCAAACCAAGAATCACCTACCCAGCAAAACTGAGTATAATACTTCAGGGGGGAAAATGGTCTTTCAATGAAACAGAGGACTTTCAAGCATTCTTGATGAAAAGACCAGAGCTGAAAAGAAAATTTGACTTTCAAACACAAGCATGAGAAAAACCATGAAAAAAGTAAACAGTAAAGAGAAGTCATAAGGGACTTAACAAAGTTGAACTGTTTACATTCCTACATGGAAAGACAATACTTGTAACTCTTAAAACTTTTCAATATCTGGGTAGTTGGTGGGACCACACACACACATACACACACACACACATGTACACATGTGCATGCACACACACATACGCACATGCATGCACATACAGAGACAGAGAGCACAGAGTGAATTGAATAGGATGGGACCATATCTTAAAAGAAATTAAGGTAAATGGTGAGAGAGAAATGTAGTGGGAGGAGAGAGGATGAAATAGAATGGGGTAAATTGTCTCTCATTCAAGAGGCAAGCAGGAGACTTTTTAGTGGAGGGAAAAAGAGGAGAGCTGAGAAAAAAACATGAAGTTTACCCTCATCATATTCGACTGAAGGAAGGAATAAAATGCACACTCATTTTTGTATGAAACCTATCTTACAATACAGGAAAGTTGGGGAGAAGGAGACAAGCAGGGTGGGGGGGATGATGGAAGGGAGGGCAATGCGAGGAGGGAGCAATTTGAAGTCAACACTTGGGGAGGGACAGGATCAAAAGACAGAATAGAAACAATGAGGGGGCAGGATAGGATGGAGGGAAATAGAGTTATTCTTACACAACACAACTGTTATCGAAGTCATTTGCAAAACTACACAGATATGGCCTATATTGAATTGCCTGCCTTCCCAAAGGGAATGGGTGGGGAGGGAGGGATGGGGAGAATTTGGAACTCAAAGTTTTAGGAACAACTGTTTAGTGTTGTTCTGGCTACTAGGAAATAAGAAATACAGTTAATGGGGAACAGAAAGTCATCTGGCCCTACAGGACAAAAGAGAAGATGGGGACAAGGGAAGGGAGGGATGATAGAAGAGAGAGCAGATTGGGGACAGGGAAAATTAGAATGCTCAGTGTATTGGGGTGGGGGGAGGGGATAAATGGGGAGAAAATTTGGAACCCAAAATTTCGTGAAAATAAATGTAAAACGTTAAATAAATAAATTTATATTAAAAAAAAGAAGTTTATTCACAGTAGAGATTAGTAATGGGTCCAATTGCTATGGATTTGTGACTTTCTTCAGCAGTGTTCAACAGTTCAAGAACTGCTATTCTTGAAAGAAGAAAGAAAGAAAAGGAAAGAAAGAGAGAGAGAGAAAGAAAGAAAGAGAGGAAGGAAGGAAGGAAGGAAGGAAGGAAGGAAGGAAGGAAGGAAGGAAGGAAGGAAGGAAGGAAGGAAGAAGGAAGAAGGAAAGAAAGAAAGAAAGAAAGAAAGAAAGAAAGAAAGAAAGAAAGAAAGAAAGAAAGAAAGAAAGAAAGAAAGAAAGAAAGAAAGAAAGAAAGAAAGAAAGAAAGAAAGGAAAGAAAGAAAAGAAAGAAAGAAAGAAAGAAAGAAAGAAAGAAAGAAAGAAAGAAAGAAAGAAAGAAAAAGAAAGAAAGAAAGAAAGAAAGAAAGAAAGAAAGAAAAGAAGGGAGGGAGGAAGGGAGGGAGGGAGGAAGGAAGGAAGGACGGAAGAAAGGAAGAAAGGAAGAAAGGAAGGAAGAAAGAGAGAAAGGACATGATGTGGATGGAGATGAAGAAAGGTTGGGGACTATCAAGAGTTGAATGATGGGAGGAAAAGAGTTCAAGAACTTTAAGGGTGGATGATAAATATATAATTGAAGTGATTAATTATAAGGTCAATGCTGTCCAGGAAATAAAGATGCAACAGGGACAGTAGTCTGGAAAAACATGAAATAATAGATAAACCAGAGGTTAGACTAAATTCGGTAAACTAAGAGGAAAGACGTAAGAAAAGGTGATCATTATGTGAGGGCAACCTCATAGTTCAAGATCTCAGAAGTTGTACAACTTAGGGTCATGCTTACTATACCATGACCACTACTGCAGGTGATTAAGGTAGAGTGGAGATGTAGGTCGGAGGAGTCTGAGTACTGGAAAGATTAACAGCATAAAAGGAGATGATGTGAAACAAACTGAAAAGGTCAATGAGTTAGTTTGGAGTCAAAATGTGACCTGAGTCCAATACCTGCTCCATGACTATGTGTGTGGTCTTGGGCATGTCACCTCACTTCCTTGGGTCACATTTTCAGACAGTTGAGTGGCACAGTATATAAAGTCTTGAGTTTGTATTGAGGGAAACTTAAGTTCAAAACCTGCCTCAAATATTTTCTATCTCTACTACTTCCAGAAAATCACTTAAGCTCTTTCAGTCTCAGTTTACTCATTTGTAAAGTGGGTTCATGTAAGTCATAGGAGTTGACATGGATAAACTTGGAGACCAGGATCCCATAGGTATTCATAACATATATGGTGAAGTCCCCCACTATAAGAACGGTGTTTCAGGTGCACAGAAAGGCTGAGTGAAGTACTAAAATCCTTTTAAGGGAGGATGGATGACAGTGGTGATGATGGAGTGGATTTCCAAGGAAAAGGGGTTTCTGAGCCATGCAACAGAGCATAGTCTGGAAGTGTTGGTGGGACTCAAGGAATGTGTTGACTCTTCTTTTGGGTCTGGTATGTCTAAGAGGCATTACAGAGCACAGCCAGCATTTGAGAGCCTGAGCAATGATAAGGATGAGGCATTGTCCAGAGGTGGGGAGGATTCCATGAGCATAAGAAGATGGAAAGCACGTGAAAGGAAAAGACCTAAGCGAAGGAGAATTAATCAGTATTAGATCAATCTTCCCAGAGATCACAGGGGAAGGGAAGGGTATAAGAGGATAGAGATGGCAGGGTGGCGGGGACGATGGGGAAGAGGCATTTAGGCAGGGCTGTTAGACAGGAGTAGGAGTGTATAGAGACAGAGAAGGTGAAATTGGTTTTTGCTTCCGCCATCTGATTCATACAGATAAGTGTCACAGGAGATGGGAGTATGTCAGCCATGATATTACTATCATGGTCAGATACTCAGGTGACCTAAGAAGAAGACAGGAGGATTGATGGTACTGAAATTGTTTCTGAAAGGTTATATGAAGAAAGCCACTCAAAGGAGTCATTTAAATTTTCTGTCCCTTTCCTTGGAAGGTTGTGTTGCAAATGATACCCTATGTTCCCTGTCCACCTCAGTTCTTGAAAGAAATTGTGGTTATAACCAAGAAAAGACAATAGCATCTATGGAGTCAGTGATACCTTCTGTCTCTTCAGCAAAAGCCGTCTGCTTAATTGGATGATCAAAAAACTACCATGGAATCTTTTCTCAGATGTTATCAGAGGGTGGCATAGGGGGAAATGATGTTGAATCATTGCCATTTCTCCAAATTGTAGTTAAGAAAGTCATGTGTCAAGTAGTTCTGCAATACCAGTCTCTGAGAACAACCAAGTGAGAGTTGGAGGTCCCACAGAAGGGGAATGAAGGGTAGAGTAAGTGCTAGACTGGGCAGCTTGACTCCTCTCTTTCAGCAGTGGCCCCACTTCCTGATTCCCTAGTAGACACGGAAGTTTCTGCAGTGAAGGCCATCCCTTTTTTGTTTTGTGATTCTTTGTTGCAAGGTCTACACCACTAGTCACTTTCCAACTATAAGTCCCATTCCATTCAGTCTCGGTGAGATCTATGAAGTAAAATTTGTCTTTTAATTTTTGGATATCTAGCTTTTCTTGTATCTTACATTTGTAGGTTTCTTGGGGGTTAGAATGCTGGGTCTGCAGTCAGAAAGATCTGAATTCAAATCTGTCCTCAGATACTTATTAGCTGTGCGACCCTGGGCAAGCCATTTCAGTCTGAGCTGGAGAGGGAAACGTCAAATCACTCTAGTGTCTTGGCCAAGAAATCTCCAAATGGGGTTGCAAAGAGTCAGACACGACTGAAAGACAACATTGAATTATAAAAGGCTATGGGTTTTGGTGTTGTCTCTTCTTGGTTCCCTGCACATTATTCTTTCTTTTCTTTCTACTTCCTTCCAAGATTGACCCTGATGCTTTCGCTGGTATCAGGTTTGGCAGAATTATGTGGACAGTTTTCTCCCTCCCTAAATCTTTTCAGTTTGAAGTTCTCTGAATCACCTTCACAAGAAATCAAAAGAAAACTTTTAATGACCCTTGATAGATGTACTTCATGCTTGGTGAAGAGCCCATCAATGCTATATTTTATGCTATGGTCCAGAATCCCAGGCATCTTCTTACCAGACATTCTCTTCCCTAAACCATTTTTTATTTTTTTTCCCCTTATGATGTCTGAATCTTCACTCAGTAGCAGTGATGACCGTACTTTCTAGGCAACAAAAGAATGAAGGTCTTAAGGTTTTATGTCTGCACGTTTGTTAGTTTGGGGAAGGCATCCTACATCCTTTGTGTTGATACTATTGTCCTTACATGGCTCACAAGGAGAAAATAACCACAGCCTTCAGCTTTAGACTTTCCCTCCCTGGACCTACTTTTCCTCAGCCATAAAATGAGTTCCTTAATAATATAATTGAATCAAAAAGTAGACAATCTTAAGAGTCCATTCATTTCTAAAAATGCTCTACATTCTAAAATTTTATATGCCAACACAAAAGTGTAATTTTCATCTTGGCCCTGAGTTAAATTTCCCAAAATGATCTTGGAGTGAAAGGTATGAAATGCATGTAAATAAATATGTCATGTATACTTATATACATATTTCTATATGCGGGGGTATAGAAAGCCTTAAATAAACTCTTTATTACATATTGAGTTGGAAGAGACAGACGGAAGCATCTGGATAGAGGTCCTCATAGGCAGAGACTCTAGGATCACATGAGATAATTCCTGTGGGGGGGTATATAATGGGGGAATAGGTCAGGGTGAGACTAAGGAAAAATTAATTAGTTATAAAGCCACAGTTGCTCATTTCACTAATTTCTCTCTGTCTTTCCATTTCTTTCTATCTCTCTATTTCTGTGTCTCTGTCTCTCTACCTCTTGTAAAGCCACTATAGTAATGGTGACTTTTAAATACATTTTTGATATATTTTGTTTTCCCATGACAAGTATCTCCAAATATACACCTCTCTTGTTCATAAATATTGGTTCTTGTTAACTAGGACCTAAGCTCTGCTGTGTCTGTACTGCTTATGGGAGTGTGCTCTAAATTTTATTGTCCTGAGACAAACCAGCGACTGCCTCACCCTAGTGAAAACTCTGTTCCAAAGTCCTTTCTAGGTCTAAAGTCCTATGTTCCAAAGGCCTTTGAATACTCATATTTTATCTAAATGCTTAAACCAGAACTTTCTCTAGCAGTGATTCCTTTGCTCTTGTAATATGAGTCAAAATGAAGAAGCAGATCATAGGCTTTAATAAATAAATTATAGTTTCAAGGTGCTTTCACTCACCTAAGACACTTTTGTGACATTCAATACTTCCATGAAGGGTATTATATTTTCTCTACGAAGTTCTGTTATAGCCTTAGCTTCAATGGAAGAAGATGTCCAAAGGGATTTTTCTTTCTTTATGGCTATGGAGCTGCCTCCTTGAACTTAGTTAACTGGTACAGAGAGGCCAATTTAGAGTAAGGTAGGCCAAGAGAGTACAGCATGTAGAGGAGCCAGGATAATTTTCTCTGCTCCCTGCAGGAATGCTATACTTGACCTTGAGTCACCAATATACATTTCCCTAACCCCTTAGAAAAAGGCTTTCTTCAGAAGAGAATTAGACAGTTAGTATAAGCTGCAGGGGTGGGAAACCTTCAGCCTCTAAGTCACATATGGCCTTCTAGGTCCTCAGCTGTGGCCCTTTAACTGAATCCAATTATCACAGAACAAATTCCCTTAATTAAAGAATTTGTTCTGTAAAACTTGGACTCAGTCAAAAGGGTGCATCCAGGAAACGAGAACACATGTGGCCTCAAGGTAGCAGGTTCCCCACCCCTGGTAAGGATTACGGTTCTCATTTTATAGGTACATAGATAGAGGTGCAGAGAGATTGTGCGCTGTCTAGATTCAAACAAGCATAAGTATTAGAGTCCAGACTTGAACCCAGACCTTTTTCCCACTAGACCTAGATGCTTTCAATTAAATTGTGCATCTTCTTTTTTCTAGGAGAGTCTGGATGTTAGAACTGCTAGGGACTTTAGAACAGAAAAAATTAGAGCTGGAAGAGAACTTAGAAATTAGAATATTAAGGAGATAGGAGAGACCTCGGAAATTTGAATGTTCATGCTAGATGGAGCTTGGAGAAATGGAATATTAGAAAATGGAATATCAGAGTTGAAATGGGTCTTAGAGATGATCAAATGCCAGCCTCCCTTTAGGGAAATTAGAATTCTGGCTCATCCCTGTGAATATTCAAATGAGCAGCAAGTTCTTTGCTTAGCAGTTCTTGAGTTTGGATGGGATGGGGGGGCAAGGTGAGTGTTGAGGGGGAAGAAAAGAAACATGAAACCGAGTGGTGCTAATGCAGGTTAAAGGAGAAAACGTAGTGGGGTGGAGACAGGGAGGGCTTTTGAATGTTGTAACTGCTTCCATCTGTTCTCTTTATCTGTAAATGATGTAAAAAATTAGTTTCTGCCAGAAGTCACTGGATATGCGATTACAATGTTTAATGATATTAGTATAAAACGAGGAGATAAACTGTTTCATTTTACAATAAAAAAAGAAAAACAAATGAAGTCAGAATCAGCTTTCAAAGGGAACTCTCAATTAGAACATCCTTCTCAAAAACTTGGTAGGAATTCCGGGCACTGGGTAAGCAACTAGAAAATCACAAAGCCTTGTTGGTCTAATGCTAATGACAAGAGGAGCACATTTCCCAGAGGCCTATGACCTCTGTATCCTAGCCTCTTAGTCTGGGTTATGTGAACATGCAAATGAAAGAGAATTTGGTAAGGATGGAATAGTGGTGGAATATTCTTCAAGCCAACAATGCAAGGTCAGTACCTTTGGAATTTCAGTTTAGGCTGCCTTCTATTTATTCTCCTCAACGCCTAAATGTTATATCATGCATCTTTGCAGTCCTAGGAGTCAGGACCTGGGTTCCACCATTGCGCTATGCAACCTTAGCTTGCATAGTCCCTCATTAGTCCCTTTAGTCCCTTTACTCCCTCATTAAACATTTAATAAGTGACTACTATGTTCCAGATACTGCACTAATCAGTGGATACAGAGAAGGGTAAAAAGTAGAAGGTAAAGTAAAACAAGCCATTTCCCCCTCTCTTAGGCCTAGTTTCTTCATCTGTGAAATGAGGAGGTTGAATTAGGTTATTTCTGAAGCAGGAAATATCCCATGAGTTCTAGCTCAGCTCTGAAAGACTTAACATGATGCAGCAGTCCCTTATTGGTTTCCATGCCTAGGAGTCAGGGGAGGGGAAAAGTGTTAGAAATGATAAGTAACTGAGCCAGAAAGATCTGTCCAAGCATTACACTTTAAAAGAGGAGAATGTGTCCAAGGGAAGACTGCACTGGATACATACTAATTGTGGGAGTGATTTCTGTTTCCCTTCCTTTCCTCTTATAGCATACTGAGAGAACAGTTCCTCTGACTCTTCAGTGAGACCCATGTCAGTAATGAATAATCAGGACTTGCTGTGTCATCTCAACAAGTCAAGGGTCTATAGCATAACACTCAGAAAGTAAACCCAGTAAAAACCCAGCTCCAAAGGAGGTTCCCCACCTCAGCAAATCAGGGATTCCTCCAATCATTATCATTTACATATATATATTTGTAAATATACATGTATATACATATGTATACATATACACACATATGCATGTATATGTATAAATATATGCATATATACACTTACATACATGTGTGTATATATATGTATATTTTTAAATAGTTTAAGTAGGAGGCACTTCAAGGCGGAATCAGAGCTTCATTCATTCATTCAATAAATGTTCACTATTTTCTGCTAAATGTAATATGCTATTCTAGGCAATCAGGATATGAATACAAAATGAAACAATGTCTTAATGGAGAAGGCATTCAATTTCTGATGTATTCATTGCTGAGATATTTGGTGGGAAATTTTATTTTATTTTTTGGGTTTTTGGGGGAAATTTTAAATAAAAAATACATTTTCAACTAGATTTTCAAATCTTTCAGATCCGTTCAGTATAGCTGTTGTTCAGTCATGTCTGATTCTTTGTAATCCCATTTAGAGTTTTCTTGGCAAAGATAATAGAGTGGCTTGCCATTTCCTTCTTCAGCTTATTATATATATGAGAAAACTGAGGCAAACAGGGTTAAATGACTTGTCCAGGGTCATACAGTGTCTGAGGTCAGATTTGAATGCAGAAAGATGAGCTTCCTCAGTCCAAGCTGGCACTTGATTTACTGTGCCACCAAGCTGCCCCATCAGTTGTAGAATCACCCCCAAAATGTTCTTCTTTTGAATTATTAAACCACAACAATTTGGTGCCAAGAAAAGAAGTACATCTAGGTTCACATTTATTATGTTGAATAATTATCTTATTAGTAACCATAATTCCTATAGTTTTTTGAAAGTAGTAACGGGAATTTTACAAAATTATTTATGAGGAACATTTTAAATTAGGTGTATCCAACTAAATATTTATCTTAAAACACCTGAAAATACTTTGTTTATAATACTGCAGTGAGGCTTCCTACTTATAATCAAAGGGCCTGGATCTTAACATAAATCAGGATGGTTTATAACCACTTCAATTATTTCTTGTCAAGGAACTTCTGTCCCTTTGGACTATACTAGTATCACCTACATTCATGGTTGGGGTGAGTTTTTCAACATAAATTATTACACTAAATCGAGACATCTATACTTAAAGAAATCCATGGTGTATGTATCAACACAGGTTTTAAGAATTTCACTTCCTAAGAAGCAGAAATTTTTATTTATCCCTTTGTCAAAAAACCCAGTTACCAGGGGGTCATCTCTCATAAAACGAGCCTCTCTGTACTCAGCTAAGGTGGTTCCCAAATAATAGAAAAACAATCAAAATAAAATAATTTCCAACAGCAATCAATTTCATTCATACATTGGACATTTTTAAAACTATCTCCACTTCTCTATCCATCGCTCTTTTAAGAGCACCAAGGTGGTACAGTGGATAGAGTTAGGAAGTTGTCTAGCTATTTCAGGCTTGTCTGACTCTTCATGACCCATCTGGGCTTTTCTTGGCAAAGATCTGGAGTGAGTTTCCATTTCCTTTTCTAGCTCATTTGACAGGTGAAAACTGAGGAAAACAGAGTGAAATGACTTGCCCAGAGTCCCACAGCTAATAAGCATCTGAGGCCCAACTTGAACTCATGAAGATGAGCCTTCTTGACCCTAGCCCTGGTACTCTGTCCATTACGCCATCTAACTGCACAAAGAATCAGAAAAACTAGAATTAAAATGTGGCTTCAGAACTTTCTTGCTGTGTGATCTTGGACATGTCATCTTACTTCAGTTTGCCTCATCTGTAAAATGGAGATATCAATAATACCTACCTCCCAGGGTTGTAGTAAAGATCAAATGAGGCTGCCATAGTGTGGTGATTGGCTATTAGACACCATATAAATTTTAGTTATTTTATTAGTCTCTATCTCTGACTCACTCTTTGTCTCTTTCTCTCTTTGTGTCTCTCTGTTTCTATCTCTCTGCATTTCAATATCCATCTCTTTTTTGTCTCTGTCTTTGTGACACTCTGTCTATTTGTTTATCTCTCTGTCTCTCATTCATCTCTGTGGTTCCATCGCTGTGAAGATCTCCTAATAGGGAAACTACCTCAAACACTTCAGATCTGGAATTTCCAGCATTAGTGAGTTGCCTGGACAATCAAGAGGTTACATGATTTAACCAGGGTCACGCAGCTGGCGCATGCCAGAGGTGAGACTTTAACTCAGATCATCCCAATTCTGCATCTGGGTCTTTATCCACTGTTCCATAATGCCTCATTATGTGTAAATCCCTCAGCATAAGACCTTACATTTATATAACGGTTAAAACTTACAAACATTTTCATATATGTTATCCTATGTAATCCTATGAAGTAGTTGACAAGTATAATTAACATTTTACAAGTGTCTAATCTAAGAATCAGTTTGTCAAAGTGACTTACTTAAAGTCACAGAGCACAAAATATGCCAGAAGGAAGACATAACTCCAAGTCTCTGTTTCCAAGTCCAGTGATCTTTCTACTTGACCTTGTTTCCACTTGCTTGGATTGCAAAGATTCCTAATAATAACTCATGTTTCCACAGATCCTTTAAAAATGCCAGGAAATTATCTCTTGCAATCCACTCCCTATCTAATGCCTCTACCCCTCCTTAGGATTTTCTTCCCAAAATAAATTGGGAAGTGCTTAGATTAGTAGCACGAAAGCACATTTATTATCCCTTCTCTCTCCTGATCTATGGAGAGCTGTATGTGGAGTGGGGACCCATGGATGCTGATCCCTGAACACAGTTTCTCTCAGATCTGGGCTCACTGGCTCCTCATTCAATCCAACACATACCTTCTTCATCACTCACTCATTCACTGTTTTATATAAGCACTCAAAGAAGTCTCTCATTCCACCTTGGTCTTTATGTATTCTAAGATCCCACCATGAAATCTCTCTTGAACTTACTTTTAGACTTATTCATCCTATATAAACACCAAATTACTTTTCCTACCCTATATCTGATCAGGAATTCTTAAATATTCGACAAAATGATAGTTTTCCCTCTAAGCTTTTCTTTCCCCATACACAGGTCAGTTTTCAACATCCAAAACATACAATGCTAGCTAAGTTTATTCTTGGATGACAGACACATTCTATCACTAAGTCATACTTGGGCCTGGAAGCCAACTAATGTAAGATATCAAATAAAAATCTATTTTTTTCTCTTTTTTTTATTTTCATGAAATTAAAAATCAAATTCATTCCATAAATAATCATTTTTTAGCTGCCTACTATGTCCTGGGCACTGGATTAGGCATTAGGTATAAAAGCAAAAAAAAAAAAAATTTAAAACAATCCATACCATCAAGGGGATCAAGAGAAATAATAAATACATACACAATTAAATATTTTATATATAAATATAATAAAATATAAAAAACAAAATAGTGAGTCAGTAAGCATTTATTAAGAGCCTTCTATGTGCTAGACACTGCACTGCTAAGCATTGGGGAATACAAAGGCAAAAGACAGTTTCATCTCAAGGAGTCCACAATTTAATAGTGCAGAGAATATGAAATTGGCCATGTACAAACAAGATCTATAAAGAATAAATTGGGTCTCTTAAATAACAGAGGGAAGACAGAATTAAGGTAGAGTGTCTAGAAAGACTTCTTTTGGGTAGAAGATATAAGCAATGGGGTAGATCAGCATAGACTTCCTTAGGAGATGACACTTGAGCTTTGAAGAGAAGGAGGTTTTCTATGAGTTTGGAATGATGAAGGGGCAGATTTCAGGCCTGGAGGGATAGGCTATGCATAAGCTGGAGAGAGGGGAAGAAATGCCATGTATAGGCAGCAAACACACTAGTGTGGTTATACCATAGATAGCACACAACAACACAATGTCTAACATGTCTAGAAAGACATCCTCTAGTGAAGGGTTTTAAAAATCTAGCAATGAAGTTTGTATACTCCCCCAAAAGATAAGAGGGAATTCTCTTGAAAGAGGAGGGACATAGTCAAATGATTTCAAATTATTTAAAAAAATCCGAAATTGTCTGCTAATTTTGTTTTCCGTTGTTCCATTGTCTTCCCCTCTCCCAAATTTAAAGTGTTTATTTAAGAGACCCAGAAAATTCTCCTTCCTCCTCCACTGTGGCAGCCTGTTGAGCACAAATGCTGTAGAGAGGATTTATGGGATGACATAGGCAAAAGTTACTTGTGATAAGAAGGCCTATGAGGAGTTGGTGCAATCCATAACATTGATGGATTGATCCACATCAATGAGATTACCAATCCATTTGAGTTAATTAAAGTAACATCAACAATGTTTATAGAGATAGCATTTTCATGTTAGCATTTTTAAGCCCCATCCCAGAACAACACACACACACACACACACACACAAAAGAAATTCTTCTAGAGTGTCTGTTAAAACCTATCTCTAATGAAGTCAGGTTGCATTAAAGAAGGAAGGATACTCATAAAAGGGAAGGTGATCATTTCAATGTCTCCTCCCCTGGTAGGAGTTCAGTGTTTATTTTTTACCACCATAGGATCGGAAGACAATTGATAACCTATGGTACTCAGAGAAGGATGACTGGGATGGTTGATGGGACCTGAAACCATGTGGCATGCCACTATTGGTGAAAGCAACTGGAGAATTTTAGCCTTGGGAAGATAACACTTGAGGAATGTATAATCAGTGTCTAAAAATTTGAAGGTATGTTATATAGAAGAGGAAATCAACTTCTATTATAGCCCAGAGTCCATAAGGAGGATCACTGAATGGAAGTACCATGAGATAAATTTAATCCTGGTATAAGGATACCTTTCCTAGATATTACAACTGTTTCAAAATGAAATGGAAGGCTTTGGAAGGTCCTAAGCTCATCATCACTTCGGTCATTAAGCAGAAACCAGATTCCATTCAATTCTACTTGACATGCCCTCACTAAAATCACCTCTTATGTACAGAATTCTTGGAGAAACCCCAAAGTTTGCCCTAACACTTCTACCAGTGCAATTTATAACTTAGTAGCTCAGGAAATTTGAGTTTTAGGGCTTGCCTTACCATTGCATGATCATTTACCAGGACTGTTACAGGAGAGATTTCTAAAGAGAGGGCATTTGAAGTCCTCATGAGTCCCTTATGTCACTGATATTCCATGGTCTCCATAATCCTTCCCCATGCTCATTTAAAAAAGTTAATTAACCTGGTTGGGTTTGATAAACTAGAGAACTCTCTCTGGATTTGTGTGATCTTTCAGAAGTTTCCAGGGATTTTTTTTCCCATTATGAAATAAAAAATCTACCACATCTTGGATCCCCTGTATTGTTAATGGTAGATTTCAAGTTGCATTAATCTTTTAAATTATGAATGAGGTAGTTCAGGGTGAGGATGCACAGCCATTTGTGGTTAGAAGTCAGCATCCCATTGGAGGGCACATGAGAGCTGTTCTGAGGGTTCTTCCATAGACAGCTTGGTGTTAAAAGTCATGCACTAAAACCAAATATATGTATTCTACTAAACTACTGGAAACAATATTGAGAAAAACATGTCTCAGAATAGATGAGGAAGATTGCATTCTCCTATTGCATTAATTTTATCCTAATGTTATGGGTTATCAAACCACTCTTCTTCCCAATGTGAGAGTGCAATAGTAAGCACCCCAATATATACAAGAGGGCCTACTATCATAGGTTCTTAGATCTGCAGTCATAAAAGGAAAGGCAACTTTTGAGGGGTTAACAATCATTTTAATCAAGCACATGTATCATTTATTTAACCAAGAACATAAATCATTCACCCAGTTCAGGGGAGTCAGCACCCTGAATTTCAAAGAAAATGCAGAGAAATTAAAAGTCAACAGACATGCCTTCCATTACCTGAATTCAACAGACAGTTTCAATTTTCTGACCATAGTTACCAGAGAGGGAAGCACAACATCTGGGTTCTCGAAACTGGGGGCCTTCTTTAGCGGCTTCCCAGAGTTCTCATCTGGCCAAAGAAACGCTTCCAGTCAGTAAGCCCCAAAATAAAACCCACACCTCAGAGTCTTTATAGACTTTTTAGAGCCAGAGGGCATCACATCCCTTGAGAACCAGTACTTCATTAAAAAAAGGCATGGAACTTCTTACAAATCTTCCCAAACCTGATAATGGGTTGGAAAGATCCTCCTTAGTCACATTCAAATAGAGACATTATGTTTCTTGATTAGACTAAAACAAAAACAGCAAAAGATCCTATTTTATTTGCCATTACAGAGAGTCAGAACATTTGTTTTATCATTAAAAAAAAGACTTATTTCCCCTCAGTACTTTGGTAATGACTTTGAATAAATAACCCTCATTAGAATGCTATAAAATTCAACGGTTATAATCAGTGGTCTCATTGTCATGGGTATTTCTTTAGTTGACAGAGATCCAAATTCAGCCATACTTGGTTGATTGACTTCAGTGAGTTGCAATGGCCAAACTAATTTGTTAGCTGGTGGCCAACCACTGGGTGGTGAGCCTCTATCATTTGATTTTCCTGGATCTTTGAGGACAGACTGTCAGTCCATTGTCAGGTCAATAGTTAAAGTTAATCTCATTTGGTAGAATCTATTACCTTCCAATGCCATAATCTTTGAAAATCCAAGGTCATTTCCATGACACAAGATGGCTTCAAAGGAGAAATTTAGGACCAAATTCCTTGGTGGGATTAGTACTTGAAACATCCCACATCTTTATCTGTAAATTTTGAAAGCACCATTTTCTCCCCCTTTTTGTGAACTGAGAACTACAAAGTAAAGCATCTTCCCTGCAGTGAGCCATGGCCTTTGAATAATACAATATTTGCACAGTGCCCACATTTGGCTGTTTGGCAACACTTTTAAAGATGTATGGAAGCTTAGTAGAAAAATCCTAGTCAGAGAAGAAAGAAATTGCAAAGGATAATTTACAAAGTCCTCATTTTACCCATCTGTCCTACATGCTTCCTTGCTGACAAGCAGACAAATGGATTTTTCTATGCCTTGCATATGTTTTATGTATATGTAACATAACATAAAAGGATAACTCATTGACTTTCTTGTTTCATTTTTCATATATCTGGTTTCCTGTGCCCCTCCTTAAACAATAGGGATATTAATGCCATTTTAGGAAAAGAAAAAGACATACAAAACAGAATTTGAAAAAGAAAAGTTACTGGAAAACAAAGGAGGGAAAAAGGATATATTCATTCATTGACTCATTCAATGGACACTGACTAAACATTTATTTCTTACAAGGTACTGTGCTGGGCTCTAGAGATACTAAGGGGGAAAAAAGCTGGCACTTTCCTTGTCTCCAAGCATCTTAAAATCCAATACTAGCGAAGGGCAACTTAAGTAATAATTATGATACAAAAGAAAGTGAGATATATGTGAAGGATTGTTAGGAATAAAAGAACTATATGACAGTTCCATGAGAAATATGAGGAGAAAGCGATGAAATTCATAGGGTGGAAATTCATAGGAAAGAGAAGGTAAGGGGGAGATCCTTGAACAAGGAGAGTTCCAATGCTCCCCTTAGAAGGTAGAAGCATTTCAACAAACTGCAGTTGGGATGGGAGGGATCAGTTCTGGACATTGTAGATGGGGTGTGTGATGTGAGGAGGCATAGAGATGAGAGATGGCAGGATACTGGTACTGGCCCTGCTGCTGCTGCTGCTGCCTGTCCTTCCTTCTCAAAGAAGACCATAACATCAGGGAGGTGATGCCATGACATTCAAGTGAACTGGATTTAAGTGACTATGCCAAGTCACCAGACTCACTTCCTCTTCAGGAGCCTTAGGA